>JFHB01000011.1:0-338265 GCA_000729835.1 Atkinsonella hypoxylon | reverse complement strand
TTGGCAAAAAAAAAAAAAAAAGGAAAGGAAAAGGAAAAAGAAAGAAGAAGAAGAAGAAAAAGAAAAAGAAAAACACGAAAGCAAGAAACTGTAAACTGTAAACTGTAAACTGAAACCGCACCTTTGGCTCCCACCCGATAAACGCTGTAAATGAATGTCAACAGAGCGCAGCCAGACAGTTGAATGCCACCTCGCTCCATTTATTCATTTTGGTCTCCCTTCCAAGCCCATCATTCATCCCAGACCTTGACGCAGCGACCACACTCCGTCCCGTACAAGTCATCGGCAGGCTACGGATACTGCCACTGCAGGATGGCGAAATAAAGCACCATCTCATCCTGATACGTCTGCGGGAATATGTCAAAAGCATACGAGGCCCAGTCCCCATCGCCTGCACCTGTTCTCAGGAAAAACTTGACATACTCCCAGTATTCCGGGAACCATCCCGCCTCTTCCCAGTCCACAAGGCCGACGATCCTATCCTCCTGTACAATGATGTTGCTCGGGCACAGATCGCCGTGGGTGAACACTATTCGATGGTTCTCCCGCTGCTGTCTGGTAAGGGCTTCTCTCACCGGCTGCGGCGTGACATGTGATAGACCGGACAGCAGGTACTTGTTGAACTCGGTCTCGTCCAGGAGTGAGGGGAAATAATGAGATCTGCAAAGTCTGGTATCGCGGAATTGCCCTCCACTGCAAGCCCCGACTAGGTTCGTAGACGGTGTCATTTGACGCATCGTGGTCAGTATGCCGCGAAGCTGGACGGCAACATTGCGTTTCTGGCGCAAACTCATAGATGGCCATACTTTTGATAGAACTTGGCCCTCGACATGCGACATCTGCAGCACATTGATGCCTCCTGGTAGACTGTCGGTTGCCAGGATGCGCGGCACCTTGATCCCGGCTTGTGCGGCAACGTGAAGAGCTTCCGCTTCTTCGAGGGAGATGCTGTGACCAGATTTGATCACCGTCTTGTCTGGACGAAGGACGACCTTCCTCCCGGAGATGGGGTTGTCGTGAAGAAGTGTTTCATCTGTGGCGAAAGGCTGGGGGTTAGCTGGTTGGACTGGGGATTGCGAGCTTTCTGCGTGCGTGTCTTGACAAGTTGCCTGGCCTGCTTGAACAATCAAGAGGCTGAGACATGAAGGAGGCAGAGTACTGTACCCGATGGAGTTTCCATTTCAGGAATTCGTAGTCCCGGCTTTGCAGCAGAAGGGCTCCCTTTGCTTTCATCACCTGTTGCGCGGTATTTGCAGACCAGGTTAACGCTGCCAAGGGATTGACTTTGCAACCCTGTCCCTTTCATGTAGTTACTCAACATCGTCATGGTGAAGGTTTCTCCGTTTTTTTCCCAGCCTTGATGGCTGCGCCGTTGTCCTTGACTGCTCCGTTCGGCTTCGCCACAAAGGAGCAAACAATCTGTTCGAGGACGAGATAACAGCCGACGCGGTGTGATTGAAGGCCTACCAGCTACTTACTTCAATGATGAATAGGTCTGGCTACCCATGCAGAATGCAAAGCAAGCTGGGAGAGAGAACGTAAACAAAGAAGATTCGGGGTTTGATAAAGCTGCCAGCGGTCATTATCTAAATAAAAAAAAAAATGTTCCGCACACCTTCGCCGAATCCTATAGCTTGGACAATCGGAAGTCGCTGCGAGGGGGAAAAATGGCCTTCCGCTCGTCTTTGCCACGCGTTTTGTTGGTTCTCGCGAGCCCTTTTGTACTTTTCTCCTCTTCCCATCCGCCCTCAGTTGCTCACCCCCGTCAAACGAAGCGCGACAGCGCCTCTTGTGTAACACTGCTATTGTGGCCAGCCAATATGACTGGTCCCATGCATAGTCCACCTTCGGTAGGCCTCTGGTGAGTAATCGATACTGGGAAGACAAAAAAAACCGGAATGCCCTCGGGAATCATGGATCCTACTCGGGCGGAGCGTAGCGTAGCGATGCATACCACTTTAACGAGGCGAATTCTTTGGGTTCTTTTTTTTTTTTTTTTTTTTTTTTCCTTCTCCCCCCGTGTTAACTATATCCTGCTCCATTCCAGCTCTTTCATGAAAATCCCGGTTTCCTTGCGTTCGGTCTGAGCAAGTGAGACCAGTCGTATTTTGTCAGCACGTTTGGCGATCAGAACTTGCAGCCACAGCGCTCGACTTGCAAACAAAACACATCATCTTCTGCAACCTTTACATGGCTTGCGTACCTTTGCTGTATGTGCCGAGTCCATCTGCCTGCCAAAAAAGCCGTCCTGCTGAATTCGGCATGTTCTGTAGGTAGCTGTTCAGGACGCTGACTTCTTGCTTGTGCTTTTCGAGAGTCACATCGATCCCGTCTTTTCGTCTCGTTGATCGCATGGGTCGATTTCTGTTTGCTGTCCATCTTTTCTGCATGACATGACACCCTGTCACCATGGCTTTCGACGCAAAAGAAGAAGTCTGCATGATAGACACTGATGAGTCCCTCCTCCCCTGACCCCAGTCCTGGCTTCCCATGTACATCTCTGAGATGGTGCCGTTGGCAAGGGTCCCAAGTTCCCAACATCGCTACGAGACACCGCTACAACAATCGCTGGCCAGCAGGGGGGGGGGGGGAGCGGAGCGGATGCTTGAGAAGTTGAGAAGCAGAGCAGAACGAAGGCAATGGAGAGAAATACCACCCATCTTAGCATAGACATGTGCTCCTGCGCCGGATTCCATATCGACATACGCTTTGCATAGGCAAATCTGGTACCAGCCCATTTCAAAAGAGCCGAATACGACCACAAGAGCTTGTCACCAGCCTTGACATTGGACATGGTACCGGTGAAGCAACATTGTCATACTTTCCCAGCCCTTTCTCCGCCCCTGTTTGGCGGAGTCCCGTTCCGAGAGTCGGTGAAAATGCTGTGGGACAAGAGCTGGCTTACGACCCAACTGAATCCTGCGACAATCCCAGTTCAGATGATCATAGATTAGTCAGACGCTCGTTCGTTGTTTGCTGGACGAAACGGTGGCAGCAGATACTACCGAATCCCCCCTCCGACGAATGTGGTCGGTTGCTAGTTATGGATGACTCTGTACGTGCGCCTGCGGTGCCTTTGCGGAATGTTCTTTCCGACAAACATCTGGTGACTGCGTTGAGGAAGCAATCGAAACCATCCTCTGGCTGCTTCTTGGTCAGGCGACGACCGACAAAACGAGGGCTCAACATCCGTGGCCGACCATTGCAACAGTTGCCGTCGTACTGACCTAGTCCTTCTCAAAGAGGAGTGCTTAATCGAACCACCGGTAATGTCATTATGAGGCCATACTAAACTCACGTCTGTTCTCGGCCAAACGTACATGAGTGATGCGACTCTAGGGCTTGAGGATGATCAGTCCATCGAAGTCCACTGACGTTCATTGACCCCGGATCTAGACTACGGACAGATGATCATGGCCAGTGCCATGAATTTCTGCTAGACCATCATGTGCCGCCATAAAGATTTAGCCTTGGTTCGTTTCTAAAATCGCTATCAATGTCCGTCCATCCACTACCAGCAGGTCAGATTTGCTATCATCATGTCTGGATAAAAGAATAATCGAAAGCTATCTAGTTGTCTGTCGGAAAACGTGATTGTTCTTTTCTACTTTTGTATCTGTACAAGAGTATTCAATCAAAGGATGTATCATAACCATGGCAGCTAGCAATGCAGTTGAACACGTTCATGGTCTTTCTGACACGCAGCGTACCGCATATATATTGACCATTTTACAAGTCCATTTACAGTCCAAAATGTCACTTCTACAACAATAATTCACGCGCTCCGATAATACGAAGTGCTCTTGACGCATATATAGTGTAATCCATTATTGTTTCTCGATACGTAGCTTCCTCCCGCCCCGGGATCCGTCTTGCACCCCTGTTGTTCAAAAAAACTCGGATGCTTCCATGGGATGTGAACACATTATACCGCATGTGCGAGAGAGGGAACCATCTCCGGGTAGCGTGTCATCGATCCGGCAACATTTCCGTCTCCTTGTCGCCAGGCAAGTGGGCAAGTTGTCCCGACTTGTTAAGCTGCATCATGTTGTCCTCCAAGTCCTTCCCAAACAGCGGCAGAGGAACTGACCTCCTTTTTGTCCTTGACAGCGCCAATAACTTGACCTCGCAGTCTAACCTGCGGCAAACTCCTGCAACCCGTCGGCTGGACTGACTCAATGCCTGCAGTCAGAAAGGGCAGTTGGGTTACCTTGATGGAATGAATGAAGACGTCTACCTGGGCTTTGGTGAAGACCTTGGCCGCCAGCTTGAGCTCTTCCACTAGGCCGACCAACTCGGGTTTCGTATCGTCCGGACCATTGACGTTCTCAGTTGCCTTGACCGGGTCATTCCTTGCTTGCTGGTATTCTGCTCTTGGCTCTCTGCTTAAATGTTAGTCAGAAAACTCCCGCCAAGAGCTGAGAGACCATTGTTTCTTTTCAACCCGTCTGCCTAGAGTATCTGTACTCATGTTCTAGAGGTTGAGCGTTTTCACAATCTGCGGTTGCAATATTCCCGAGGTATAACATACCAAACGCCCTTGGGAAGCATTTATCTGCCACCCAACCACATAATAGCTCGTCTCAGCATGCTCGAGTACATGCTTCTCTTCGCCCACCGTGTACTCAAAACGATCAATGCTAAATACGTTGTCATTTTGTGGTTCGTAATCGGCGAATAACTTGACGAAACTGATGAGCAGCTTCAACGACATATGTGATCTGTATACGTCTTCGGTTCATTCCTCGGCCTCCGATTTGCACCTGATGAAGATCTGGGCTTGTTGTTCAAGGTTGATGCTTGCGATATGTAGGGTAATGATGTTGACTTGAAAATCGACGTCATATCGAGATGGTCAACATGCGCAGCATTTCACTCTTGACGACCCCAGCCGATATTCAGGAGTTTCAACCTCGGGCTGAATGATCTTGGTACTCAGACGGCAAATAACTGGCCATCTGGCAGGCATACTAAGTTACTTTGCAGCGGAAACGTCGTCATTTGGGTCTTCCGCGGACTGCGAGCCCGTCTTGGCCACTGCAGCTGAAAACGCAAGGAGTCATCCCAAATGAATGGAGACGCCCTTGCTATTCTAGACCCGCCTTGTTGTAGTGAAGCTGGGTATAATTAGATTGCGTGATGGGAGCAATTTTTGCGTCGGCCAATCTACCAATATAGACGTGCTCATTAAGGACAAAGCGGTTTTAGCTTCATGTGGGTGAAGGTCGATGTATGAAGGTTTGGTCATATGAGAAGTAATGATTTTTGAGAAAAGGGAGAACAGGCGCTGGAAGGGAGCAGTTGGACAGACTTTTATAGCGGATTTCAGCTTCATCTCAAACACGATGCTGCGCGCTTGCAAGAGCGGTGTTTACCTTCGGAATAGCGCAACGAGTGTCAAGCTGTCATTATGAGGTCACTTTACACATCTCAGAGCTGTTACAACCAAGGCGTGGGTAGCTCCATCGAGTTTCTTGCTACATGCTAAGCCATTCAATATGAATTTACAAGTTAAGACTGTTAAAGGCCCTCTTATCGTATTGATATGACTACGCCTAGGCTGACTAGCTATTGAGTAGCAATCTAGACCCAAACATCAGGATGAAACTTAATTCTGAAGAACCGAGCCATCTGTTGAGTATGTGATGATAGTTTGATGGTTGAAGCTGTTCATAGTCACAGCGTAGTGGCATCGCTGGGGCCGAGGCCACAATTAACGCATACTAGAGTCCAAGTATCCCCCTCGTCCATCTGATATGTCTTCATGAGGGCCGGTTCGTTCTTTCTGTTGTAGTAGATCACAATAGTACTTTGCCCTCGTTTTCACGTACGAAACCGCGGCCAAGGGCGTAGCCGCCTTGGTGTCTAGGTCCCCTCGATGGTGTGATTTGTGATGTTAGCAAATGTGAATAACTCGGCGCTAGAGGGGTCAGCGTCAGATATGTCTCGGACACGAACCTGACTTTCCGTCCAAGTTTTACATGTGGATACGCTTCTCTGTGTCTGGAACACCATGTCTTTGAGACATAGCAAAGCGGACAAGTACGTCGGGCCGTCTGCGGGCTCGGAATCTTGGTGTCCTTGTCACAGGCATTGTAGCGGTATCACTGAAATTCAATTCGCGAATTTCAGGAGGATCATTGCGGAGAGTAGAGTCGACCCTCGCGCTTGTCCTTGGTGTTGCCATCCGTAGTCGCCGTACGGTGAGAATTGTCCGTTCTGGAGCCCAGAGACAGGGGCACGGGAGACACGAGATATACAATTCCTCTTTGATACACTGCTTTCCCTTCTCCGTCGACGTTCTGACATACTTTGTCATGCTGTAAGCTCGAAACTGCAGGTTTGACCTAGTTAGCATGGTGCTCTTGGTGCCGCGAGATTCTAGAACTGTATACATACTCATTGACGGTAACTAGTTGCTGTGAGACTGGATCCCTTAAGGAGGCTTTCTGACGTATCTTCCAGCAGATCCATCACCAGGCAATCACCGACGTAGTTTAGGCTTACTCTGGGAGCTCAAAGAGAAGATCTAGAGCCGCGGCTTAGCCGTCTCGTTCTCTTAAGTGAAGGGAGGGTTAAGGACGGTGAACATGGACATCGTGATGGTGAGATAATAGTGATGTGGTTCATTCTGGTTGTCATCCTGATGGAAATTGCACGAGGGTCAGGACATAGACTAGTTGAAGCGTCGGTGTAGACGGAAACGCAAACTACGACAGTTGCAGTCAAGATGGGGATTTTCCAATCTCATTTTTCAAAGTCTAAACTAAACCATTTATCAACGTTACGATTTCCTCTGAAACTGCTTGAAATGTCAAAGTTTATTTTAACATTATAGTGATGGAATGAGCCTGAGGTTGACCACCTCCGTACGAGAACCTCAGTCCGCACCTGTGTTGCCTCCAAGGGATATCTCTAGTGTTCGATCTTTCCTCGTCTGGTTATCTCCGGGACTAGTGGTCTCTCTGTCGCATTTGCTTTATGATAGCCAGCTGGGCCGCAATGGCAGGATTGGAAGTATCCCCCGGATTTTTCTACGTAGGAGGGGTCTTCAACATGGCCAAATCTTTCAACATAACAGGGGTTTTTTGACGTAACCGGCTTCTTCTACATAACAGGGGTTCTTTGACGTAACCGGCTTCTTCTACATAACAGGGGTTCTTTGACGTAACCGGCTTCTTCTACATAACAGGGGTTCTTTGACGTAACCGGCTTCTTCTACATAACAGGGGTTCTTTGACGTAACCGGCTTCTTCTATATAACAGGGGTTCTTTGACGTAACCGGCTTCTTCTACATAACAGGGGTTTTCAACATAACCAGCCTCTTCTACATAACAGAGGTTTTCAACGTAACCGGATTTTTCTACATCACAGGGGGGTTTCTACACGACCGGGTTTTCTATGTAACATGGGTTTTCTGCATGACCGAAGCTTTCTTTATATCTGGGCTTTTCTGAGTCCGGATCTGATACACTGCCACCACCAACAAGCATTCTGGGATGACGACTCGAGAGACCACCGAGCTTGGGGGGTGGCAATGCAACGTAGTTCGCCCCATCACCGGCTGCCGGCTACAACAAGCCGGACGCTCAATGCGTCTATCTACATATATATGCCTTGTTCGAGTCTGGCACCCCCAGAGTCATCAGGCATGCACCGCCCAGTCCCCCTCCAGTTTCAATATCAACCGGGGCACCGAATCGATGTGACGCTGGCACTCAATGCCACTTTCAGGCGCTGCAGTGCAGCAACATCACGCCAAGCATCTCTGCCCATGCCAAGACGAACCACTCGCAGTATCGACCCACCGTATATAGCGAGGGACTTGATGTGCATGGTTTTGCTGCTGAGTCGAATGTCTCCCGGTTTCATGGGAATTGTGGATAGAACCAGCCAGCTCAGCTCGCGCCACACCATGGCAGGCCTGATACGTGATATTCGGCCGCTTCGTGGCCAAGTTTGCCCGGGGAAGACGACCAGGAAGCCGTCGGCGACTTGGTGGTGTAAGTAAGTCGTTTTGTTTTGCGTTGCTGTTACATCGTAATCCTGCAGGCAATATTGTATGGCCTTGGCACCATTCTCCTGCGAAAGCTGGCGAAAGCCGTGAGCCGAAAGTAAAAGCCTCATGACAGGCAGGAGAAACCCAACCGCTTGCTGCCCAACGAAGACTGGCCAACGCAAACTGGCCAATGTCCACGTCTTGATTGATTCCAAGAAGACCACACTTACGGGCCACTTCTGTTTGGCTGGCACCGATTATGCTTTCAAGGACGCCGATCTCTTAAGGAGTCCTGTGAGATTTGAGCCATCGACGATGGCGCGGTCCACGGAAGACGCTTCCGCGAGAACAACCTGAAATTAGCAAAAGGAGTCCAAATGTCATCATCCCACCAAATGCAGCTGTCTACATGTGTGCTCTCGCATCATCACCTGCTTCCTAGGGGCAAACTCTTCGCGCGCAATACAGGAGAGATAGAGAAGGCCTAAAATGGATCATCTACAGGAGTTCCCATCAACAGTCATGTAACAGCAAAGGGCGCCACATAACTACTGTCTTGCCGTTCAAGAGGCTTTGATCCACGAGCGGTAAGCCCTCTCCATACGCTCTCCGACAGCAGACTGTACTACCGACTCCCCTCTGACAACGAACCAGCTCTCAGTCTACAGAAGAGATAGAGCAAGAGGCAATGGTGTTGGTGCTGGAGAAAGATCCGATTCAGAAAAAATGCGACCATAGGAGCCTGACGGTATGATGCAAATGTACCTCCGTATACTTCCTCGTACTAACTGGTACGGCGGAAACAAAGACCCTAGTCCGACTACAAGTCCATATTTGACCTCACTACCTACTCTTTCAGAACCTAGGAAGTTTGCTTTTTATATATATATATATATATATACTTAGGAACACCCTATAATCACACCCCAAGGAGAATATATTCTCTCAACGAGCTGGAGGACACCTTGGAATATGAACCCTAGATCCAGGGGCAGGCAGTTGGAGACCGGGAACTTCAAGGTATCCATCTAGGTGATTTCTCCGACGGAACTGTTACATCGGTTCAGATCAGGTAGCTTATCTATTCAAGCCTCATGTTACCTTTATCGAACACACGCAAGCATTATTGCCTAGTGCAAGTGGCAACAGGAATAGAGGCGTTGTGTAATACGGGCAATCTTCAAACCGGAATAGATTCCAATCGTACACAACTCATTTGCTGTTAAGAAGCCAATCGGCCGTTCTGCCGCTTCCGCAAGTCTGCCGCTGCCAATATTCAGAGAGACGCCAGGCACTTTGGGTCGACTGCATAGCATGAGTGGTAGGATTGGTGTGTTTGCTAGTCCCTTGTCACCAAGCCGAAAAGGGAATGAATTCGCATGCACAGAACGAAGAGCTGAATCTCGTCTTTTGGGACCCTTGGTGTTATCATTCAAGACTGAACATACGATCCGTCATCGCCAAAAATAGCAATCATCAATAATGGTTCTGCAATCGAGTCCATGCAACATTCTCAAAAGACTCCTGGCAGAGGATACCGGACTCGGTAGCCAGCGTACTGGTATATAATCCAGCGCTTGGCCACGAGGTGAACTGAGGAATGGAATCCGGTACTACCATTTCTCCCATGACTTTGAGATGTAAGCAGTATCTTTCTCTTGAACGCGCATTCATCCAAGTCAAGCTTTACTCAATGAACATGGAAAACAATGAGAGAGGTTCGTCGACACTTATTCTATTCCAGGTTGCTTATTTACTGAAACGTTGGTAGTCTTGTCCTTGACAAGGGACCTGATCCAGCTCGCGGATGAACTACGCGAGTATCCAACCAGGTCGGATTTCATGGACTACATTTGGATAAACGACAACAGGATGCCATTCATCAAAACTTTTCAAAGCATGGCAAGGGAAATTAGGATCAAAAGTGAGGAAATTCAGAGTATTGCGTGTTTTACAAGTGTCTAGCTCGAGATCGAATGACCAAGGTCTCACGCTGGAATGGGGGAAAACAACGCCACAGGGACATTGAGAGCACATCGAAGGAGGAATGGTCTGGCGTGTGAGCCTGTGAGCTTGGAGGAGCTTGTCTACGTCTTTTGGGTCAATTCAGCCTCAGATAGCAGATTGCACATGTACATGTACATGTACCTGAGGAACAAACAGAAATTGAGAACCTGAGCTATTCGACCGCTGCGCTGCCTACATCCACTGCATGAAATACTCTCGAGTGCCATTGGTTTTCCTACCAATTTCTAATGTAGTCATGCTCAATATAGAAGGGGAACTGGTTTGGGTCTTGACCCATGCTATCACCACCCCGAGAGGTATTGGTCCTCATTTTGGTTATCGAGTGGTTGTACCAAGTTTCTTAGCTTGCGTCGTCTGGTATCTTCTTGATGGCCAGGAATAGAGTATTTTGGAATCCATCATCACAGAAGTAGAATCCCGCCCCAACACTGTGACTTCAGTGCCAATGTGCCTTTTGCTGACGTCGGTGGCAGGACTTCACTCGCCCGTGGCTTTCACTCATTGAACCTGTCACCTTTTTGAAACTCACGGTGTACTAGTAGGATGCCCACTCTGGGACGCGCGGTGAGTTGCTGAGGCTTAGTTAACGACATATGATGACGCTGCTGGATGGGAGGCCGAGAACTGAACTCACAGGGATTTGGATGAATTCTGACAAGACATTCTTGCAGGGTCTCCGAGGAATAGGACTCGTTGTCAAATGCAAACGTGTTCTTGCCACCGTTACACGTAGCAGGGGTTGTCAACCAGGAGCGGGATCGTGGTGGTGTTGTCACGTCATGAAAACTCATTCGGCTCCGTCCGAAGCGCTTAAAGCTGATGACGTCATGACCTGCCTTGCCTTGCCTTGCCTTGCCTTGCCACTCACTCAACTGCCCGTACTCCGTAATCGTGAATCAATCAATCAATCAATCCTGCGCTGGGTTTCGCGAATTGCCGCACCATGGCGGTTTGCTGCCCAATAATGCAGAGCAACACACCTTGTTTACCTCGCGTCTTGGTTTGCCCATCGTCATGCGGCAATTCGCAAGGTGACGACGACGTGCTTCGCTGGCATGGCTGCCTCTGGCCATTCTTCTGCCCTGTTCTTCTCGGCTAACCGCTGCAATAAGTTGAGGTTGATGCGACATTGCCTGATGCACCAAAATAGCTCAATCCC
Source organism: Atkinsonella hypoxylon (assembly GCA_000729835.1). Classification (NCBI taxonomy): domain Eukaryota; kingdom Fungi; phylum Ascomycota; class Sordariomycetes; order Hypocreales; family Clavicipitaceae; genus Atkinsonella; species Atkinsonella hypoxylon. The sequence goes on along the minus strand of JFHB01000011.1, from coordinate 327,078 downwards.
AAGGAGCGGACGTCACATCCTGCATAGTTACAGGGTGGCATCTGACACCCCGGAGAAGAACTTGGCGGGATTTGCGGCACGTTCTCGAGCCTCCTCCGACCTCGTCCGCTCTATCCGCGATACTCCAAAAGGGTTGAACGAGTCCGCGTATCTAGTCAACAGTATGATTTGGCAGCAAGCTACCATGTGTCGTAGCCGCTGGTTCCTTGTAACCCATGCCGATTTTAGAAGTCTTACAACACATGCTTCGGCCATTCATCTAGACCCTGTTTCGACTTCCACTTAGCTCCGAGCAGATCTATATTTTCAGAGAAAAAAACGATGTAACTAGTCACGAAGGGGGGGGGGGAGGGCTGGCTGTTGCATCTGCTGTTCATGCAACACTATGATTGCGGCAAGCTAAACATGTGTCTGTCATAGCCGTTGGTTCCTTATAACCCATGGCGTTTTCAGAAGTCTGCAACACCTTCTCCGGTCATGCATCTAGAAGGATGGTTCGACTTCCACCAAGCTCCGAGCAGATCTGAAAAGGATTTAACCAGTCACGAAGGGGGGTTGCTGTGGCATCTGCGTATCATGCAACACTATGATTGCGGGAAGCTAGCGTGTGTCATAGCCATTGGTTCCTTATAACCAACCCATGGCGTTCTTCAGAATTCTCTGCAACACCTTCTCCAGCCGTTCGCGCAGACGCTGTTTCGACCTCCGCTAAGCTCGCAGCAGACTTATATTCTTCAGAAAGTTGGTGCAGAGAGACGTGAAACAGGCGGAACAAGTCACGAAGGAGGGTGCAGTGCTGTTGCATCTGCGTATCCATTACAACAGTATGATTGTGGCAAGCTAGCATGTGTCGTAGCATTGGTTCCTCGTAACCCATGGCATTTTCAAAAGTCTCTGCCAACATCTTCTTCGGTCATTCGTCTAGGCCCTGTTTCGACTTTCCACTTAGCTCCGAGAACAACACCTTCTCCGTCATTGATCTAGACCCTTGTTTCGATCGCCACTGAGCTCCGAGCAGATCCCCATCGTGCAGAAAGTCAGTCAAAAGAGAGCAGAAGGATTGACAAGTCACCAAGGGGGCGCTGCTGTTGCATCCGCGTATACATGCAACAGTATGATTGGCAGCAAGCTAGCATGTGTCTCTGCAATACCTTCACCGGTCATTCATCTAGACCTTTTTACGACTCAGCAGACCGATATCGTCCAGAAAGTTTGGACAAAGAGACACAAACAGGTTTCGCACTAACTACTGCATCCCTTGTGAGACGCGAAAAGCGAACCCGCTCTGCAGCATGTCCAAAAGGAGGTGCACAAAGCCGAAGTGGAAGTAAGTGATGGTGGCACAACCACAGCAATCTCAGGAGAACAGACAGTCCAAATCATGCATTCCGTTGATAGCCTCATGAAGTCGATTGATGTTTAATCTTCAAAACCATCTAATACTCGGGCAAACTTTTGATAAGCGACGATGCATTTGTCCAACTTGTCACCGTTTGCGCCTGATGGAGGGTGTCATTAAGCGCAATAAACTAGCCGGAACTCCTCCACGAGCTTATCTTAGCAGCTAAACGTACTATACAGGATTTTCCCCTTGAAGCTGCCCCAACAGACGCTTGTGCGCCCCTTTGAAAGGGACCATGTAGAGTACCGTAAGCGGTCCCAGACGGCGATCCATCATCCAAGACGACGCTGTCGGCCAGATACACTTCTCCACGGACATGTAGACATACCCGCGCGTCGAGGACATCTCGAAAACCTGTACACAATGGGTTGATCGTGAATACAAACTGTGAAAGCTCCGCTCCTCAAGTATGGTTCGGCCATAGCGGAGAGCGTCAAGATGTACGCATCGGTGGAATACTCAGAAGTCATGGCATTGCCACTGGCATCGTCTACTGTATTGGCGATAACGCTACCTCGAATGATGCCATGTTAAGAGCGCTTTCAGACCACCGAACGACCAGGTATAATGTGTTCCTAGGACGCTAGCCATAGAGTATACCAGCTCATCATGACCAGATCGACTTCAGCCCTACTGCCTGCCAAAACGGTGCTCGCCCTTCGAGTCCTCCCACTGGCCAAATCAAAAGAGGCTCTTCTCAACGCAGTTGATCTGGCCGCGGAGGCAGACCCATTGAAGTATTCCCCGCGAGGATGTTGCCGTGGTGCCAAATAATGGCGATAGGGCAAGAGCAAGAGAGCCGAAAAGTCTCAACGCAAGGCAGCCAAATGGTTCAAGGGCTGGGTTTCGACTCCTGCGCTCGAGAAGCTTCATACCTCGCTGCATGGCCTCGGAACAGCCTACGCCACCATGACTTATTGGATCAGGCTATCGGTGTCAGTCTGAATTATCTTAATGGCTGGGAATGGACGTGAGATGGGATAATCTGTTCCTAACAAGTACGACTAGCTCGCTGACACCGTTCCGGCATACGCTGCTGCGAGGCAACTCGGTTCGTCCAAGAAGGATTTCGACCCAGAACCAGCCCGAGCTGCGCCTTCAGAAAAGCTCGATGCCACGATGTATCGGGGGACAAACATAATATGCCGCTTACATAGCCTGAGGACGCGATGCAGGTTCATGGCTATCCACCTTCTTCATGGCCACGAAACGGGGCTGGATCGATTGAAGCTCTCTGTGGTTTGGTTGCCTGACCTCACTGGTGAGGACGAAGTGCAGCTATTCAAAGCCAGGCCTATCTCGATCACGCCTTCACTCTCCTGAAATGGTCATGTACCAGGACAATGACAGCGCTATCCACGGCTCCACCGCATGACCATCGATACACCCTCGATCCCTCCAGCGAAGACGATCGAACGCTTAGGTGCTCGTCGGAATCAGCGGGCTACGCTCCGGATGACAGACAGGGTAGAAAGGCTTGTAGTGGCAATTGGGTGAGAAACGGGCATACTGTTGTGCATATAATCACGGCGATGGGGGTTATGAGTGAAATGGAGGTCGAGCAAGGTTTTGATGTCGAGATGGGTCATCAGGCTGAATTGTCATCTTTTAAACGGCCGCTGTCCAAAGTCTTGTCCGTTCTCGACTTCCAACAAGTACCTGAGGCTCCTGATGCCCCAATAGACAGACGTAGTATTCGGCCTCGGGCCAGGTCAAGCCGTGGCAAAAAGCGGCTAGACAGTCAGCGGCGCACGTATTCCACCCAAATCAGCCTATTCCTGGTTACGGAACGGTGTTCTTCTATCAAAGGGTATACCGAGTTCTTTTGCGCCTGCGACTGGTGGGACACATGATGACTGCAGTCTTAGAAAGCCTGAATTCCCAAGGAGGAATCATGGTGTCCATAGTAATCTTTTGTCTCCGTCGGTGGCGAAACTAGATAAGATGATCGACGCTCCCCTCTGCCTTTTGATCTTACACGAGGTCATTGACCACTTCGGCTGGGCAAATTCTTCGGCGTTGGGACGATGATCATCCTATTCTGATCAATGCAGATTCTGCCAGACTTTTAAAGTCCAACTCTGCCTAAACTCGCTCGAGCTGGGCTTGAAGCAATTACGCAGCGTGATTAACCAGCTGCACAATTTTCCAAAATGAGACAGGCTCCGCTCCGGCTGCTTCTTGTTGTGCTCTTAAAGGATCCGATGCAGGGCGCGGCCGAAGAAGATCACTGGCCGAGCTGATGCGGACATCGTCACCGAGCGTCAGTAATGGTCTCCGGGTGCTTTTATGCACCATTTAGCTCTAGTACTGGCTGGCTTCGGCTCCGAGGTCGTCTAACTAATGACAGGAGACTCGGCGGACACCATAGTGCGGTTGCAAGTTGGCTGCACCCATGTCACCTGAGCCAATGCTCTGCTCTGCATGTCGCGAGGCATATGATCTCTCTGTAATTACAGAAGAATCGCTGGAAGGAGTCTTCTAGTCAAAATCGACTACTAAAGCAGTCAGCCTGTGGACTGTACCAACGAACCCTCGTGCTAAAAGCAAGACTTTGGAGGAATGTAGAGGTGCAGAGGAATCCAACTGCAGTACAAGCAATCGAGTAAGTTTCCAGGGCTATTTGATGCTATTAACCCTTGCCTCTCTGGTACGATGTAGCCTCTAGCATCACTCCGTTGTCGCGGCCACGGCTCAAGTCTTGCAACTTCCCCATCATCGGTGGCCATAGTCGGTGCCTTGGTGTGCGCATTTGGCGGGAAGGGCAACGGAAGACAGGAAGCAAGAGCAAATACCGAAACACGGCTTACGCCGACGCCTTGCCGAGACCATGTTGTAACTCTGTCGGTAGTACTCCGTACTCGCTCGGCATCATGAACTGCACGGCACGTCAATACCAAGCCAACCTCCCAGACAATGACTGCGCTCGGGAGAATCCGTTCCACCAAAAGACTCATACGGTTCCGCGAGCAGAACCACGAGATCATGAGACCAAGGAAACAAGAGCGCAGGACGGCCGTGCTTCGGTCGTCCAAAGGCAGCTCAGCAGGTGAGGTTGCACCAGCATCGTCAGAGCACCTGCTCGTGCCCGTGTTACATATGTTGCGTCTGGTGCCAGGGCAGCCGAGTCATGAGGACGTCCTGAGCACGTCCTGAGCAAAGGGCCTGTAGACTTGAAATTAAGGTTACAATAAGCTATGCTGCTCACTTCGGAAGATCAAGGGGCTGAGCCGTCGTCTCGTGTTGTGCATTTCTGGGCATTCCTACTCTTTTAGCAGCGACAGCTTGCGGAGGACAACATGCGAATCGTCTCGTCGTCCTGATTGGCCAGAAAGCAATTCGGCGCTGGTCCTTCATTGACTGCCGCGAAAGCCACATGTGGGCGAAAAGCCACATTTGGGGCGCCCCAAATCGATTTCCCAAGGCTGAGATACAGTTTTCGCCATTTGGCCGCGCCCATGTTGATGATGCTTGATGCGGTAATCTTGTGCTACCTACTCCGCACTCCCAAGTTTCGTTGCAAGGGAATGGCGATTTTCAGCTGCATCAAGAACGGCGAAGAGAATCAATCAATACATTTGATGTGCGACCGTGACAACGTCCTTGTTTTCTCCTCTCTCTCTTCTATCCTGCGCCGTTTTGGGGAAAAGGAGCATCGTAGTGGCTTGCGTGGATGTTTATCATCATTATGTTCAAGTGCCGTCTTGGCAGACCTCAGACGGCATTACCCTTTCGGACTACTTGTCTAGTTACCATTGGTTCTAAGCTGGCGAACCCTCGGTAGCAATCTAGTCATCTCGTATTCTGCGCGGCTTCACACTGCCAAACGAAGGCTTGGCAGTCTAACCATGTCTTGAATTCCGCTACGACGTTGACCACAAGGAGGGAAATCTCTAGATACGCCGATAAGGGATTTGCCACGCTGAAAATCTGGACATGTAATATGCCACCTGTCAACGTTTGCTAGCTTGATGCAAGGCAGAGTCGCCGGTGGGCGCGGATCATTCTGTATAGACCGTTCCGTGGAACACACCTTGAAGCGCGCCTTGTATACCAAACGTAGGCTTTGCAAGTGTGTTGCCGGATGATGCGGAGCGGACAGGCAGAATAACAGGTACATGCATGGTCGAAAAGTCCTTAATCCTCCGAGGCGTGTCGCTTGTTCTGTGCGCTACAAGTGCGATTGCAGAATGTCCAAAGTCCGAAATGGCTCATTACGGTGTTTCACAATAGTCCTTTGACAGCGCACTTTTGGTGGCATTGCACAGCTTTTCCACCAAATCACGCACTTGACAAAGTCAACATGGAACAGGCACCAGAGCGTCGGCCCATAGGTACGGTATTCGACTTGTGCATCAGACATTGGCAATAAACGCAGAGCAAAACGTCCAAACTGGCCGATGAGATTGATGCCAAGTTTCTCGGCCAGCGGCGGTGATTTTGTCCCACGGCCAGGTTCCATCATTCCAGAATCGGTGCATCTTGAGATGATCTGCAAGGTATGAGGGGCCATGCAGTCGAATCCTTCTCGATGAACATCCATGGACTGCATGCTCATCATCAGCGTGGCTTGGGAGGCACAACAACGCTATCGTCATGACTCGGGTTAGCCCGTGTTGGCATTGCTGGAAGACTTACGTTGCAAGCAATGATGACGATTTCGGGAATGCATTCGCCCCAAAGAGGATGCGGAAGGGCGAGTCTCAACTTGTCCCCGACTGCGACATGTTGCGTGCGTGCGAGTTGGTGATGCTGGTGGGAATGGTTGAGAAGAAAAAGGGCAGCGGCGGGAAGTCGATCCGGCTGCTCTGACTGGACCAGACTGGACTTCCCGGGCTGAAGCAGCCTCTGAAGCAGCCGGGCCCCCATCATGCTATTTACCTAGGTATTATGCATGCTGGCAAGCTGGCAAGCTGGCTGGCTGGCTGGCTGGCTGCTGTGCTGTTCTTGTTCTGGTCCGGGCATGGAGTAGTGCAACCCAATTTGTCCTCGTCGAAACTTTCATGAAACCCCTGTCCATGATGCGAACAAGGTGAACTTACGCGACCATGTCTTAGACCCTCGCAATCTTAATGCAAATAAGTCTATTTCAACGAGGTATTCGCCCGTAAAGACCAACCACAGGACAGCAAAGTCAGACCTCGGTGGCCGGGTCGGTTCCTGCGGGCCTCTGTGCACACGCCCCTTTCACGACGTACACGACATCCAAAAAAGGAAAGAAAAGAAAGAGAAGAAAGAGAAAAAGAAAAACACACAGTGCCCTCCCTCTTCGAACGAGGCTTGAAGCCACTGTGCTTGATGCTCCCTGCCTGTCATCGCGCTGCCGCGTGTCTTACAGGATACTCTGCGGAGGCCGATCGAACGGCGGGCCTCAATCCGTTGTTCACTGTTCGAGACTGTCTCTCATTTGGAACTTGAAAAAAAAAAAATCGACCCGCCAGACCGGTACGGAGAATGGCATGCGACAGGTGCCAATCACTCGCATTCCCATTCTTGAACCCGTTTGGTGGACTTTGAACTTTGAAGCAGTTGATAAGCATGATACAAGCGTAACCGGGTCGTAGTGCGCAATGTCTTAGTTTCATATTTTCTTTGAAAAATGCTTGACAATCGTCCGTCGTCCGGACTGCTTGCGTAATATGTCGGCCCAGCACATCTGTTTGGCAGCTCTTCGGCGAACTAAACTTTGCATCGTCGATCATTTATCGTCATCAGCGCAGGAGTGGCTATGAACTACACCACTCCGTACTGCCTCCAACACATATCACGTCGGCGTATCTCGCGGCGGCAGCTGAGGAATGACGAATTGCGATACGGTCGGGATTTACGGCGTTGTGTGCGCCTTCCGCCTCCGCTTGGGTGAACATGATGATGCCAGATGCCACCCGAACGAGCTCAATATAGAGCTCCTCTCAGGAATTGGAGGTGACAGGCAAATAATTTAGTCTGACGGCCATGATGTGCAACGAACATGGCGTCATCGGAACTGGCAGTTCACGCCTCCATTCTATTGCACGCTTCTAGTTGCATTTGATGTTCTCTCCCTTCGCCAAAGGAACCTGCAGCTATTTGTGACGAATCCTACGGAGTACAGCATGAGGACTGAATTGGGCGGCGTAATTAGTTACACCGCAACTCAAATAGCTTGCACCATGATCTTCAGTTATTCCTCAGGTGCAAGTAACGACTCGGAAGACCGAGAAAATAGCTGCATCCATCATGTCCGTGGGTGGAGGGGACGGGTAAGAAGCGATAGGCTGCTCAGGAACCTCGCTTTCCCTGTCCTTTGACACAAACGAGGATGAGGGAAATATTTCCTGTCAGCCAGCACGTCGCTCCACAGTTGGCGTATGCGCAGGCAAGCAAGGCAACGACAATCGAAGCCATCATTGGCCTCGTCATGTCATGAGCACGACTGATTTAGGACTCGTGCTGCACAGGCATACCCCACCATCCGCACTCACAATGGCCTTGCGTTGTGCGGTGCTTCTTTTGTTTCGAATCGGTTTGTCGATGAGCTAGCTCCAGTGTTCTCTGAGAGGAGGGAGGGACAATTCTACAGGCGTGACGTGTGGTGCTGTCAGTGCCAAGACTCTTGGGCCTCCTGCCCTGCGAAACGCACAACCGAGCCGGGGAATATTTTCCACCAAGGCACCTAGGCACTGAGTAGGCACTGAGTAGAGAGATACATTAGCCGTGCGCAATAGGGCCACAGTCGTACCAAGGTTCATCATAACACTGTCTGCGTACCCAGGTAGTTTATAGTTAGTGGCTCAATGGCCGGCAAGTGGTCAAACACTGAAGAAGGCCTTACATGTAGGCAATGTGTGTGTACAACGCTGCCAAGTTCAAGTTAACGTTCAGGTGGTCAAAGTGGTGTCTCACAACACTCACCCGCTGCATGATCCAGACCAGCGCGATGAAATATGTCAAGCATACCTATGAATACGGTAGTTCAGGATTATTGTGGAAGACCAAGACTACGTCCATGTCGTGTGCGTGCATTGGCAGCTGGAGAGCCAAGAGGTGCTGCATGCACCGTGCGCCGCGGAATAGCCACTGTCTATTGCGCCGGCAAGTGTACAGATTACACGAGCCCTCCTGCCTTGTCTACAGCACACATCGGGCAAGAGGGCTCGTGTAATTCGACAGCCGCGTGGCCGGGTACCTGCTAGTCGGCCGAGACTTGCTACACTTGCTACACTGCCAAGTGTTTGTATCTTGGCACGGGCGGGGTGGTCAAATTACAGGAGGGGTTCTATGGAGAGCGACTGGGTTGCGGGACCTATCATGAAATTTGTCACCCGTGTGGCCCAGGTCCAGTCCAATCCGATTAAAAAAAAAAAATCTATTTCGAGGGTTTGGCGTCAGCATTAACCTTCACGTCGGCCAACCTTAGGTGTTATTAGGCAACAACAGCCTGCCAGTGCTGTACAGAGTGAGTAAGGAGCAGAAAAAAATAAAGGCGCCGAAGGGTTGTGCGTGCTCAGCCAAGCAATCTCACATTAAGAGTTGAGCAAAAGGAGATATGTGCCAAGCCCTTCAGATGTCAACAGAGCAATCAGCGTGTGCATGTGAATAATCAGAAAAAGTACCAATTACGGGATCCGCCGCGGAGTTCCCACTTGGCATGCACGTACCAGCGACTCACCCTCGGACCCTCGGAATCGGAATCGACCCTCCTGCAAAAGTCCCTGTCTCGCCAATGCAGGCGCGACCCTGGCGCGCTATGCCAACGCCCCTCCTACTATTCCGTAATATGCAGAAAGATATTAGTCCATGCTTGGCAAAGGATAAGACAAAATTGGTTCGATCGTCGAACAAGTCGCGGGAAAATCCAAACAGTTTTGTTTTCTTGAGAGGCTATGGTGCTTATTGACTGACATGTATGTGTCTGGAGGTCTCCAGAGGGTGGGGGAGAAACGGTGTAATATGCAAATCTGTTTGAGCAATTGCGCGCGTGAGGGACATCAGCCACGTTGACTGATATTAGGTAGGAATTGTTTTCCAGATCCAAGTACATACATACACAGACCCGATAGTTAGCGTTTGATCCGAATTGAGCACGGCAATTTTTTAGACCGCACTGTAACTATTCCGTAAATTATTAATCAATACCAGTTTTGATAATTGCGACGTGACGGTGATACCCCATGTCTGGAGTTCTGGGGTTCTCTGGCGCACGGGCATACGACAAGTACATACACATGTGCGTTTTTCGTACATTCGGAGTCCACTAGATCCTGTGCGATGCACAATGTGCTAAGAACACGCCTGCCGTCGGCCTTGGCAATGCTCGCATGTGCTGTATGTGCTGTATGTGCTGTACAGTACACGGAGTACATGGGTTTCTACCTGGTGCGGCTAGGTACGCAAGGTATTCACTAGGTACCTAGGTTCCTAGGCGCCCTTCTTTCTCCTCCCTCGTCAACTCCCCTCAACCCGTGCATCTTGTCGCAGCTGCGTGGCTCTGCAATCTGCTTCAAATCGGACCAACCCCAACGCCACGCCTAATTCGTACTGCTTCGAAGTTATTTGACCCTCTACCCTGTCTCGCCTCGCCTCCGTCTTCCGTCTGCTTGGTCAGCAACGGACATGACAGCAGCAGTGGCTTGCCGATCAAGGACTAATGGCCCCGGCCGAAATGGCGGCAATGCCAATCATCGGCGCCGTGAACTTGCGAACGATGCTTGTTCAAGTACGAAGCTTGTTCAAGTGGCAACTCTGGCACAGTCAAGCGAGTCGAGTTGGGGCTGTCCCGAAAGCTGATAATACCAAGCTCCTTAGTTGAGGACCTAGGTAGTTACGGAGTACACAACATAGAACCCGATCAGTAAGACAGACAAGACAGACCTTCATGGCACTCCCCAGCACACCCTTTATTCACCAGCTCTTTTTCTTTTCTTTTTCTTTTCTTTTTCTTTTTCTTTTTCTTTTTTTTTTGGCATATCTTGTGTGTCAGATCTCCAACCGCTGCCTTCGCCTCATCTAGCCGAAAGTTTCTCTTTTTTTTATAATATTAATGCTCTGCCCTCCCTTCCTCGTCTCCATATGTAAAACTTCTTGATTTTGTTTCCATGGTTGAGACCCTCCTTCTCCACCTTTTACTACCTCCTCGTTCGACTTATGACCCTTTCCGGTTCCAATCCTTTCTTATACCTCTTCTTCACACTCTGCTCTGCTCGTTCTTTAGCTGCGCTGTAGGGAATACCCAACCAAGTCTACCAGACACCTTTCGGCTTCCATCTATACGCGGGCCAGTTGTCTGTGTTGTTGACTTTCACGACTCTCTAAACGAAGCTCATCCCGTACTGTTCCGTTGACAGTCAAGGTCAAAAAAACCCACACATTTACCACCCACCCACAGCCCGGCTATTCGGCTTTCTCGACAAAATCGGCGTCCTGGGACAGGATCCCATCTAGGTCGCTTGACCCATCAGATCGCGTACTTTGATCAAGCAAGCTCTACGCCAGCAACGCCAAGGGCGGAGATAAGCGAACTATTCGTCAGTCCCGGCAAAATACGGTCCTTAGCCTGCTTAGAAATTGGACTATAGACCGAGAAACCTCCTATGTAACAAGCCATCAGCGCCGCCGATCCTGTAACAACCTACGACGAGGGTATCCCCCGCGTTCTTTTTATCTCACATCGACAGTCGACAGCTACCCACAGTACCATTTTGGTACTCGTTGTGTAACAAAGACGACTTACCCACAGTAATCGGTACAATCTGCAAGAGCTGCCAACCCGTTTCTCCTCGGCCCTTTTTTGCACCCAGTCTCCGATGAGCTAGCTCATCTTTGACATCGCCAAAATCGAATCGAATCGGCAACGTCTTGATGCAGGAGTTAAAGGCATTTTCTGCTCTTGCCACAGTTAGATTCATCATTGTCAGTACCCCAGGACTGGCAACCACTGTCCTCGATCTTGCAAGGCTGGAAAGCTAAAAAGGCCGGCGACTCCGCGTCCAGAATTTGCGTCTACGGCAATTTGGTAGTGGAGGATTTCGTGCAAGCCGTCAATTACGTTGTGTGCATACACGCCCCCTCCATCGTCGGTCAAGCTTTGAACTTTTGACGCCTCGTGTGGCTTCTCGTGCATTGATTCTTTCTTCCGGATTCTGGCAAGTACACGCGCAGGCTTGCAGTGTTACGCTTCTACGTTGACGGCTCGACCCTGCAACCACGAGTTATACGTCGCCTGGCACCTCCTGGGTGCCAAAGTACAGTTGCGCCCTGGTTCGATTATCCCATTGTGCAGCACTGCGTCTAGACGCCGTACCACTGGTATCAGTACCGACGTGGGAGGTTTCAAGACGTTTGGGTCGAGGGCTGAATCTGAATTGCGCGCATTCGCTCCCTGGCCAGCGTCTTCCATTGTTGCTTCTATCACACCTTCCATCTGGCCAACACCACGATGATCGTCTCATTGGCTCATCTCTATGCGTGGAACTCACCCACGGGCCTGCCTGAAGACGTACTACCGGTGCAGTCTTCGAAGTGTTCTTGTAAGTCTGGCTCAGAATTTTATCTTTGTATGGCATATGTGTTTTTTTGCTCATTGACACTCTATGCGTCTCCATGTGTTCTCCCTCCCTCTCTTTTTATTATTATTTTCAAATTTATTGTACTGTCTCCTATTTCCGCGGTTTATTTTCTCGGATGAAAATGACTCTTGTCTGAATTTCAAATGGGACTTTGGCCGTGTCTTCTCGGCCGGTTACAAGCGCCGCCACCCCCTTCCATGCCCCCTCCTCCCCTTCATAAAAGCTTCATAAAAGCGCTCAAGTGGCTACTCGCCAGTCTGGTCTTGTCCAGTCCCAAGCCCAGCATCAGACAGACGTCCGGGCTGCTGTTCGCTGCTGGCCACTGACCACACTCAGCCGTCCACTGCGCACAGGCTGGTTGCTGTTCAGGATGGTGGCTGGTTTGGTTGCTTGATGGTTGCATCTTCCAAGGCTGCAATTCTCTCAGGTTCATCCGGGGCTTCAATGAAAAGACCCAGGGCAGGAGCCAGGAAGCTGTGTGGCAGGCCGTTCCACCCCAGTGCCCCAATCCATCCATCCATCCTTCCTTTCTTCCTTCCTTCCTCCATCCATCCCATTTGGGCCATGCTCGCTCAATAGCCGGAAGGAGCCCTGCCTCGTGCCCCCAAGTCTCAAACCCCCGGGCTCAACCCCCCAGGCTCGCCCCCCTCCCCCACCCTCAGTCCCCACCCCCCCCCCCTTTCTCTGCCTGCGGATTAGTGACGTGATTGCCTGCGGCTCAACCAGTCGGCTCTAGCTGGGCAGCCTGCTGACTCTTGTTCCTTGGTGACCCACCAAATACAGCGAGGTCCTCCGTCCTTGGTACAACAAAATCGCCGTCCGACGCGCCGACGCCGATACCGACGCCCATTGCATATTCCACACCGTCGACGGCCCCGTCGCAATTTCTTTCCCTCCCTCATTGCTCAAGCAGCTATTATCCCTCCTCGCTTCAACAGCCCCCTCCCGATATCAATGATCCTATCCTCGACGAAGGCGACGAGGATTCTGGCATCGACTCTCCCGCTGAGCCGGTCACGCCTGTGAGTGGAGGCCGTCATTCGCAAGACTTTGTACACCACAGCCAGTACAACGATTGCCAAGCACTGTCAAGACTGTCGACGGCCCCAAAGCCGCCTTGTTCAACTCCTCGCAAGCTTGCTCTCCCTATATCACAAACTTGTACTCCTCCAGTTCCTATTGCTGCCTCCAAGTTCCTCCACGGTTCTGTGCCCCAACAACACGCGCTAGAGCCCGCAAACCCCTCCGCCAACCTAGGCCTCGCACCCACCTTACGGCGCACTGGTCGCAGTTCAACCAGCAACCTCAGACGCAAAATGTCACGATTATTCAGACGTTCCAATTCCAATCTAGAGAAGGAGAAGGAGTACCACCTCTCAGAATCGCGCATTCCCTTGTCCGAATCGGCACCTCACTCGAGCGATTTCCTGAACGGAAATGGTGTGCCTAGCAGTCGCTATCCCAATGGCTACAAATCATCCACTACCACACGCTCAAATTCTCCCCCTTCGCCGGGGTCACCGCTCGAAAACGGCGAGTTGCATCACTCAACCAACGGCACGAATGGGTCACTTCCCAATCCCGCCGATTTTAAGAAGAAAAATCGAGCATCAACTAACCTGACGCTCCGCGGCCGCGCTGTCAATTTCGTTGGCCATACGATGGGGCGTGGACATCGTCCACACAAGACGCCTCGGCGAGCAAGTAGTTTCGACATGGCCAACCGGGTCGGGATCCCAGCCGACCCGAAGCATGTTGACGGGTCGAGGATGTACCCTCCTGAGCGCCTGCCTTGGCCCCTGCCCCCGGACGCGGGTACTGGCATCAAGGCTCGTCGCATGAGCTTGATTCTTCCCGACGATTTTACGGTTGACGTTGCGGAGCTCCTGTCTGAATTCGAGTATCAAAGCAAGCTCTTGGGTCGCCACGGGAAACATCTTGGCAAAGGAGCGGCATCCAAGGTCACGTTGATGGTTCGCAAGGGATGTCCCGGCGAGCTCTACGCGGTCAAGGAATTTCGAGGCAAGTCAAATCGAGAAAGTCAGGAGGACTATGAAAAGAAAATCAAGTCGGAGTTTAGCATCGGCAAAAGTTTGCACCACCCCAACATTGTCGAAACAATTCGGTTGTGCACGGACCACGGAAGGTGGAATCACGTTATGGAATACTGCTCGGAAGGAGATTTATTTGGCCTTGTGCAAAAGGGATTCTTCAAAGGCGAGGAGAAGAAGAAGGACCGTCTGTGTCTATTCAAGCAGTTGGTTCAGGGGGTCAACTACTTGCACACGAACGGAATCGCCCATCGAGATATCAAACTCGAAAATCTTTTACTTACCAAGGACAGCAAACTGAAGATTACGGATTTTGGCGTTTCGGAAGTATTCAGCGGAACGCATCCCGGTCTCCGCGAATCGGGCGGACAATGCGGACAGAACATGGGCGATGTGCGTCTGTGCTCACCCGGCATCTGCGGCAGTGAGCCATACATTGCACCGGAGGTGCTGGAGAAGAAGGATAGCTACGATGCGCGTGCGCTTGACGTGTGGAGCTCGGCGATTGTGATGATTTACCTGACGTTTGGCGGCGCCATCTGGTCACGGGCAGAACGCGGCAACCTGCACTACGACAAGCTGGTCAAGGGCTGGGAGAAGTGGTACAGCAAGCACCCGGAATGCGACGTGAGCATCACAGATGCGGATTATCCCAATTGTTACGCGCTTGACGTCGGAGTGAATCCTCCAGCCTTGCGTCGAATTCTCCTTCAGATGCTTAACCCGAACCCCAGCAAGCGCATCACGATTAACGAGGTTGTCAACAACCGCTGGATGAAGAATGTAGAATGCTGCCAGGTGGAATCATATGAAGAGCAGGCGCAGACGATTGATGCGACCAAAAGAGATCAAACGGGGTCGGCGAAGAAGATTTTCTGCCACAACCACCTGCCACCCAAGAGTTCTGGATCCCATTCGCTGGGCAAGATGCCAGGACAGGCTGGATACTAGGGGTAGGGGGCCTCTACGACGTGATGCGCTGTCTCAAACTGCTCACGTACCGATTCGATTCGAATACTCCCTCAACATGTCACTCTTTCCATTTTCTAACGACCCTATAAATAAATGTCTTTGATCCTAGAAACACGGCTTGCTCTGGGGCGTCAAGGAAGAGGAACGGTTCAATTGACCAGGACACGGCGTTTTGGTATGATTTCGTGTGGCAACAGGATCACGAGCAATCGTGCTTGGGCGATGGCGGCGTCTTCTGGTAATGATTTGTTTATTTGTTCTTTACCTTTGGTCTCTATTCCTGTTTACTTCCTTTTCTGTGGAGGCCGGTAATGACTAGATGGCGAGTCTTTTGAAGTGTGTCAAGGGAGCGAGCATGGAGGGAGTAGTGCAGGCTCATTTGACGGAAGCAGGCGATTCAAGGGGTGGCGGTGGCGGTTCGTGTATAGCACCAATAGGGGCGTCCTGGCAGGTGAGGCGGTACTAAAAAAAAAAGATCTTAGGTCTTGGGTCGGTGGGTAAGGTACTTAACTTAATTCAGGCTATAGCCACGCACTGGCCAGCCGTCTACGTGTTTCCCTCGAAGTGTCTGGTTGTTCTTTCGCGTGGTGCATGGCGGGTCGTCGGTGTTGTTGACTCGTCACGTTTCTTTGTTCTGTTGACCGTGTCTGTAAATGTATGTATTCCGTATGTATATTAATTACATTTGAAAGGCAAATGGGTCCGCCGTATGACGCAAGACGAGGCGCACTGGCTGGTTCAGGTCAATGCCTAACCTAACAATGATTGATCCTGTCGGAAGTGGAACAATGCACAATGCCATGTGGCTGTCATTTGCCATTTCACACGTGTCCTATACCTCCGTAATAAACATGACAGACCCCAAGTTTGTCTTGCAGGCCATGACGTAAGTGGGTCGGTCGGGCAGCCCCTTCAAGATGCCGAGCTGGCTCCGAGGAAAAAAAAAAAAAATACCATCCATGTGCGTACCGGAATACAGAAACCAACAAGCAGACAAGGTGCAGGGGAAAAAGGTTGATGCACGTCTTGCATGACGCAAGCGGGCCCGGCTAAGACGGACGGGCGGCCGTTGGACTCGAATTGCTCCGACCGGGGGGAAGGGGTAAATTCGTTGGGTCTTGTACGCTACGGCAACTCGGCATGGCTTTTATCGCTAACGCCAGTGCAGGCTTTTTTTCGATTCATGTTTGCTCGGCGGTGGCGTGCCGGGTGGCGTCTGGTATGGGCGTGTTACCTTTTTTTTTAAAAAAAGGAAAAAAAAAAAAAAAAAAGGCCAGTCGACTCGTGGGTTGCAACAGCAGATGAATTAATGCGAGAAAAATGCCCCCCAAAAAAATAATTTTTGCAAAAACCCCCCATCAGTCATGGTTCATGGGTTTTCCCCCCCAACCGCATCAACTCGGCCACCTCATCCAGCAACTCCACCGTCTCAGCCGGACTCGCGATCCACGCCGTCGTGCCCACGCTCCGTGCCATAAAGTCATTCGACCCCGCGCTCAGAAACTGATCGCCAACATGCAAAGTGTTCTCGCCCCCGATGGCAGCCCCGGCGGCGCCACGCCCGAACCAAAGCTGACACACCGTGACGCCCCAGCTCTTGTCGCCAATGTCGACAAAGACATCCCGGCCGCCGTTGAAGGCGCAAAAGGGAATCCCCCTGCGCCGTCCGCCGCCCGGCTGGGCGCGCGACCCGACGTGGCTCAGCTCCAGGACGCGCTGCACCACCAGGACCGTCTCCTCGAGGCTCTCGCGCGCGATGCGGATGTGCGGCTCCGAGGGGACGATGCCCACGGCGCGGTCCTTGCGCACGACGCTCGCGGGGAGGTTCATTGTGCGCACGCAGTCGCCGAGCGCTGACTCGGCTACGTCGAGGAGCGCGGCGATGTCGGGCTCGGACCACGACGCCATTTCCGGCGTGAGCCATTCGTGTCGTGGGACGGGGGCCAGGCGGTGCGGAGAGCGAGCGTCGTACTGGAAGAGGTAGTTTGCTTCGCCGCCCATGATGACGAGGTTGTGCTTGCGCGAGTCGTCTAGGGACGAGCATGCGATGGCGTCGAGGAGGCCGTGCAGTCGGTCGTAGTATTTGTCTGCCGTGGTGTAGCCTGCTGCCGTGACGATGCCAATCTTGATGTCCCTGCGTAGGAGGTCTGTTTTGGATGGAACACACAAGGGTGCTCCCCTCCCCGTGTTAGAATGAATGAATCATGGCTTGCTTTTGCTGCCGTAGTACAGCAATCGGTTTGTTTCTGCAAAGGGACAGCGTGGACTTTACCGAGTAATCGGGGAATCACAGGGCTGGACGGCTCCAGGCTCTCCCCGTCATCATACAGCGTCACATCACCGTCAAACGTCGCCAGCTGCAGCGCTCCCGCCGTCATAGCCATCGTCTGAGCAGAGTTGAGGATCAGACGCACGTCGTTGAAGGAGGGCGCTACGTAGCGCCGCGAGGAAATGTACCGTTTCCCATCTTGGTACTTGAAGGCTGCTTCCAGGGGTAACCTCGTGAAGAAGGGACCTGCTGTTGGAACCAGCATGCTTAGTTTCGAGGGCATCGGAGCCAAGGATTCGGCTGTAGTGCCATCTAGAGCTTGTATTTTGGATAGATGCTGCTTTTGACGCAGGACTATGAGTGAGTGAGTGAGTGAGTGGAGTGAATGTTAGCTCTGATGCTGCTGATGCTGTGGACTTGATTTGCGTGGGACAAGGTGAAATGATGGAAGAGCAAACGCAAGAAACAAGATAGAAAGGAGCAACAAATCAGTCAAAAACCACAGAGCAAACGCAAGAAACAAGATAGAAAAACAGCAATACCTCAGTCAAACCCACAAAACCACAAAAACCACAAAAACCAAATGCCAAAGCAACCTACTATGATCATCAATCATCCCCTCAACATCACGCATAATCTCCGCATACCGCCTACGCGCCTCCCCAGCCATCCTCGCAACGCTCGCATCGTCGCCCCAAACCCCCGCAGGCTGCGAATACAGCACAAACGGCACAGCAAGCAAGCCCTTGATCCATTCTGCACCAAATCAGCCCAGCACCGCAAAGTGACGCCCGGTCCAGGGCCCAAAAAAACATACCGATAAACTGATCTCGTCGATGAGTCTTGAGCGCATCTAAAATCACCCAAAAATCAAAATCAAATCAGCTCCATCAAATGGCGTTCTAGGATCTTGCATACACTCGACGCGATACCGGGTGGTCATTCTACAGGCGATGACTAAACCAACGGGCGGAACGAACGTGGATCAAAGACTGCGCGGTCAAGAAAGAACCGTTGTGGACAGAATGGCGTGGTGGACGGTCTTGCTTGGTGTTCTTGTCTTCGTTGACCGTGGGGACGTGCGGAGGCGCGAGGTCAACCGAGGTGGGGGGGGGGGGCAAGAGGGGGGAGGGGGGAAGGGGGGGGAGGGGGAAGGGGGGCAGGTGGGGCGGTGCGGCACACGGCGCTCGCCGGATCGACCGTCTTGATGCAGCTCGGTTTGGGATCTGGGGTCTGGGTAGTTACTTGTCCGACAGAAGAACGCCTGTCTTCAGTACGTCTTCCTCCATGGCATACATACGTTGACTCGGTTCAAATGGATTGCCTATTGCAGTATCTTGTATGTCTGTCTACACCGCTGCATCTTTCTCAATCCCTCTCGCACCACCCATCACCATCACCATCACCATCACCCATCACCATCACGCAGATCCACATGTCTTTCGCTGTCCTCTCTGGGTCTAGAATGCGATTCTATCTTGGAAAACACTAGCCACAGATAACATGTCCGATTTGCTCGGCACTGGCCTCTCTCTCTCCCACACTGGATTCCTCTTGCACCGTATCCTGACATTGTCTTCCTACTTGGTTTCCTATTTGGTTTCCTACCACGACCACGACAAGACAGCTTCCATTCACCTGCTAACAGAATTGCAGAGCCGCAGAGCCGCAGAACCCGGCCTTAGTCAGATGATGCCTTGCTGCTCATTGTGTATCCTCTGGCGATAGGCCTCTGCTCCACTGGGAATCAGCTTCGTGTCATCATGCTCCTTCAAACAAATGAATGCTCTCCATAGTCTCGTCCAGCTCCAACCCGAGCGGTGAACACAGAGAGTATCAACAAAACCGAAACTAAAGCGCCAAGGACTGTTGCATCAACGTCTTGCCCTAGCTTGGCGGTGCAATGCCAGCCGCTGCTTGTGCTTGCTGATGAGCCAGTAGCTCCTGTCGAGCTTGTTGGACTTGTTGGACAGCAACCTCATCAGCCTTGACCATGATCGTCTGTATCATATTCTGCTCCTCAGCTGATAAGTGACCAACAAGGCTGGAATAAAACTGGGGTTGCTCTTGTTGCATTTCTGAGAGCCTCGTGTCAGCAGACTTGGTCTTTCATCAAGCAAAACCGTTCAGCCTTCTCCAGAAGACACTTACTCAAAAGAGTATTCTTGAACAGCGAATAAGGTTCAATCTTGTCAAGTGGAGACTCCAACAAGACACTGTCCTCTCCCAGCTCGTCGTCGTCAACGTCCTCAATTGCCCGGCTATACTTCTGAGCCTATTTGACGACCGTCAGCATGTCCATTTCCACAGCCTCTTATTCTCTCGTCCTCGTTTATGGAATCGTACAGACCTCCTCATTTAAGAACTCTAAATATGCTTTGCTTTCGTCCTTCGACTCAAGCCCCTCTTCCTCATTGGCTTCTTCCTCATCAACATTCCAGTTTGCTTCATTGTCGTCCCATTCATCGTCGTCTCCGTAGTCGTAAGAGGTATCAAGGTGGAAATCGTCCCTCAAGGCCTCCTCGCGATCTTGATTGGAGAACAGTTCAGTTAGCTTGATTATTCTCAGGTATGGGTGAATAGTCTCCAATCCCTCCCCTCCTTCTCCAACCCGACCAAAGGATAAGAAGGGAAAAAGGAAAAAAAAAAAAAAAAAAAACTCACTCTTCATGGCGTTGGGTAGGGTCCGGAAAAGTTCAGTGATGCCTTGGAGCAGTCGCGGCCACCCCACAGAGACACTTGCAGGTACCTGCTCGTGGTTGATGCTGAGCAGCGCGGAAATGGCGGCAATACAAAGTTTCTTATCGTGCACGCGGGTAAACGAAGTCATGCTACCGAACCACAGGCTGAAGAACCGATTGGTCCAACCCTTGTTCTCGAGCACCTGTAGGGTCAATATCGGGTTGTAGTGAATCGAGTTGATCACCATCTCCATCAAATGGATCTTGTAGCTCTTGATCTTGACCTCCTGTGCGGAAAGGACACCCATCGCCATGTTGATGAAGCCCTCAACACAACTGTCAATGTGACCTCGAAGGCTAAGCATCATGGCTTCTGCAAGCTTGCAAGCGCAGATCCTCTCAACCCCACCTTGCACTTGATCAGTGAACATGTCCGCTACCATTGAGTATAAGGCTTGAATATATTCCGGGTTTTGGATAAGTTGAGGTGTGCCATATTGAACAAAGTTGTCCAGAGCAGGTAACATGTCTTCCAAGTAGTACTCGGCACCGGCTTTGAACGTCGTGTGGATCAACTCAAAGGCTTGCCACATATTTGGTGAAATGCCCTTGGCGGCAAATGTGCAGCTGTCAATAATTTCAAACACTTCGTTATACAAGTCTTTGGTTGGTGATAGTTAGCCAAATGTCAATGCTCGTGTACAGGGTAACAAATGAGTAAACTCAGGGCATGTTACCAACGTACCGTAAAGCTTGTTCTCCAAAGTTATTTTAATTACAGGCATCAGAACAGCCTCGATGTGGAGCAAAACGTCAGGTGTGCTCTCAAGAGTGAGGATGAGAGTTCCGATCGTCTGCAAAACACCGAGGGCAGTGATGCTCTTGTCATCGTAATCCGCAAACAGGTCTCCGTCCTCACCAGCCTTGCTCTCCTTCTCAAGAAGTTCACGAACAATGCGCAGATAGGTGTCACGAAGCTGTTCGCAAAGGGCGACGGCGAATGGGGTAAGTTCAGTGGCAAATATCTCCACAAAATCCTCCATAACGTTGGCCAAGGCGTCAATGTCAACCTCGTTGGCCAACTTCAGTAGCTGTTGCATAATGGTAGGAATACTTTGTTGCATACTTGTCCGGATGATGTCGTGTCTAATTAGTGGCTGAAGAGCAAGGGCGGCAGTAACTCGAACAGGCAAGGCAGGGTCGGCCATGCAGTCTAGAATGTGTCTGTATATGGCTAACAAATTATTGACATCTTGGAAATTGAGCTGCTCGAATTTCTCAATAGTGTCGCATGCGCGGGCCCGGAGGTAACCCTGGCTGCTGGTAAAATCGGGGAAAACGTATCGAACCAGGAAATATTCTACTTGATCGGCAATCGGACTCTTCTTGCTAAGAATCACAGGGGCAAGTGTTGCAATCATCCGTAGAGCACCTTCCTTGGCCATGTGGTTCTTCTTGTCGTCTGGGGCTTGCTCATATTCATTGACAACGGCGTTGACAAACTTGAGGATCTCAAAAGTCTCCTTTCTCCGATTCTTTGTCAAGTTGACCAAGAAGTTGGTGGCAGCAACGTCAGGAGCAGAGGTTTCCTCAAAGTAGTTGAGCTTACGGTGCAGATACTCCTCAGGTTCATCGTCAAACTGCTCGACGTCTTCCTCAGAAAGACACAGCACGGGGAAAACGAAATGCGTGACAAGATTGGTCAAATGAGGCTTGAGATGAGTCCACATCTCCTTGGGTCGGACGGATTCGTCCAGGAAGACGATGATGTATGAGAGACAAGGTCGGCTGAGCCACGACGTCTTGGCAACCCATCTTTCGATCTCTAGGAGGTAGTGCTTCAAAATTTCTGGTGCCACAGTGCTGATGAAGTTCTTGGCGAATTGCGCCGCCTCGTCCCCCTTGCCTGGGCTGGCAGGGTTTCCATGTCTATTTGTTGCATTAGCATTAGCATTAGCATTAGCATTAGCATTAGCATTAGCAGCCAAGAGCAGTCAAGGTGACATGAGTTGCGAGACCAACCGAATGAAAAGCCGATTCAGGTTGAAATAGGCCCATTTCTTTGCCTTCCACCAATGATGTCTCTCACGGTCGAACGAATCACCCTGCATCGCCGACGCTGGAGGGACCTTGGAGACGGTTTGCAGAAAAACCGTGCACCAGGCAATGTTCGCCTGCTGCTGGCGCAAATGACCGGACAGTTCGAGCTAATCATAGGTGAGAAGATAACAACGGTTAGCGAGTCGGCAATTCTATATCTCCATGGCCCAATGAAGCATTTGAAATACGCAATGTCCACAAGAATTTGGTGGCTTACCCATGTGGCATGTTTATAAGACTTAAGAGCTAGGTGAAGCATCTCTCCAGCTTCTTCGCTTTCCTGATCCACCAGTTCGCTGCATATGGAAAGCAGTCGGGGGAAACTGGTCTCCACAATGGTATCAAACTGCGCTCTGTCTATATTATCGTGTGACTTGTATCTAAACGCACGGCAGATAGCGAGCAGACATTGGAGCCCGGCAAGCACGGAGCTGGGAGTATTGGTATTCAACAACTCGGTGGTGAAGTCCATGAATCGAGGCCATCGACTAGGGAAATCGCACTGCAGCACGCGCTGGAGAACGGGAATGAGCTGCTGGCGGACGGCGCCATCTGAGGCAGCAAGAACTGGTACCAAGCGGTCTCGGACGCGGGCCTTCTCATCTTCAGCTATTAGAAATTCGCCATTGTATTGCTCGCCTTGGTACCAAGCACGGTTGACGCGGTGTTTGATATAAATTACGCCTATAGTGCAGTTCGTAAGAATCAAGCATATCTGAAAGCATAGCAAGGAGCTGAGGACGGCCGGGTAAGTGCAAGAGGGAGGTATAAAATACTCACTTGCAAGGCGTACACTGGCTTCTTGCTCACCCTGCAGAATGTCGAACAAAGCATCAACAAATCCTGGTTGCTCTTCGATCTAGTGTGCAAAGCCAGCATGTCAGCGTCCAAGCTCCAAGCTCCAACATTTGATGAGTCCAACGTCAACAGAGCCACGGAGAGCAGAGAGTGTGTCCACGGCGGTGCCTATGGAATGGCATGGCACTAAGCAACCTAGGTTCACGTCGGTGCTGGTTACGGACTGCAAATCAGTATCCTCCGAGCCTGATCAGCCGTGAAAGCGAGGCTTGGAGACGACTTGAATGCCAAGCATGAAATCCAGCCTCGCCTGCCTGCCTGCCTGCCTGCCTCTCGCGGTTCCTCCAACAAATTCCAACCCCCCTTGGCCAGGAAATCTGGTTACAGCAGACCACTCCCGCATCGACACATACCTGCTTCAGCTGCAACTCGGCCCGTCGTCTGTTGTCGGCATCGGTAGCCAAGCTGCCCCCGAGCAACTCCCGGAGCGCGGCGGTGTCCATGTTAAGCGTCGAGAAATGACAGGAGTTCGACGAAAAGCCTGAGCGGCGTGATTATACGAAAAGGGTCTGGTTGGATGTGGTTGAGGTCGGGTCGGTCAGATCTCAGGGTCGAGATGGCGGGGCATTTACCAATCCGTATCGTGCGTGGGTGGGTAGGTGGGTGGACGCGAGCGGGAAGAGGGAGGTCCCTTGTAGAATTGGCAAAAATGAAGAGCTGGTGGGAAGCTCGTTGGCGCAGGCACAGGCACAGGCCGGCGTTGGTGCGCAACCGAGAGACTCAAGAAAGCTGGCTGCGCTGGTCGTAGCCGCAGGAGAGTAAAAATAGAAGATTAAAAATGAGGGTATCAAGATGTCACAGTACAAGCAGAGTCAAAGGTAAGGGCAAGCCTCCGTGAACTGCAGAACAGCACAAAGGGGAAAAAAGGAAGGCGGAAGTAGGAGGCAAAAAAAGATTAGGTGGTCAACGCAAGTGGCATGGCTGACCCACCGCTTGCACACATTGCAACCACGGCGACCTCTTTTTTTTTTTTTCTCTCTTCCTTTTTTTTTTTTTTTTTTTTCTCTTTTGCCCTCGCTCTCAAGCAGCTGAGCTGAGCTAGCTAGTTAGCTGTCTTCCCAGATGTTGGAGTTTGCAAGAAATTGGGGTTCTCTGTAACACCCACCCACCACGCACACACACACGCACACACACACGCACACACACACGCACACGCACACGCACAGTTCCCATATCAATTAGCGCCTCCTCAGATTTAGAACAGTGAATATCGAAAAGCCTCGGTTCCTATAGCATGCACGCCATCGCCAAGTGCTCAAAATACAGTTTGTCCCAAGATGGGAGGCTGGAACACCCACGCCTGCACATAGTCACAGCGACCACTCTCACTTCATCCTCCTCCCAATGTCCAGACTGATCTACCATGAGCCACGGTTGCTCGGGCTGGGTGAAAGACGGAAGGACCCTCGCGAGACATGCTAATACACCATGGCATTCGCCACAAACCCCAGGACGATGAAAAGCTCCTGTCCAAACTCCATCACGAAAGACCAGGATTTCATCTAGACGACTGCATACTCTATCACCTGACACTAATCTTTCATGCAGAGGCTAGGAATAAATTCATATTGTCGTGCCACGCCAACTTCCGCCCGTATGGACGGAAGCTGTTGATTTTTCCTCAACGACTGTCTTAGACACCCAATCTTCAGGTACGCACCCATGCAGCAAGGTGTAACAGCCAATTGGCAGCAGGCGGAAGAAGCAACCTGCCATTCCGGATGCAATGAATTGAACGGCCCTAACCAGTTAGCCTACAGCCGTAATCATGAGTGATAAGCTTCCCATACGGATACATATAGCCATTCCGTAGCTTCTCTCAAGGTCCAACAAGGTATTGGAACCGAGAGTTCACGCTGATATAGCAAAACTAGTACAATACGTATTCTACATTGTTGTTTCAAACGGAAATACAGCCTGCGGATATAAAAGCTGTACTCCGTACACAAGGTATTCAACCCGCCGACTTGGACGTGGCAAATCCTGCGACACAGATATTCGTTGCATCATCACGCATTGCTTACCGCGCTTGCAGCGGCAACGCAAGCAAATGGCTACCGAGACTGATACACTCAACCCTAACCCCAACATGATTGATACATAATAATAATGGTTATAGTTAACTAACCAATGTCCGCTTCCAACCGTTCTTTATTAGATACGGTACTATCAGTACGTATACTATTATAATTAGAAATAGAATATTTATTATCCCAATTTCCTGCTCTACTTCATGTCATACCTGATCTATAGCCACACAAACAATGCCCACAATTTCTATGATGGATCTCTACCCATTCTTCGTACAGCCCTGGTCTTCCGCCTGTCATATATATATATATATACAACATTCGAGTCCGTTGAAAGTCGCAACGTAACACGCCGGATTTTTCTAGACACACTTGCAAAAGAAAAAAAAAATAGCCGGCCCACTGAAGGCTCCTTGTCAGTTCCACGACGTAGAAATCAACCGTGTATTATTTGGTACGAGACGTGGCAAGTATCAATTCCGTTCAGTCCATTTCAAAATTCTATCCTTTCGCTTCATAGCCGCCTCGACATGACACGGCACTACCTGCCTTGCGCCATTTAATTATTCCACCCGTCCTTCATACGTACAATAAAGGAATGCACACCCCACCATCCAACGTATTCCCATTTTAATAGCATTCCCACCACATAATAAAACTTCCGATGGTGCTCGACTAGGCGCTTATTCTCCATGGAATAGACCCGGATTCTTCTCTGCTCTATTCCAGAGACGGCCTGGTTCGCAAGGATGACAACGTGCTGTTATTCGTACGGATTCTAAGAGCTGCCTTGATACAAATTCCAAGTGTGATCGTCCAAAGATTTTATGATCAAGGTGACCAGTCCTTTCAACATCATAAAAAAAGGGGAATCTGAAACCGTATGCGACCATGATCCATATTTGAGCTGCGGTAGTGTGCATCAAGAGTATACCGGGATCATATGCGTCAAACTTACAGACTAGGCAACCTCGGAATGAAGTACCTGAATTGCAGGTAAGGAATGCCTTAACCTCCAGAGGTGATGGCCAAGTAAAATAGATTATGCTGTCGCTATGAGAATGCCGCAAGCACCTCTTGAGACCTGGTCCAAAAGGGGGAGAAGTGGTCTAGCCAGGAGTACGTTGAGTGTCATAATTCAGATCCTTCGTCCAAGGCTAGGAGTTCGACTTGTCCATACGTCCAAAAGGAAAGAAACTGACTTCGTTCTCCGCCTAGCAGGGAAGAATATTAAGCTTATATGAGCAGTCCTTCATCGCATTGGTATGTCGATGAGAGATTTGTGGCCATGAGAATGAACAAAGAAAGGTGCGACAAGTTCCATCGGAGCCATCAAGTTTTATACCTAAATAATTGTTCAAACATTTTTGGGTTAGTTCACTATCAGCGCGCAGCGACATAATCAGATTCCGTGGTGGAGAGAATGTAATTCCGGTGAGATGGGAGCAGATCAGGAAAGGATCCTTTTGAAGACATCTGGCTAGTATGTACAAACTCAGGTAACTTACCATGCTGCCCAGATATCGCTTCGGTTTTACGCGTGCACCATCGCAAGGCGAGAATCCAGAGCCACGCAAGCCAGTCCAGGGTTAAAGACATGGTGGCGAGCAAGTCACAATCCAGCTATTAGGGTAAATCCACTAGAAGGACCGGATCCGGGCAGCAAGGTAAACAAACGGAAATCCCAGAATGAACCCAACATGGACGACTGTACCAAGCCGGTCGACCCAGCCTGCGCCAATAAACGTGTGCATGATTTATATAAACATCAGTCATCCGAAGCCCTCAAAGAGCCAACATTTAAAATATAAAAAAAACATCACAAATTGCAAGTTGAAACGCAGTCCCGCCAAGCAAGTTAAACCAGAGTGTCCAGAACTCAGGGGCCATGCGTAAAGAGGGCAAACACAACAGATGCAAAGCGCTAAGAACGAGTATTTATATCCCGAATCCGAAAGGGTCGCTTTTAATCCAGAAGAAGCGATGGCAGAAGATATCAGACGAGATCATCCACATGGAATGATTCACTGAGCAGCACACTTGCTGCTCCAAAGTAGTTTAATCCAGGAGAAGAAATGGATAGGGAAAGGGAGGATCCATGGAGGAAGTAGCATGAGTGCATGACGTGATCCCCGGATAAGACTTAACTGAATGGGAGATTCCGGATCCTGGCCTTCCGGAGGAGAAAAATTAAATAGAAGCAACGCAAAATCACACAAGTTTGGCAGCCGCAGAAACCATGTTCCAGAACAGATCCGGCTGAAACGGCAGAAGGGTGGAGTCAAATTATAAAGAAGCCAAGCACTGATGGGCATGGTCATCTTCGAGGAGGTCGGTGTTGCTGCCTGTCGCTGTCCCGATCAGTACGACGACTACTTGATCCTGCAGGGGGGGTTTGATTTCTTGCCACGACGGAAGGTGGGCGAGGTCCTCGTGGTTCATCGAAAGGCTGTTGTCCTTGGCTTGCAAACACGTTTTGCTGCTGAGGCTGCTGCTGGAGAGGGACAGGGCCTGCAGGTGAAGCTACAATAATTAGACTCGGGGCCTTTTGGGAGAGCTAGGTTCGCATGATCTCTGCTTTGACGCACCTCGACCATAGAACGGGTCATGGGGCTGCTGCATTGCTGAATAGGAATGATTGCCGGCGGTTGGGGGGGGAGCTTGGCCTTGAAATTGATACTGAGGTGGGGGTGCCGAATAATTGGGCTGAGCTGGTGATGAAGTCGAATAAATTGGCTGCTGAGGAACAGCAGCCGAGGTTCCCATACGGTTTGAATAAGGATCATTGGAGCTGCTATAGCCTGACTGCGGCAGGTTGGCACCAGTTCCGATATATGGAGAGTCCTGGTTTGTCTGGTATCCTGGACGAATCATGGATCCGGCTTGATTAGAGGCATATCTTGGGTCCGAAGTGGTTGACGGTTGAACCTGTTGGTAGCCAGGATTAAATGCACCTCCGTTGGCTGCGCCGTACGGCTGTTGCTGGGGCTGTTGTTGGTAGTTAGAAGCACCAGTATATCCAGGAGCACCAGTTCCGGGATATCTCGGGCCGTCAAAGGATTCACGGGGGTATGATTCCGACGTATAGGGGGGCTCTGTTGGCCCATGGTGCTGCCGAGACTGGTGAGTCTCGGAATAGCGGTATTGGACTGCTGGAGAGTTAGAGGAAGGTCTCGCAGGAACGCCAGTGGCATCTCTCGAGGTATGGATACCTCCAGGAGTGTTGCGCGAAGTCTGCGCCCGTCTTTCACTATCCCAGCGCGCCGAATCGGCTTTCAAATCCTCAATCATAGCCTGTAGAATGGATGATGTTCAGTTTTCAGTCATTGCACACCTTGATGGGGCATGGCAGAGCAGATGCTTACCGTTGTCAGATTTCGGTAAGCAGTGATATAGTAGCCTTGGACAATCTGCCCGGTTTGAGGATTCTATGCCAGCGAAATGGTCAGCCAAAAGTTGCGGATTGAGGCCGATTTGCCGATGGAAATAAGAATAGAGGACTTGTGACGGGGCTTCTTCAAAGTGTTGGAAACGAACCTCATAATGACCAGGGCGCACCAAGGCATCGTTGCCCAGGTAGCGGCAGATATCTGCTGAAATAACCTCACGATCAATGCCATCGCGCGGCACAAAATACTCGTTCTGCCGTGTCGTGGTGGTCTGTGAAGCGGCTGCTTGATTGCGGGGTTGTTGCCTCGACATCTCGTCGGTCGTGGGAGAGGGAGCCCGACCAGTGCTTATCGTGATGGTCGAGAGGGGAGGAGGGAGGGGTGGCGGGGAGATGCGAGTCGGCAAGATAGAACCAGCAAAGGCGAGATGGAAGAGAGAAGCGAAGAAGGGAACCTAGCGAAGACGAAGAAGTGTGAGGGTTGGGAGGAAGAAGCGGAAAATGCAGCAAGTAAATGACTTGCACTCCGTTCGTTGGGTCAGCTGGCAGAGCAGAGTCAGGGTTGGTGGGTTGGTGGGCTGGTGGGCTGGTGGGCTGGTGGGTTGATGGGCTGGTGCGGGTGGCAGGAGGTCTGGTGAGGAACCAAGTTGACGGGAGGCGACAACGACTGGGAAAGAAGGTCCGGCAGGTCAGCAAGCGATGCGGGCGTGACAGTGGGCTGCGCTAGTGGGCTCCAGGTAGTAGTAGTAGGTAGGTAGTAGGTAGGTAGTAGGTAGGTAGTAGGTAGGTAGTAGTAGGAGGAGGAGGAGGAGGTAGGTAGTATGATGATGCTGCTTGGCTTGGGTCGGAGAACAACCTCTCCCATAAACCCCCATGCGTCGTCCAACGTACTCCGGACTGCATGCATGCATGAATATTTATGGTGTCAACTGGTGTAAAAGTTGCGACTGCAGCAGGGTACCCTAAGGCAGGCAAAGGCAAGTAGGGCAAGGCAGGGTAGGGCAGGGCAGCAGCGGCGAGACAGGTAGGGACAAGGGTCGAAGGTTAGGCCGGACTGGAGCGAGCCAAGCACAAAGATGGGGAGGGGGGGGGGGGGGCTTGGAGGGCTTGGGCTTGGGGGGCTTGGGAGGCTTGGGTGGCTTGGGGGGCTTGGAAGGGGGCTTCTGCCAAATCTCCGACCGAGGTGGCCTGATGGAGACGAGTGGAACAAGCGAGCCGGCCCTCTTGTGGCTAATCAGGATCAAGATGGCGCTTCAGCAAGCTTCACTTCAGAAAGTCCACAGGTACTTTGTAACATGTTATCGCAAGATGCAGTCCCGAGTAGAGTAGAGGCGACAACCTCGAGGCTTTGATCTGCGCAGGCCTGCAAGTCGCTTCCGAGCGAGCGGTGGTGATCGGGCGATGACAACGTCAGCAGGGCGAGCAAAGAAGGACGGAGTTGACGACATGTACGGACAATGTGCGGAATACGTGCAGCAAATGTGCAGAAAATGTGCAGAAAATGTGCAGAATTTGTACGCAGTACCCAGACGCTTGCTTTTCTATTCCGTATGTGATGGTACCAATGCAAGTCGTTGCAGCGTGCTGCTGGCTTTAGAGGCTGACTGACGTGCCACCCAAAGTCAGGGTGGCTTCCCTCCCCGCAACACCACCGTTCAGAGATGCGGGCAATAAATAAATACTTAGTTAAGTTACTGGTGCTCCGGTTTCGATCTATCGGCTGCCTAGACAGATGCAGAAGACGAAGCAAGCGTGGGCTCGCGGCAGACAGCACTGAGAGCAGTCAGAAAGCAGAACGAACGATGCCACACGTCAGACTTCACACTTGACACTGGACACTGGACACTTGACACCCCCCCGTGCGTCACAAGCCTCGAGGCTGGAAACGACGAGGGGAAGAGCGGCCAGGACAGCCCAAGCCAAGCAGCCCGACCGATAATGCTGGTGGTGCCGTGTGGTCCAGTATGACTGGTCAACTTGGGTTGAAGGGTGACTGGGTGACTGGGTGATTGATTGGGTGACTGGGTCAGGCTGGGGTTGGGCTGCACCGCACTGCACTGCACCTCATGTACTCCAACAACAAAGTGCCTGCCTGCCTGCCTCGCCTTAATTGGATCGAATGCAACCCGAGCAAATAGTGTCTGGTTTGCTTTGCTCTGTGGATCCCGCTGATGCCCAGCAAGGCCCAGCAAGGCCCAGCAAGGCCCAGCAAGGCCCAGCAAGGCCCAGCAAGGCCCAGCAAGGCCCAGTAATACTTAGTGAATGCCTAGCCGGTAAATGCCCAGACCAGCAATGCCGATTGTTGATGCAACGTCGCTTTTCAGTCGGTGGCAAAGTGCCTGCCTACGGAATACATGCATTTTTATCAGCATGTCACTTGACAAACTCTGGAGGCGGAACCAGAACACTGGCCGTTGGAGGTGAAAAGACGTACGTTAGCGCTCGTTGTGTCGTCTTATGATCGACTCGATCAGTGTCGATCGCAGGAAAGATGCCGTTCTCCGCGGGTAAACATGGTCGATATCGACGTGCGTTCCAAAGATTTGATGGCCTGCGCGTGGGAATAGGATGGTTGACATGGCATTAGGCCAAGATTGATGTTTATTTGACCCATTGTATGAACCGAGATGCTGTGCGTACTCCGTACCCAAGCCTTCCCTTCGCTTGTCTTGTTCTTGCTGGTCGGTTGTATGCGAGCACAATTGCATCAGAGCCGTGCATTCCGAACGCTGTCGGCTGCTCCGTTGGTCTGCGCTGGGTGAGGAACTTGGTGAAGAGCGAGCGGGTGATGCTATCGCCGGTGTCCGATTAGGAATACCCGTCGAGGCCACAAGTACAGTACAGCACATACATCTACGACTCGGGCAGGATTGCTGTCTTCTTTTGCCTTCTGTCATGCTGGTGTGGCTGTACACAAAATACAGGGATCCCATTTGTAAGACGAGACACTCGGGACATCTGCTGCGAGAAGACTGACGGCACACAAGACGCAGATCGGCTCAAGCTACCGACTCGCTGTGGGCATGACAGTTGTGTCACCCTTCTCTGCGATGGACCTGACGAGTGACGGCAACACTCGTTTCACTCGAGGCAGAAGAGAATTTCTGTGCACTCGACACTGGAATGCCTGGCATTGTCTATAAGACATTGTCTCTCACGAAGCCGTGCTGACCAACGACAAATGGCCATTGATAGTGAGTGCAGTCGATTCCCCCTGGTCAAGTGCCTGCATAGCTACGGAATAGCTAGGTAGATAGTTAGATATACATACGTATGGAGCCGACCATGTGAATTGTTTCAGTAGTTAATACTAACTACGGAATACAGCACATGCAATCACGAGTACGTGCTGCTTCCGTCCTGCAAGCGTGGGGACAATTGTGCAAGGCATCAAAAAGGGGCAACTTTCCACATACTGACTGCACCGGAGATCGAAGACATGGCATTTTCGCGTGACATATTCCACAGGCGCAGGGAAACACGTCCATCATGCTGCTGCCCGTCCGCTGCGAGAGGCTGTTCTAATTAGTACAGAGAAGCAGGACCGCCGCAAGTTGTATCACCTCAGCCATCGGTCTTGTTCCACAAAGTTTTGACTAGTCTCGGGCCGCTGTTGGGTATCGATGCTGTAGCCAATTGCGGCCCAACACGCTGCTTAGGGGCTAACCTTGAGCGTTATTCGTGTTGCGTTCATCATCGTCCGTCCATGTGTTGGCTCCACCGGAGCTGTCCGATGGTTACAACGGTCACGCTTCAATCAAAACTACCCTTAAGCCTGTATGTAAATGATTACTTACGGCAAGGCAAGCATTGTACTAATTGGTCCGTGGTCACGTCGCCTGCTAAACGACGAGACTTTGGTCAACTCACAAGTCTCGATATACATACTCCGCACGGCGTACATCGGCCGTTATAGCTGCGCAGGCTAATGCTCCGGATTTCTGGAAATGATCGCCGACCTTCAGGTCTCGGATCCTCGTAGACGCAGTAGTTCAGTCTCAACCTTGTCGGGAAAAGGCGCCTTCTTGAAGCACAACGGTGTGATACGGCGCACCGAGCGAAGATTGAGCGGTATAATTAGCGCCTATTTAGTGATTCTGTGCTGTGTTCTTCCGCAGCTCTGTTTCGATATTGTCTCAAAGCTGCGCCGTCGGGAAACTTTGGAATGTCCTACATGCTGGGATATAAAACACCAAGGAAGCTTCAAATTGGCACAAAAAAAGGACGTGCCGCACTTTCTGCCGGCAAATCAACCGAAATTGAGCTTTTTCTGACCTCGTTCCAGCTTACCATCGCGGACACGCTTCGATCCTGCACCCGGTCCCTTCTGGTTGGAGTTGTGCGAGGCGACCGAGCGAGGGACAACCGTATGCCCAGTATGCCCAACGCGTTCCTCTTCATCAAGATCTTTTGCCATATGCCAGTCCTGATGGCTTTGGAAATCTTGTGGATCGTCCAATGTGATATCACACCGCGAGCATAGGAACCCTGTGATGGACATTTGGCATTGATTGTCCATGTCCGACACTCTGTTAGCTGGACTCTCATGTGCCGTCTTTGCACCTTGACCTTCTTGGCATGTATTCTCTTTCTTGATCTCATCACGGTGCGGACGAGAATTCATCAGCTTGCCTTCGTCACCTTTGGAAAAGAATCGCTGTATGCCACCTGCCTCTGTTCGTGGCTTCTTATAGGAGCATTCCTCGACCTCAACCAGTGGCTTCTCGGGTGACCGCGGGCGTGAAGAGGTGCCTACTTCGGTTTTAACGAGGAAAGCGCTGATGCCCATGTTTCCCTTAACCCCATCTTCAAAGCCCCCAACGCTGAGGCTGAGGTTTGCGCAAGGCCACACTTTCCCTTCTGCAATAATTTGGCCGAGTAGCTCTTTAGCAGAGTGAAACAGGAATTCTTCACTAATTGCTTTGCCGGGCGGTATCGGTCCTTGCCTGCTCCGAGTTTGCCCCGCATGTCGATGATGCAGGTTGATGGAGCGTGGTCGTCGCTTGTTGTCCAATACACCTTCTTCAACCAATCGAGAAAATATATCTCCGACAAAAATCCTCAGCCACTTGACGGCTTGCTCTTCCATGTTAATGCTAGGTCGAAATGATTTGGCCGATAGCATGGATTTGATTTGGGTTCGAAAGTTGACCTCGCTGAAATCTTTGCCTCGTATGGTGTGATAAAGCCATGATCCTGTCTCCTCGCCAAGCCTAACCTTCATTTGATCCAATGATACATTCAAGAGCTCTTTGACACAGTCGGTGTTAAAAGTCGACACGATCTGATCCCCAAGTTTGCCACCTAGGTTGCGTATCTTGGTCACCTTGAAGCCTGCAAGGAAGGCATCCACCGCCCGACTGCGCACAACAGTTTGGCTATTAGGCTTTTTGAAGCCAGAGCCCAACTTGCTGACCATTTTGTTACTGGCTACACCGGCAGAGCAGGTATATCCGAGTTCTTGATGGACTTTTGCGCGTACATCTCGCACAATCTCTGATCCAATTAAGATGGCGACATCGTCCCAGTCCGGATCCTGGCTCTCTTGTTCTTCGTCCAAGTCCACCAATGCGTCAGCCTTCCAATCAAGTGCAGCAATGGACGGCAGAGGAAGTCTTTCAGTGGGATCGTCATAGGGAGGTGGGCTTGACAGCTCCGGAAATCTCTCTAGTAGTGTCATATGAATATGAGCAGATAGATCGAGGAACACTTCATCAATACTGGCCTTCTCAACCTTTTGAAGGTCAGGAGGGAGAGCTTCTTTGATTAGAGCGAGGATCTTCCTTGACTCAAGTCTGTATGGATCCAGTGAGACTTTGTCCGTAGCGATATTTGCAGCTGCGTTTTCGCGATACGCCCACTTATCATCCCCTTCTCGCCAAGTAGCGACATGCTGAGCAATTAGATCAGGACAGAGCTTTTTCGCCTCGGCAACGTTGCAGTGTCTGCTAATGCCAAAAGCACGCGCCGGGTAGTTGACTGCAATGAGTCCTTGCCTGTGACTGTTATTAGAATATGTTGTGCCAGCTGTGCCAGCTAGCACCATGGCTAGGTAGATGAAAAAAGATGCTTGTAGGAACACACCACTGTTGCACGGCGAGAGGCCGATCGTCAGACACTCCAAGTCTCACCATTTCACATTGTGCATAAAACGCATCGAGGTCGATGTGTGCAATGACTCGCAAAGGAGTAGAAGTGTTGTATGAAGCCAGCTGACTGAGCTGGCGATATGTGAATTGGGATCGCCTCGCAGTGCCAGCATCCGGAGGCGAGGATATCCCCAGCATCGAAGATGACGACATCGCTCAGAATGCGACATCAAGCTCAGCTTACCTGTTGCGGAAGCAAAGCTTTGCACATCATGGTCGGAAAACCAAAAAGATTCTGAACCATCGCAAGGTTGGAGCTTCTTTACCGGTTCACGTCCCAACTAATTGGACAGAACGCGAAAGTGCTCATCATAATCATGCCCCACTTGGCACATAGACACACGACACACGACACACGACACACGACACACGACACACGACACACGACACACGACGCCATCGATGTAGAGTGGGGCGACGAAAAGCAATTCACTGGTCGCATCACAAGAGATCTGGTACATTGCTTTTTCAATATGGTGTTTTCATACCCATCTGGTCTCAACTATATATACTGGACAATCGCTCTCATTTCAATATTAATTGGAATGTTTGCTCAAGTCGGACGCTTTGCAACCTGGGTTTGTACCTGAATGTATGTATGGTATGCCGATGAAGTCGAAAACTTGTGTTCAGCGTCATTGTAGGAGCACAACCTAAGAAGAGACAGCAAAGTTCATGCTCGCCTTAGAGAGACACCTCCAAGTGGCCCTTTCCGACTGATAATCATATGGATCTTGTTGGACTATGCGTCTCGAGAATGGCAAAAATCGGCGAGCTGTATAAGACTTGAGAACAGGAACAGCATGAAGCGGTTTGATTTGCGTAGTAGCATCACGAATCGAGCGCGCGACTAACCTTGCCAAAATAATGAGAAGAGCGTCAAAAGTAAACACTGCTCACTCGAGAGCTGATATAGTGTCATGCCAATTTGCGTTATCCAACTCTTCTACTTATATTCCTTACTGAGTACGACTACTAGTGTCATGTGCCCATGAATCTCTCCGTCGCTGGAACATGCTATGCTGTGGAATGCAATTTCCAACTGTGTTCTAAAGATACATACTAGGAAGTCGCTCGAGACGACGCCTCTTTTTAAGCCCCTGCCGTATCTCTGCCCGAAGACAAGAATACAACGGCGGGTGAATAGGCCTAGCTTGAGATCTGCAGATCTAAAAATCGATTATCACGTGCGTATTCTGCCGCTGGATAGCTCCACCGCCCGCGAGAATATAAAACCAATTTCTCTCGTTGTAACCTCCTCCCTTACACATTCGCTATACAAATTTTTCAATTCTGTAAAACTAAACCACCTCCGCGCCTCTCCCGACTAATCCCGAAATTCTCTAGACCCTAATTAGCCTATATTTTACACTTAATACAGCAGGTGTTAGAGCTATTGTTCTATTTCAGGTCTGCAGATCTGAAATAGCCTCTACTATTAAGCTGTGTCTAACAACGTTATATATTCTCGAGCGACAGTATTAGGGTAAGATAAAACCCCGCTTAAAATCTGCAGATCTTACGCTGTATCTTGATCGGCGGGTACGTTGCTAATATCTTAACAGCCTTCTTACTATTATAGCCCCTAAGGTGAAGATAAGAGTACCGCTAAAACAACGTCCTGCGCGCAGGAGAAATAAGCTAAACACCAACAACTTGCGCTCTACGAACAATGAACCTATATCTAAATCGCCTGCATCGCCTGAATCGCAGGTAAATATACCAGAGAACGCTGGCTCTAAATAAGTCACTAAGGCAATTCCCGAGGTCACTGTTATACTGGATCCTAACAGTAAGGGAGGGATATTACTGCGCCAGATGAGTTTCCTAAGGATAGCACTAGGGGATAACAAGTGGGCCCCTCTATCACTATTTCAACCGGATACCTAGAAGTTGCAAGACAATAAGGAAACTGGAGATGATGAAGACGGTCTCCAATGCTCGGTATGAAATCAGTGCCTGCCGCACACACACTTGGATGATTTCCTTGATGTGGAGTGGAGAACTTTGATCAACTTATATAAAGATTGTATACCTCGATGGATATGGAATGAAATATGTCCATAAATTGCTTCGACCTCGAATGCTGCTTGTGGTCATCACGAGGCCTTGACTTGCTAAGTCTTTTATTACGCGGGTGTATAGCAACTTCTCATGTCTCGCCATGTTAACATCCCAAGAACTTTGGAGACGGCATTATCTAGCCTCGTCTCCAGAGAATTGTTGGGCTTCCGTACATCTCATGTTCTCTACATACTATGTGAAGTCATGAGCTTCCACACAATTACTAATCGAGATAAGGTACCGGCTCAACCAGTGTAATTCGATAAGTATACTAATCTAAATGCTTGGTCATGGACCAAGATCATCCATCATATAAGACATAGACTTCGAAATTGGACCCTTGGGTACAAGAGTGCCATCGGCAGGTTACGAAAAGACAAGGACAAGTTTCACCTTCATTATATTCTTAGGTCTTTGCATGTCAATTTCGCCTACATGACAGGAAAAAAAAGACGCCAGTTATGGCAAGATGTCAGGAACTAGAAACAAAGTATCTACTAGCCATGGTAGCAGAGTACTGCAAGGACAATCGTTTACACCACTCAATGGGATGTCTGTACGCCCGACGTTCCTTGTACCCCATTCGATGTCTTTAGAGGCAGATGACACTAAGTGAGGCTGACGATCCATGTCCGGCCTAATTGTCTCACAGAAGCTCCGACAAGCACCAGTCGAGATAAATATATAGTGAGGGAAAAAACAGTTTGGGCCAGGCGCCGAGCGAGGGTTCCGATCCTGCACAAATCTTAAATAACTAAATTCCCGGAACTATTGTTTTCTCAGTTCTTAGGAAAGAACATCGGCTTCGAGAGTGCGAGCCGGAAGACTGAAGTTGGCAAAAGAGTTGGATCCACATACAAGTGCTCATCCTCACCACGCCGCCACACAAGATACGCATGACGAAACGCTCACTAGCATTTACTAGCTCCTGTTAATACTGTTACTACAACTCTAATAGGTCTTGGACAAGTCACCTTTTTCGACCCTTTGTGGTTTGGGAAAGGGGGGAAGATGGCGGGCTTGCTGACCACTACCAACGTGACAGCAGGTCAGCCATGATCAGGTCAGCCAATTTTCAATTTGCAAGACAAGAAGGCCAGCGTAGTGCTGCTAGTCCAGAAACCCCCGTTCCACTACCGGGTAGTTAACGAGCCTACTGGCGAAGTGGCTAATCCAACGCAAATGGGAAAAGCCCGTTGACGGGACGGCCCTCATCTGAGCATGGTCGCACCCGAAAGCCGAGAGGCAAACCAAGCCAGAGACCAATGAGTTAAGCGAGATCTGTTAGTGAAATGATACAGATACTAGTAATAATGACAAGTTTCGTGCTCGGAATCCTTCTGACAATGAGGATGAGTCTCGTATTGCGAGTAGCCTGGGTGGGGGGGACGGAGTCTGTAGGCCTGTAACAACCGGCACTCTCTCCTTACGATTTATGTGACGAAGGGTTCTTCTGATAATTGATTGAGGGCATTTTTTGTTCAAGTTATCTAGCGGCCTTGAGGAGTTTAGCATCCTCATTCGAGGCGAGTTTCCCCCTTTAGTCATACTAATGCTAGCCTTGTCTCGCTAGCTGGAGATAACCCCGGGTTACACACACTGAAGGCAAAATATAAAAGGAGGAACATTAAATAAAATTAAATTAAATACAGAGAATTTGGTCTGCGCGGCACCACCGGAATGGCGGCGATTGGTACCAAGTACCTCTCTGCAGGTCTGGAAACTTCCACGTTAATCGAAGTACCTTTCCATCAAGGCGGTGTCTTCGGGCGCAGGCACAATGGTATGACTTGCCTGTGCGCATGGAATAAATTACCTCGTATGTACGGAGTATGTTACGTCTGAAATAGAGCCCGGTTGCTGGCAAAATACCGCACATCTTGATATTACCCGGCGCCAATCCCAACTACCGGTTCACATGTAAGGTAGGTACTTAGGTACCTAGGTAGGTAGGTAGGTGATTAGCCGCGCCGAGAGTTGCGAGCCCGGTCCTGGTCATTGTCCTGGGTAGACCCCACTTTTGCAATGGCACACACAGCCCTATATTCCGTAGCCCACTATATGTTAGTCGATTGGCCAACCATGCTCATCTTATCGGCTTATCGCACTGGAAGAGACAAGCGAGTCTGTGGATGGGCATCACGCGCTTGGTTTCAAAAAGCCGCTTGTCAATGGGTCTTCAGAAGAAGGCAGCAGCGCAGACTCAGATCTAACTCCATGACCCGCATGTTAACCCGACGTGCGGCGTCTCCCCGCATCTTGCATCGCGAACCATTGCTGTCGCCGGACCTACGCGAGGAACTTTTTGATTTGAGACTTGAGACCTAACAGTTAGCCATCTTGTCTGATCGCCGAGCCCTGACTTTTGAACCTGAGACATTGTACCCCACGGCCCCCAAATCACAACACCGGCTTTACAAAATGAAATGAAATGAAGTAAAAGAAACTCATAACCCATGGTCATTACTTTGGAATGAAGACGGAGAAAGGCGGAGAAAGTAGTTTAAAATACCTACCTGGGGAGGGGGTGGAAGCCTTTCTAGTATTCCGTATCATACCCAGGCATTCCGTATATTATAACAGGAAAGGTAGTACACAAAATGAGGTTATTCGGTTCGCCAGTCGTCATTCTCCAACCAAATCAATAGCCAGCCGGCTGTTGCGCCATGAAAATAAGATTGAAGTGAGGAGGCCAAGGCAGGACCGAGCACTCCGCTGGGCCAATAGACCGGATGCAACTGTGCAGGCAGGCGCACGCAGGGGAAGGCTCTTTCCCAATCTGCGTATCTAGGTGGGCGCACGGAGTAGGCACCTGGGATATCACCAACAGGGGTGCCAAGGGGCCGGTATAAACTGCGCACTTTGCAATTCGCACTTCGCACATCGCACATCGCACGGCGGCGAGGCAGCTTTCTCTGTCTCTCTCGCGTATTTAGGCCCTGGCCCTAGACACCTCCTCACGCATGCCATGCCATGCGCAAGCTTCGTCGATATCGGATGTCTTCGGCTTGCCTATGGACTTCATTAGAAGTATTCTTCACATGGCTATTCCGTACCCACTCGTTTGTTGGACAATGCTGTGATACTTGGGGTCTGCATTTCGCCAACGACCCCGTTGTTTCGACCAGAGCTTGATATGTATTTACCCTGGTCTTCACTAACTCGGCTCCACAAACCGACGTCGTGTTCCTCAAAAGTCCAGCCACCAGCCGCTTTGTCTGGTGCAGTGTCTACATCCTTTTTGGCAAGGGCGGTAGTTAACTAGCATCGAGACTGAGTTGGCTGCACGCTGTACATGCGTTCCGGTCTATCCTTGTCAGACGCGGCATCCTCGTCCCTAGCTGGATTGTGCCACGGGCTGCTGAGGCTAGGGGACAGGTCACAAGGCAAACATGATTCAAGACTCATATACATCACACTGTGAGGCATCAGCAACGGGAACGCCTCGAAAAGGAAAAGTCGCGAAGGGTTAACCCTAAGCATAAAAAATTCTTCAATGTCAGTTCAGGCGTCAGCATCTCATCCACCACTCGTGTTGCTGCCATGTCTTTGTCTGAAGTCGGATCATTCGCGTGCTGCTTCCCCCACGGCATTTGGCAAAATAGAAAAATTCGATGCCAGGTGTATCCTCTTGCCGCACCACTGCGCATACAATATACACAAGGTACCTAGGTAGGTAGGTAGATAGGTACGGTAGGTACGGTAACTAGGTGCGGAGTACATCTGTATGTACACCTGTATGTACACCTGTATGTACATCTGTAGGTAGCTACCATGTAATGTGGACGCGGATGCTCGGCTCGGCTCTTCGTACTCGAGTTCCGCGAGACTACGATGTGTTTCTCGAATCCAACCACACGAGACCCCTGACCACGTTTCCAGCCGTCAGCCGTTGGCACAAACGGCTCAATACAGTTAAAACCACTAACTTATCGCCGGGCGTCCCTGGCTTGAGCCTTGCGTATTCTTTACAGATGAACAGATCACGATTCCATGACCCTCGTCCGCATCCCCTACCCTTTCTGCCACCCTGGTTTTCAGATTCTTGACCCAGTTCCCGTCAAGTTAGTTACCTAACTAACTAGTCCTCAAGATCAGAAATGCGGCTGTGTGTAGGCCATACATAGACCTCGGGTCAATTCATACAGACCTCCATCCCCTCTCACTTCCTGTTGGTTGTGCAAGCCACCGCTCTCTGTTCGTCTATTCTCCTTCCAGGACCTATGATCAAATCTCCATACTAACATATCGCGGCTCCCAGCTAACTATTGTTGACTTTGATTTGCCTTTGGCAATCACGCATGCTGTAGCCCCGGGATCAACAAGGCAGATCATCACGGACAGACCGTCGTCTAGGGTTGCCGAGGAATTCATGGTACATGGTCAACCGTAAACCACCCAACCGTGGCTGACATCAGACAAACTCTGCCATCAGCCTTGCCTCGAGGCTAGACCAGACAGAATACTAGGCCATGGGTCCTATCACTAAAGGCCAGTTCGAGGCCATCAGTGCGATAGAGCGCGCATGCTCTGTTCTATCACTTTTAGGATGTCTCTTCATCATGATCACTTTTTATGCCTCGACCTCGTTCCATAAACCGATCAACCGGCTCGTTTTCTACGCCTCATTCGGGAATCTATTCACCATTGTGGGAACGTTGATGTCACGATCATACTTGCATGATTTGGACTCCTTCGGTTGCCAGTTGCAAGCCAGTCTCATTCAGCTGTATGCTTGACCTTTCTGATAAAAACTACATATCTCGTGAGATCATGACCCTGCTTACAAGTCTCTTTCTTAATCAACAGATTTATGCCAGCAGACGCTTTCTGGACGTTAGCGATGGCGATCAATGTCTATCTCACCTTTTACCAGAAGTTCGATGCCGCGCGGTTAAGGAAAATGGAGATTCCATACTTGATCGGATGTTATGGCGTACCAGCCATTCCTGCGGTGGCGTTCCTCTTCATTCGGAATGATCGCGGCGAGCGCGTCTACGGGAACGCAACTATCTGGTGCTGGATCGACCAAAATTGGGACGTGCTTCGCATTGCTGTCTTCTATGCGCCTGTCTGGTAAGACTTGCCACGCTGCGTATGAGAAAAATTTAAGTCTGAGGAATAAGGTGTACT
The DNA here is from genome assembly GCA_000729835.1 of Atkinsonella hypoxylon. Lineage (NCBI taxonomy): Eukaryota > Fungi > Ascomycota > Sordariomycetes > Hypocreales > Clavicipitaceae > Atkinsonella > Atkinsonella hypoxylon. Next base: position 285,434 of record JFHB01000011.1, on the reverse strand, counting down.
GACCTTGGGTTGAACAGGGTGACCATCTTCATCACCTTTTTCATCTATCTTCGAGCAGGCCGCACTATTTATGAGAGGCGGAAGCAATTGCGAGAATTCCAGTCCTCTGATCCTGACCCGTTGTCCGTCGACGAGGCCGTGACTATCCGAAACACAGAAGTGACGACAGAAGTGACTGTGACGAGTGAGCTGGCAGCGAACAATGGGATTCCGCTTGGAGAGATAAGTCCAAAGGGGGGGATTGGAGGCGCCGATCCGGACCCGAGACGCCAAACTGGAGGAGGCGCGTATTCTGTCCACATCTCGGCCGAATCGCAAGCGTCGAAGAATGGCCAAGACGACGCCATCTCGCCAGACCAAGGGATGGCATTCCAACAACGAGCTTCCAATGTGCTTCCGCGCAAGGCTGCCAACGTGGCTCGTCGACGAAATCATGAACTCAACAACGCCGCCTGGTCGTACACCAAGGTCGCGTTCCTCTTCTTCACAGCCATCATCATCACCTGGATGCCATCCAGCGCGAATCGCGTGTACTCGTTGGTGCACAACAAGGAGACTTCGCTACCGCTCGAGTTCATGAGCGCGTTCGTGCTTCCTTTGCAGGGCTTTTGGAACGCCATTATTTATGCAACGACATCATGGTCTGCCTGCAAAAACCTGTTCAACGAAATCAAATCCGGCAAGACCGCGACCTCGGCTAGCTCGACTTCCTGGAATCCACCTGCCAACAGAAACGATATGTACAGCAGGATGCATTACCGGTCCCGTTTCGGAAGCCTTTTCAGAATGCCAGCGGATGAACCTGAGACGTTTGACTCCGAGGCGTGCGATTCCGAGAGCACCATGGAACTAGCCAAGCCCAGATCAGACCAAGCAGATTGAAGGCTCTCCCATCACTGAAGTCACCGCTTTCCTGACACCTCTGCACGACCATCCTCCATTACTTTTAACCTTAATTTATCTTTTGTTGCTGGCTGGTTCAGTCACACCGTTTCCGTTAGCGAGCAGCATAGCACGTCGAATAATCTTTGTACTACGACCAAATGGGTTTCGTTTTGCCTGCATAGCAGTGCAAATTTTTTTTTTTTTGGAATACTCTAAAATTTTTTTAACGACTAGACACGATCTGAAGGGCGGACTTGGCGCCCGGTAATTTCGGAAAGGGAATACCTGGGGGAACATAAAATAAAGACTTGGATGCAGTTATGATTTGGCAAAATGAATGCTGTTACTCCTTGCTTTTTTTTTTTTTGGGGGGGGGGAGGGGGAGAGGGGTTTTTTTTTCGGGTCTACCACGCTGTTCCATCACGTATGTATCGCACATAATTGTATCTTATAATGGAAATAGATGCATTGTGTGGACTTGCAGTGCCTGATGCAGTCTTTCGACCTGGCGACCCAACACAATCCATGGTTATGCCTGATGGCGATGCCCTCACGCCCAGACTCGGAAGCATAGCGCTCCACCCCCTTTTTCGTGCGGTGATGCCGGCCTGGGGACAGGCCATGAGCGGTATACGCAGCTGGTAGCTAATTTTCGTGAAAACGTGTATCATGACAATGGTCAGTTCTGACGATGGCTATAATAGCAAGTTATGTCTGTAAGCCGTTTATGATTGGCCTCACAAAACTATTCATAGCCTCGTCGCCAAGACGAGCGATAACAAAGCTCACATCCATGCGGTAATTCGATTCGCGAGGCAAAAAACCCAAAAAACCCCCCCCAAAAAATCACAGCCTATTTCCAGGGGACAAGGATTAATCGACGGATTGCGCTCCGGCCCGTCCTTAGTCCTTACAACGCGGTAGTTAGTTCGACAGCTTGGCTCTAATTTGTTTCGGTCGTCCACGAGCTCAACAGGCCCGCCCTATCCGCGTCGGGACTAACTAACTAGTATGGATCTGGATCGAGGGTCCTGGCTTGGTTGGAAAAAAAAAAAAATCGCAAGCAATTTCCTGAATTTACGCAACCACCATCGCGCATCCCATGGCCCAGGTTTGGGACAGATGTCATTGGTCGATAAGCCTTTCGCGGTGGGCAGTGGGGCTTGGTGTCTACACCTTTACTTGGTGGGGGCGAGAACACGTAGCTCTAATTTAGATGCTGGTGCGGGGTGGACCTTGTCCATTCATGGGTCTTCAAGAAGTGGGCCGGCGGGAGTCTACTTGTCCGAGCCGCGAAACAAGAGGTTTTCGCCTTCCCCCCTCCCCTCCCTTCGTCATGTATAGCACGGAAAAGAAACGTACGTCTTCGACAGTGCATATTTTGGCTTTCTCCATGCTACGCCGCCTCCATTGCCGTTTGAGTCATGGCCTGTGCAGGGTCCTCCAAGTCAGAGCCCGGCTGCATGTCTCCTCTCCGTGGACAGAACAATCTTCACTGACAGGGGCCTGCGTACCAGTTTTCGACGAGGCCTGGTTTCCAATACAAGACCAGTCATGAGTGTTGTGCGAATGCTCGACTTCGGATCTGCACCACATGTGTCGCGACTAGATGAGCGAGAACCGCCTTTATTTTATTTTGTTTCGCTCTGATGGCTCGGCTCGCCATGTCTCCAGAATTGGCCCAAAGCTTGCGGACGAGAAAAGGGCTGAGGGTGGTCCATGCATTCATTACGAGGGATATTGCGCCTGCCGATGGCGGTGTGGGTGGCCGCGATATCTTGGCCTGGAATCCAACTTATCTGTGGATAGATTGGATAGATATACTTCAGTGCGGTTGCTTCATCTGAACTTGCATGCAGTCTGCGCTACCCCAGATTGGCTGCCAGATTGGCTGCTTGCCTTGGCTCGTTACTCCCGTTGCTGGAGGCATTCATCATCTTTGTGGACCACGGAATCTCACAGGTGCCCACCACCACAAGACTTGGGACTCATGGTCAAGGTTTAAGAAATAGTTAATACTGCAAAAAAAAGACAATGCTAACTAACGATGTTGCACGACACCGGGCAAACCCGCCTCATAGGACCTAATCGAAGGCGAATCATTGGCCGACGAGTTATCGTTGATTTCCATATCTGTAGGGACTGAGTAGGAATTGAGAAGATTAGTCAAGAACTGGTTCCTTGCAGGAAACAGGTCCAAGTTGGAGGAGAGGATAAGCGACCTGCGATGTGTTGTATTCTAGCAAATTAGCAAATTCTCCGATTGGTAGTTAGAGTAGTTCAGGCTGGCGTTATGCTTGCCATTTTTTTTTTCATTTTTTTTTTTTCGTTTTTCCATTTCTTCTCATTGGAAGAAGAAACAATGTATGACATAACATCAATTCTCAAAGTGAGGTTTTAGGTGGCGGTTAGTTTTTGGATCAGACGTCGTGCGAGGAAGCGTGGTGTTTGCGGGCTCATCGGAAAACTGCTCCTTAATTTGCCTTCACCGACTGTATGGAGTGATACTCCCAGTAGGTTCCCAACTCGAGGCACTCGTGCATGCATTCCGCATCTTCCCACCACCACTTGTCCGCAGTGACAAATTGGCCCCATACCTCTTTCCAGAGCATCCGGCCCACGATGCTCCTCAGCTCGGCCCGCATTTTCTTGTCTTGCCCCTTCTCCTGTGCCGCCTCGTCATTCTCGACTTCATGACGCGCAATGTTCCGCGTGTTGGCATAGAACTGAGTCTTGGTGACAATGCTTCCTGGTCCTCTCAAGGACGCTCGGGACAGGAGATCGGGCAACATGCCACTTGGGTTGAGGCAGCGTCGCTGCTCTTTGAGATTCTGAAGGAGGTTCCTCACAAACCACGTTCTCATCTTTTCTCCAATGGCATCAATATTAGGGATTGGATCTATTATAATCAAGTTTAAAACTCCTCCCGGTGCGAGGCATCTGTTGATGCTATTCAAAACAGTAAGGATTTCTGCTTCCTTATACAGTGCAGGCAACATCATGGAATAAACAGTGTCGAATTCGGACGAGTTGTTGGGGCACGGAGGACTTGCTGAGGGTTTGAATATAGGATGAATATTGGCCGCATTTAGGAATGACAGTGGATGGTGCGAAAGGTGATATACGTCCTTGTCGGGCCAAGATGCAGCCAAATACAGAGCCGAAACTGGTTGAAGAAAAAAACATGTCAGTCAGCTTGAACTCGCTTACTCAAGGACAACTGGTTCATTCATACATCGAGGCTCAAAGAACGCCAAGAGCTTCTGCTTGGGCTGAGTCGTTGACTGGTCCTGAGACTGTTTCGAGGAACTGTCATGCGCGGCTCGCTGCCAATCTTTGTCGAGGTTCTGCAGCGTGAAAAGCATCCATTTTTCTTTTTCATCGCTGAGTCTTTGGTGATCCTCCACACTCATGCTGCTATGATACTGTTGCTTCAGTTTCGTTAATGCTTCCGCAGGGGATGCGCGAGCCATTTCTTCCACCTCCTTCGCTAGGTCTTTGGCCGAGATTGATTGCACTTTACTGATCGCGTCCTGAGTTTGTGCAGGTGATATATTCGGAGACTGTGCATTCCAATCCTTGGGCTTTCGCCAGGAAGAAACATTGTTGATAGACTTTGTCTCCAATGATTTCGAGGGTAAAGGTCGCAGAGGCGACCTGGCCGGAGGAACTGGATGCATCAACTTATCACTATTCGTCCTTACATATCTTGCTGCATATGGCCTACACGCACAAGTTAGCTCCTTTTCCATTGCTTCGTCTAATGTGAGCACGTTTCCCCAAAATTACCTTGTTGGTGATTGTTGCGGACGGCCGTTGGAGGCATCGAATGACTGAATTATGGGACTTTGTAAGCCCGCAGAGCGACTGGGAATCTGCGCTAGCCGTCTATACGGCAGCTTTCGATTATGACTTATTTCTGAACTGTCTCCCCGATTCTTTGCCTGTTTTGCAGGAGAAAAAACGTCATCTGAGTTAGATGACGAAGTGGTAATAGGAGAGGTTTCTGTGAGTACTACGCGGGGTTTTTATTAGCATCAACGACGTCCGAAACACGAATAAAGCACTCAGTCCTGGCTAAATATGGTTCTTACATTTCTCGTTGATATCGGCAGTACAGTTCGCGTCGTGCCCAATGCATGATACTGCAGCTTTGCTCGTATTGCTGTCTGATGGTGGACAGCAGACACTTGGCAGAAGACGGTCAGTGCTCGGGTCATTCAAGCCGCCAGCCATCTCGATGCGACAAAGGTCCTTTGATGATTTCTCGGGCGTGGAAGATGTCAATGATTCAGATATATCTCGTCTAGCGGCCTCTTTGGAAGTAGCGGCGTGCCTCGTGGCTTTGGCTCGAAGGCGAGAGAGGGCGGAATGACTAGAACCTTTGGAACTTGTAGTCGAGACGGAGTGCCTCAAGCTTTTGTTCTTCTCGCTTCCCTCTTTGTCCTTTTTGGCACGATGCTCGCCCACCAGCTCCTTGTTTGGGTCTGCCCAGGCCACATCCCACATGGTCAAAGGAGGCTACCAGCGATGCTTGCTGCAGTATGCTCGGTTTCGGTTGGCGAGTTTCCGGTTTGAGGTTCTAAGTAACTCTATCTACTCAGCACTCTGAAATGACAAGCTCCCTGCTTGCTGAAACGGCACATTAGGAAGGTACGTAATCGAGGTGTAGTGTGACAAATGCGAGACGGACCTTGATCGGGAGGAGAAGGTCTGGAGTGTAACCAGGGATTTGTGACGCTCAGGATGTGATTTCGTCAGAGAGCAGTAAGAGAAGGCTGGCGCACCCAAGCTTGGAGAAAAAAGATGTCGAGAAAGCCTGGCTTGATTCCGCACCAGTGCCTGTGCCTGTTGTCTTCGAGGCTTGCTTCTATAGGGTTCAGCAGTGATGCTTTGCTTCTTCTGACATCTGCCAGGCAGCAGGCTATCACTTACAGAAGGCTGATCCTCCTTCTTTGAGACAAACTTAATTGGATTCAAGCCGTCGAGTTCAGCACGTCCAGCCGAGAAAACCCAAGGCTGTGGCACAAGATGTATTGTATGTGTGCTGCCGCTGCTGTGAGACTCGGGAAGGCTACTTGTCGCGACTCGATATTATGGACATGTTGCTTGGAATAAAATCAGAAAATCAAATGACCGCCGTAGTGATTAGAGGATAGGGGAGTCACGAGGAGAGACATGAGATGCCACAGCAGAGGTGGGAGAGATGAACCAATAATTTTTGGCTCAGCCGGCCGCTTGGCTCACGCATGTTTGCTTCTTTAAGCGACGAGCTCGCGACCACCACGAAGTGAATTTGAACTGCGCGTGGCTCGTGCAGGCCCAGCCCAGCCAGGACTCAGTATTCTACATGCCTCTGCTCACTATTGATTCAATCTGGGGTAATCGACAGGAAGCCTTCTGCCAGTGAGATGAATCATTCTGTATTGCAATGCGCATGGCTGATGAGTTACGAGCCCAAGCATGATGTCAGCTTGAGCATGACTTTTAATTAAACGACTGCATATCAGGTAAAACGCATGGGGAATCTTATTGGCCCGCTGCCTCTCGTAGTTAAATTTACTGTTTTTCCATGTCTCGGCTGTATCCTGGTCTTCGCCATTGCACAAGCACATCATGGATACATCAACTCCGTTCTCGCGATATTGACAAGTTGGTGTACACTGCGGCTTCTTGCATTTTTTTTATTTTTCTTGCGGAAAAAGAGCAGATATGAGACTGCCGGATCTCCCGTGCTGCTGCTCAAGTTCTCGATTAGTCGCATTAAGTGCAGAAAACCACGTCATTATCGATCAGTAACTGTTGTCTTGCTGACTGTTTAGATTTATCATGATTTATCAGACTGAAGGTCTAATAACTTGGCTAGTAGTGCTTGCGACTCTCCACTACTGACGACCACAAGTTTTCTATGGAAACTTTGTGTATCTGACCATCTTCACGCGGAGGATGTGCTCGTGTGCGTCAACAACAGTGGTTACGGCCAACAAGGGGGAATATCTTCTACGGTGAACTAAGCATGTCAGAGGGAAACATTCAAAGTTTCCTACACTGCTTTGCTTAGACTCCTTGTTGTCCGATGGGCGTCTTGCCTCGACTGTCATCATCCCCATCTAGGGTTGACAGCTCGGCTGCACGGCTTCTTGAACAACGCTGTACAAGAGCAACGACAACCACCAAGAGAACTATCGATTTCTGTAGAAATAGAAGACTTGGGGACGGACTCTGAATGCTTACTGGGTACCATGGCCGTCGACGAGGTTGTATCCAGGGATCACGTAGAACAAGATATGCTGAGGCACAGATCGAGTCCTCGTGAGCCAGGAACGTCGATACCACGACAGATCGAGTCTATGATCCTGATTGGTTTTCTTGGAAGCATCTCACCAATTTGAGGCGAAGAAAAGTGTCCAGGTGCGTTGTACTACCAGACCTTCAATTAGCTCGCCAGCCGTTGCCAGCCGTTGCCAGCCGTTGCCAGCTGCTTGCACTCAAGGCTTGTCAACGTTGCAGCTGCCCGCCAGTGTCACTCTTCTTTCACATCAGTTTCACTGCTCACTGATGCGCCCCTACGATGACCAGACTTGTGTACTTTAATCTTGGGCTCCCCTAGCCCCGGACTCCTGCACATACTCACTGTGAAACCTTGCCGAACGACTTGCAAAAACTATAAAAAAAAAGGTTTTCAACTTCAACAAGCATGGCGGATAAATCTGGCACGACGACAGCGCCGTCCAAACAAGAACAGCCAAACATTATGGCAGAACTACGCAAGTTTTTTGTGTCCATCGACGAATGGGTCGCAAAGTCTCGTGTTGGGTCCTTCTTTCGTCTTGCCGGCAGTGATCATGTTTGTCATGCTCTTTCATTGAATCCGAAGCTTTGATCTAACTCCTCGGTAGCCTGATCGAATCGAGAGCGCAACGTTATGCCGGGAAATTCGAGCTGGTTTGACTACATTTGCCACAATGGCCTACATCATATCTGTTAATGTTAGTTCCTGACACCAAGCTCCATGTACTCAGCAGCCCCTGACTCCAAACAGGCGTCTTTACTATCACAAACGGGAGGGCCTTGCGTTTGTGATCTTTCAGCCAAGCATGATTGCGACACTCTTCCAGAGTTCAAGTTATGCAAAGAAAGTTCGTTCAGTAACAAAGCCACAAAATGTCACTACTGAGGCAAGAAAACTAACATGGTTAGCTGTCCGCCGGGATATGATTACTGCCACAGCTGCCATCTCGGGCATGGCCTCCTTGATATTCGGTTTGGCGACGAATATTCCTGTTGCACTTGCGTATGTGACAATCTTAGCACGCCACGCCCGCTACATGAGCTGATTTTTTTTTTTTCACAGGCCAGGAATGGGACTGAATGCCTACTTTACTTTCCAGGTATGACCACTTTGTAACACCAAGTGCCTCATTCAAACAAAGATTCTGACTGGACATCAATGAGTCAGGTTGTCGGTGTAAATGGCAGTGGCAAGATCCCATACTCTACCGCCCTGACTGCAGTCTTCGTCGAAGGCATCATTTTCATCGTGCTAGCTTTGACGGGAATGAGACAATGGCTTGTAAAACTGATCCCTTCAACGTTGAAAACTGCCACGGGAGTTGGCATTGGACTGTTCTTGACAGAAATCGGTTTGTCCTACTCTGTTGGCATTGGTGCCATTACAGGAGGTGGCTTGGCCACGCCCCTGACTCTCGGCGGTTGCCCAACTGAACTACTTAACCCCACGACCGGTATGTGCGAGGGTGGTCAGATGACCAATCCCAAAGTACGTATGCCAGCTTTCGAGTTTCCTCTTTCAAGCTACGTCTGCTAAATAAGTACTCAGTTATGGCTTGCCGTGTTTTGCGGCGGAATTGTGACCGCGTTCTTGATGGCATACCGCATCAAATATGCCCTTGTTATAGGGATTGCTCTGGTATCAGTGCTATCATGGCCGTGAGTCCTCTCAAACTCTCCCACGATCCCCTAGAATGAGGGCTAATCCGGGGACAAAAAGACGTGGCACAGCCGTCACCTACTTTCCTGACACTGAAGAAGGAAATTCGCGATTCGAATTCTTCAAGCAGATCGTGACATGGCATCCGATGCAGAAGACGCTGAACCAGCTAGACTGGACATTCAACCACAGTGGCTCCCAATTTGTCATGGCTCTGTTCACATTCCTCTATGTTGACATCATTGATGCTACTGCCACGCTCTATTCCATGGTCCGTTTCTGTGGTCTAGTCAATCGCAAAGACGGCGACTTCCCCCGCTCAACACTAGCCTATTGCACAGATGCGTTCTTCATCTCCGTTGGCGCTTTTTTCGGGTCCTCTCCTGTCACAGCATTCATTGAAAGCGGCGCAGGCATAGCCGAGGGAGGTAGAACAGGTATCACAGCCATGGTGACGGGGATGTGCTTCCTCGTCTCCATCTTCTTCGCCCCCATTTTTGCTTCCTTGCCTCCTTGGGCAACAGGTTGCACACTCATCATGGTAAGACATCCCCTGACAGAACCTGCGCTCGACTCACGGGATTGGCTGACACCAATCTTTTAGGTAGGTTGTATGATGATTCGTCAGATTACACAAGTCAATTGGTACTACATTGGCGATGTGCTGCCATCGTTTGTGGTCATGGCTTTCATCCCATTTAGCTACAGCGTCGCATACGGTTTGATCGCGTAAGTTTTGCTGAACAACACGCTGCCTTATGCGAGGATACTTTGTGCTGATCTTGTCCCTGCAGTGGCATACTTGTTTACGCCGTGTTGAATGGCCTAGTAGGTCTTGTGGTATGTGTTAGCGGTGGGCGTTTCGAGCCTCGCGAGTATGATTTGAAAGAGTACTGGACCTGGAAGGGCAGTGGAAGCCGTCCATGGTTTGTCAGAGCCATTCGAGCTAAGAAGGCTCACAAGCGAGTTAGCCACGTGGATGATGTTGCAGAGGGTCATGAGAATGGCGATAATTCCATCATCATGACACGGGTCAAGACCATATCCAATGACTATTCCACAAACAGCGGATAGAGGATGGATAAAAGAGCTCGCAAGTCCGCGAGCTCTAAGATGTGATATTCCTTGATGATCATGAGGGTTTTGGTTGGTAAAAAAAAAAAAAAAAAAAAGACCTGTTGGAGAAGATGTAGTTATGAAACTGGTGGAGAACAAATACGGGTAGGTAAGGTAGTCTTTGGTTTCGAGGTCGCCACACATCTTCGTCATAAGGCCACTACGTACGTATCATGACAAAAAAAAAAAAAAAAGAATACTTGCCTTGGTGCAACAATATCACGAGCACATGTAATCTCGTGGGGAAAAATATGGCCTTGCCTCGTCAGCAGCGACAAAAAGTCAGCCGTTCTATAATCCCAACCAACCATCCACCTCACTCCATGTCCACATCGCCGTCGCCCCTGAACGCCTTCTCAGCAGCCCTCCTCCGGTCCAGACTTTGCTCAACCCAGCCGTCTACAGCAGAATCGCGCCCTTCCTCCAATTTCTTCCTGACGACCCCCCTGAGGACTTCTCCCGCAAAGCCAACAAAGTTGTGTCTCCGCAGCGCGTTTTCAAACACCCACTCGCGCCGCTTCCTCTCCTCACCAGCCAAAAGGTCCTCGTCGCCAAACTCCCGGGCTCGGACGCGCAGGTCCCGACACATGGCAAGCAGATTGAACCGAATCTCGGTCGCTTCATAGCGCGCCACGCGCCTCCGCAGGACATCAACCACCCTGCTGGGAAACGAGTCGCCGTCGCACGGCCCGTGGGATATGGGCGCAGGTTGCAGGCCATCCAGCTCGTACAGCGTGCCATGGACGGGGGTATACGCAATGAAGTGAAACGCATCCTCGGCTTTGCCAGCCTTGTTGTCGTGCGTCTCGTCGGCAAAGGGGCTGCTCCTCGCGAAGCTGTTGTGCACCTCCCTGATCAAATCGGAGTTGCTCAGGGCCTCGCCACGGAACTCGGGCGGTAGCACCATGGTGAACTCGCGAAAGTCCCGCATCTGGGGCCCGATGTCGACCTCGTCGTGGTTCAGCAGCACGCTGAGCAGAGCTTGCGTCGCACAGGCGTTCTGTATCGTTTGGGCGGCGAAGAAGAGGCGCTCCGAGGCCGCGTGATCAAAGGTGCCGTCGAGCGGGCCGTCTGGCGTCGCGTACGGTCGATCCGTTGGGTATTTGAAGAGGAAGATGACTCCGTAGAGCGGTTGCAGCGCCACGAGCTCTGAAGGGTCGAGAGTGAGGAGCTCTTCGAATTGCACATCTTGGACACCAAGGTTCTCGATGAGGGAGGTGAAGACGCCCTTTTGTGGTGCAGAGTGGTCAGTCAGCCAGGCCGTTTGAGCTTTAGAAAATGATAGCCTATTGGTGTACAAACCGCGTCAGATTCAACTGTTTTCGCAAATGCAATCAGTCAGCGAACAAACAGACAGCTAGAAACGGCAAGGGCTACATACTCGTATTCCAGCCGCCACTCATTCTCGCGAAATGCCAAGATGATGTTGAGAGTTTGAGATGAGTTTTTATTCATTTGTTTATTTTTCGCAAGTCGGGGAGCAGCAAAAGTGCTTATCCGTGCGGAGGCAAGACAGACGCACGAGTAGCTAGGATTTTGTAACTGGACAACTGGCAACAAACTCATATGCTTAAGCTGTGGCTGCCGGGTGTTGCTGCCGAGTGTTGCTGCCGAGTGTTGCTGCCGAGTGTTGCCACTAGTTAGAGAGTCCAGACCCTTAACATTACATGCTGATAAGATAAAAAGCTGACGTGACGGGCCCTGCACCGTCATCGCTTATTGCCCGTACGCACGAAATGTGTCTGACATACATCTCGTCTCTACTCCGTACAAGCCGCAAGCTGCTTCCGCAGCGGGTCCAGTTCTTTCCGTATGATTGGTGGCATTCCAACAATTCCTAGAGATGGATGAAGGGCGCTGGAGGGCAGACAGAGAGAGAAGCTGGCCTATTATCAACCAATGATTTACGATGCCCATGCGTAGCTTACAAAAAGAGGTTAAAGAGGTTTTGTAGCAGTATTGCTAGTAATGGCGAGACAACAAATGTCTTCGTGAGCATTGACAAGCTTGCTATATACTACGTTGGTCTATTCTGCTAATACTTGCTTCATCCATTCGTACGTTTTGTGCAATTCTCGGGAGTTTTACAAGACAATGAGGTCATCCGCAATACCCTCTGGAGCATCGTTGCCCGGGGGTTCTTCTCGCCGCTGAATTTCCTGCTGTACTCCAGCCTGCACCTGGTTGCCTCCTTCACCTTCATTCGCATTTTGACCTCCGCTACCTTCAGCCGGACTGTTATCAGTTGGCGCTGCTGCTGGCGCTGCCGCGGCGGCTTCGGCTTCGGCTTCGGCTGATTCTCGTCTCCTGGTTTCTTCGGCCTGCGCCTCTGCTTCCAAGTTGGCTATGTGGCGCTCTGCTACACCTGGAGCAATGCTGGCCAGAAACAAGAGGCCAGCTCGCTCCAGTCTCCGAAGTTGTGCACCAAGCCAGCTCCGGCGTTCATGCTCGGCCACCAACCTCACAGCCATCTGAGCAGGGTCTAACTCTTCGGCATGAGTAAGGGGCTGCTGCTCTTGTGCTGTGCCAGGACCGGCGGGCGGTCGCTGTTGTCTACGCACATGTTGCTCGGGTGTGGGGAGCAGGTTCTCCAGATGTCTACCAACGGGTCGCCAAGCATTTGCAGCAGCTCCATTCAAGATACCAGTGGTGAAGAGAAAGACCAAGATAGCCAAGCCAATGACTGTCAACCATCTAGACCAACTTGATGCGGGAGTCGTGAAAAGCCAAACAAACACTGACAAGCGAACAAACAGCCAGATATGCGGCCAGGCTTGTAAGAGTAGGGGTGGAATGCCCGCAGCCGGCGGATTGCCTGGATGCAGTCCAGGCTGCTGTCCTGCATCAAGTGCAGCGGGTCTGTTGTTCGCCTGTTCGGCATTATTGACCTGTCCTGGCTGTGGTGGCTGTGGCGGTGGTACCTGCTGCGGTATGTTTGCTAGCGGTTGTTGTGGCAATAAATGCGGCGGCAGAATATGTAGTTGATGAAGGTATTGTTGATGTAGATGATGCTGTTGCTGCTGTAGCTGCTGTTGTTGTAGCTGTTGTAGCTGTTGTAGATGATGCTGTTGCTGCTGTTGCTGCTGTTGCTGCTGTTGCTGTTGCTGTTGCTGCTGTTGCTGTTGTAGATGTAGCTGTTGCTGCTGTTGCTGCTGCTGCTGCTGCTGTTGCTGTGGTTGCTGCGTCAAGATATTCTGTGGTGTTGGAACTTGCAAGGTAGCATGGGCAAGGTTAGGAAAGCTTGCAACATTTCTGAGATGCGGCATGCTGGTTTGTGACCGCAATCTTGGGGTGTAGTATGTTTCGGAGGTTGAGTTATTCAACAGAAGTGCACGAGGTCCTTCTGGAGACGATAGAATATACACATCCACGCCTTGCCTTGGCAAGTTAGAAGATGCTCCAGCAGGGGCAGAGGTAAAGCCCATTCCGTTGACAACTCTGCCACCTAGATCGGGAGTGGCACGACCACTTCCAGTCACATGAAAACCGGTGCCATGAAGCGGTGTTGTGACGCCAGGCTGATTCAAGGGTCGACTGTGGGATGATGCGCCAGATGCACTTCTTTGCATCACACTGGCGAAAGTAGCAGCAGCTTGGTTGGCGTCAGCTCCGCGCAATATATTTTGGACATCCATCGGAGACAGTCCGTTGGTCTGTTGACTTGGCACTGACGATCTGATGATGGTCTCTACTTGAACTTGATAGCTTTGGATGTTGGGCCCGACGGACTCTCGGTATATAGTATGAGTTGGAGCTGGGCTGGCTCGATCTCCATTTTGGTCAGCAAGAGCACCAGGATGCTGGTCTCCTATGCCCCGCATGCCCATTTGAGCTCTTTCGCGCTGATTTTGATGCACCATTGCCCTCGCCATCGCTTCGCGCTGAATCTGGCTTAACCAGTTTGTCATATTTTGGTGCTGCTGCTGAAAAGTAGTGGTGGGATCCGTGGGAAGAGACGGGGCTGGAGAAGGCATGCGAGCTTGCGGTCCTGCGGGAGCAGCAGGTTGAGAGTGCGTTCGTCTCGTAAATCCCTGGGTTGCTTGTGGTCCAAATTGTGATTGAGCGGAAGGCAGTGCCGTGGTCGGAGTCTGAGTCCGAGTCCGAGTCTGAGTCTGAGTATCTGTTACAGGACTTGAACCACGTCCAGTAGTAAGAACTGGACTAGACGAGTGGCTCTCGATGGGGTCACGTAGGACGAGATGAATCGTTTGGCGATCGGGAGATTGAAGCTGGCAGAACAGTGGGTGGTTAGCATCACCAAAAAAAAAAAAAAAGCCCAAGAAAAAAAAAGCCCAAACGGGCACTCGACGAAGTCAAGTTTGCTCACAGCATCAGCACCAAATATATCCAGCAAGCTGTCCGACTCTCGCAACAGGGCTCGGCCCCGGTGGATTAGTCGCTGATTTTCATCCGCCGGACGCAAGGGAAGTGCATGGCGGATTTTATCTTTCAACTGTTTGATGGTGGTTGCGGCAGATAGCTCGGGGAACAAAAGTGGACGATTCACGCCAACAGACGGAGAGACAATTTGGAGATTGACGGCAAGCGCATCGGAAGATCCGCCGTCGTTCGGCTCGGCGGTTTGGGATTGAGACGCCTCCGACGCCATTTTCATCGACTCACTAGCATGCACCACGGAGCAGCGGTGAAGTAGTGTCTAGGACAGGTTGTCTGTTCAAGCTGGTCCTTTTCTATCAACTTCGGCGCGGACAGTTGGTCGTGTGACGGGTCATGACCAGGTCAAACGTCAGACAGCAGCTTCCAGAATGCTGCAACAGACAGCAATGGGACCGTGAAAGTTGGGGGGGGAAGAATTGCAGAATGGCTGCCTCTATCTTGTTAGTGCTGAAATATCAGGTCGCCTGGATGAAATCTGAGGCTCAGGTTGGGACAGGCGTGCCATGAAGCAAGAAGCTAGCAATTGATGGGAAAGGCACTGGATAGCAAACATTCCACGCTGGCTTTCCCAGCTCTTGGAGGTTGCGGGTGCGGATCAGGCCCGTTAAGGCCAGAAGGCCAGAAGGCCAGAAGGCCAGAAGGCCAGAACGGGAGAAAAGGGAGAAAAGGGAGAAAAGGGAGAAAGGGCTGCCGTAGGGACCAAGCTAGGCCGTAAACTGTTCGTGTCTCCACCGCAATGCCGGTTTTAGGACTAACGCCTCAAAGGCTAATACAATAAATAATATGAACGAACTGCATGCATGTATGTACGTCAGACTGTGGAGAGCGTCTGGCGCATCTGACGATGCAGCTCGTCTTGTTTGCAACTCGGCTCCTCGTCATCGGCACTTTGGCCTTGCCATTCTATCATCAATCGTCGCTGCACTTCATTATCCCGCCACACAATGATGGCAGTTTTGGGGGTTGGCTCTGGCCAGCTCCTGCGACGCCAAGCGCTTCCCATGATGCGCTCTCGTTGCTCCAGCTGCTCAAATCAGCTTGTCACAAGCCTCATTGTTCGGCCGAGACATTCCTTCCGAAGGCCCACCGCGACACGGAGCTTCTCATCGAGCTCTGGCAAAAGACCGCGCTTCTCACAACGCTTGGGCGAAGCGCTCCGAAACAGCAAGATCACTTGGTATCACATCCCTGTGGGTGTGGGCATTGGCTTCCTCGGCCTGGTCCAATTCTACAAGGTTACGGCCCGGGAGGAAAGGAAGCGCCAGCAGGAGGCCGACGGTATATCGGACGAAAAGCCAGGACGGCGGCCCAGGATCCGACCTGACGGACCATGGTAAGCTCCGTCCAAGACTACAGCTTAGCTTAGCTGAGACATTGTGCCAGTTATGTCGACTAAACGCGCCTTAGGCAAGTCCAAGTGATGTCTACGCTGCCATTGAAAGCGATCTCACGACTTTGGGGCAAGTTCAATGAGTTGACGATTCCATATTACTTGCGAGTTCCGGGATTCAAACTCTATTCTTTCATCTTTGGTGTCAAGTAGGTGTCTTTTGGAAGGATCTGGGCCAGTCAAACGATGTGCAACTGACCACCTCAATGTCAGTCTCGACGAAGTCTCCGAACCAGATCTTCATGCGTACCCGAATCTGGCAGCCTTCTTCTACCGAACGCTTAAACCAGGCGCCCGCCCCATTGACCCTGATAGCCATGCGCTGGTCTCCCCTTCTGACGGCAAAGTCCTTCAGTATGGACGGATCGAGGGCGGAGATATTGAGCAAGTCAAAGGAATGACTTACACCGTTGATGCTCTTCTCGGTCAGAACAAGCCTGCAGCCAGCATAGCGTCGAGCCAGGACGCAGAATCCGGCCAAAAACCAGACGGTGTAGCCCGTAAGGATGAGGAAATCGTGAAGCAGGAGGAAGAATTTGCCAGAGTCAACGGCATCACGTACACATTGCCCGACTTGCTTTCTGGCCAGGCTGATAAGAAAGTACCACAGGCAACAGCTACACCAGATGCATCAACAGAAGTTTCTCAGGGCGCCGTTTCGGAAGTCCGTGCAGAGCTAGCTTTAGGGGAGAAGCCATGGTATGACATTCTGTCCTCGGACAGAGGCGCCTCACTCTATTATGCTGTGATTTACCTGGCACCAGGCGACTATCACCGATTCCACTCGCCAACAAATTGGGTGGTGGAGCGACGACGTCATTTTCCCGGCGAGCTATACAGCGTGTCGCCATACCTCCAGAGAACCCTCCCCGGCCTCTTCACGTTGAACGAGCGCGTCGTGCTGCTGGGCCGATGGCGCTACGGCTTTTTCAGCTACATTGCCGTCGGAGCAACCAACGTCGGCTCCATCAAGATCAATTTCGATCGTGAACTCCGAACAAACAGCCTTCTCACAGATACAGCGGCCGACCGTGCTGCCGAGGAAGCCGCGCGAAGGGGGGAACAGTATCTCGGATTTGCGGAAGCGACCTACGAGAACGCCAGTGTCGTCCTCCGCGGGCACGCGCTCCGACGGGGTGAGGAAATGGGCGGCTTCCAGTTGGGCAGCACCATTGTGTTGGTTTTTGAGGCGCCATCTGAGAAGCGTGAGCCTGGGCAGCCATCAACAGGGTGGCAGTGGGCGGTAGAGAAGGGTCAGAAGATCAAGATGGGACAGTGTTTAGGTCGTGTTGTCGAGGATTAAAGGATGAAGACGGCGAAAGGAAATCCAGGCATTGGTTTTACCCATTTGTACATGCAAATAGAGCAACCGCTCATGATTGTTGACAGCTGGGCTCAGTCTCCCTTTGAACTCTGCGACATGGACATGACGCACGTATCACACATGGCAAGGTCATCTGCGTTCAAAAATTGATATATTCAGTTCTATTCTATCTGGCCCAGCGTCAAGAGCAGCCCCCAGTATTTCCAGCGCGCAACACAACTCGCAGCTCAACAGCAGACGAGAGCAATGTGTACGTGCAATGTGTACGTGCAATGTGTACGTGCAATTCTAGGCAGATTTCATCTGGCACCTTTCCATGGACGTCTTACAGCACCAGTAAAAGGTTGCCCCAACATTGCATGCTACTAAATCTATTTCCAAATTCTAACTTTCCCATTTCCGACTGGCGGACTGACCGACGGCCGACATGAAAGTGCTCGTGCGGCTATTTTCACGCCGTAAGCGAATCGCGCTCCAACTTGACAGTGATGCAAATGTTGTGACGTGAAACTCCAACTCCAAAAATGCCGCCGCTGCCATAAAAGACACATAGTTGGGCAATTCCCAGTCAATGCATGTGATGAATGCAAAGGACGTCTAAAATGCTCGACTGTTTTTTTTTTTTTTTTTCCTTCCCCGTGCTACAGATATCATGGCAAATACAGAACAAGAGAATCCAGCTACTCGCTCAATTGCCCACCATCTTACACAACTTCCAACAAGGAGACAATTAATTAATTACCCCAGGCGGCCCAGGCGGGCATTATAGTGTACAAAAGACCTCGTCTCCAGGTAACACTTCAAAAAGACACAAGCGTTTACCAGGTCTCGGCAATGTACTGGCCAGCCTCCTTCTTGAGCTGCCAGAAGTTCTTGGCCTCCTCACGTTCCAGGTTGCCTTTGGACATAGCGACCTGCACGAGGGCGTCTTCAACACCCTCACCCATGCCTTTGGAACTACCGCAGACAAAGATGCGGCCATCGACAGTATTGGCAATGTACCATACAAGGTCGGCCTGGTTTTGCACTTCTTCTTGGACATAACGGCCTTCACCGCGGCGGCTTTGTACGACTCGTTTCACCTCATCTTCGTGAACGCCCCATTCGCCGCTATAAATCTCGTCGACAAGAGAGTCTCGGATGCCCTGCAAAACCCACACCTTGTTGGCGCAGTTGGCCTGCCTCAAACGCCGCTGAACAAAACCACGGAAAGGAGCTATACCGACACCAGCGCCGATGAGCAGCATAGGTCCGTCTGAGTTGAACTGTTTGGCCAAGGGATTGGCCATAAGCCCTTTGAACATGGGGACATAAATTTTTGGATTCTTCTCTCCGGCTTCTTTCGCCCGAATGTAGCGGCGAGCCTGACGTTCGAAGAATCCGGAACCAACGCCGGTCCGGCAGCCCGTTCTCCAATCAGTGGTCTCGTGCACAGTGACGGCAATTTCGATGAGACGATGCTGCTTCTGATCTTTGATCTGGAATGATTCATGCGGGTCATTGGATAGAGAGTAGAATCGAGGCATCAAGGGTTGAAGGCAGGATAGAAGCTCATCCAGGGGCGGGTGAGAACTAGGGAAAGCATTGAGAAGCTGCGACACAGTAATATGAGTACCAGCACGAAAATTGCAGAAGATTCCCTGACCCTCTGCTGAGCACAGGAACATGAGGATTTTCTTCTCGTCTTCGTCAGCAGCGTGTTCGGCAAGGACCCTAATCAACGGCCTGGTCGGAGGATACGATTGGAGATCAGTACACCAGGTGAGCAGGTCACGACGTGTCGTAACAAGTTCTCTTGGTTTATCGTCACCCCAAACGGTAGGATATCTGCCCTTCGTCGTAGTCATAAGAATGGGCTTGTCGCGCAGAAACCGAGGCACCATGAGCGCGTCAAGGACGTCCTCGACGATTAATTCGCAATTGGGAGCCATGACACCAATTGCACCTCCAACCTTGAAATCGGTGCCTTCCTCGTCAGGGTAGTCTGTGATATCTAGTTCAAAGTGATATGTTCGCTTCTCCGCGCCATCTTTAGTCAATTCTCGAGCAGCATGGATTCTTGCGGGATAAACATGATAAGGAGGATGCGGCTGAACAAATCGAGGAGGCTGAACTGATGTGTCAATATTTGCGGACGTTTGGTCAAGGCGCACATCATCCGCCGTTGGCACTGTGCTGCTTTTGATGGATTCCAGATCCAGGTCGGAATCGAGGGAGATGCCGGAGTCGCTGAGGGAAGAAGCGCTTCTGGGACTGGGGATTGCTCTGAAAGAGATGGTTTTCTCTGGCAAGTCGGCAATCTTTGTCAGCGTGGTGGGAATATCACCAATCTTGAGACCGAGAGATCGGAAAGCATCGTTATCTGGAAGAGGGACGGTCTCGTAGTCGACTCCAGGGTGACGCGAGCCCATCAAGCAGCAGCCGCCACCGCAGCAGCGCCCAACGAACTCGGCCGTAGTCTCTCCAGTGATGCGCTGAATATCGCGGGCATTTTGCGCAATAAGCCTGGTTGACGCTCGACGTTGGCGGGGCTGGCCTGTAGCAGTGAGTTCGTCCTGATCGTCCGACTCTTCAGAATAGGTCAATGACGGGGCAATTGACGGTGCTTTAGGCTCTGAAGGAATGCAGTCGGATGTAGTGGCTACGAGACCACTTGCCTCAGGGGGGGAATAAACCATAGTGTGCGAATGGCGATGAAAAGACAACAAGCGAGAGGGCAGACTGTGTGTGGTGATGCGAAGGGCAGGCGTAGCATTAATGGCCCAACGAATCGACTGATAGCGCGCGTGCGTAGCGAGACAGGGACAGTGAGCGGCTCTAGAGGAGGATTCGGCTGCTTCACATGCGTGGTCGACGGGACCGGCTGTAGGGTGGAAGGGACGTTAATTAGCGGCCGCGAGGCAAGAGGATTGTAGGATGTGGTTGTTTCGAGATGAGAACTGTTGGGCGAAGACACGATGATAACTATGATGGACGCATAATCTTGACGTCTTCAGAAGAGTGATTGATATGGCATCGCGTTCAGTTTGGCCGGGGGAAGAGCGAAAAGAAAAAAGAGTAACTATGCTTCAGTTTGCAGGAAAGACGGAAGTGAATGAACACTGCACGAGGCGAGATGTCGGAAGATTGACAGGTGGTGGGGATCCATCCAAGTGGCGGCCGAGTGTGAAGCATTAGCGCAGCCCATGACAGAATACCAACCGGGAGGTTTGCAACACTGTGCGAGACGCTTTGCCACGTCTTGATTGGACAGGCCCCCGGCCCATCGGAATTTAATCAATCAGTCCAGTCAATGTTGCGGAAGCGACAGGGGTACTGTTGGCACTGTGCATATGGAGGCACGTAACAACCACGACTTGCGTGAGTCGGAGAAATGCGGGCTCCAGCCTGTCACGACACATGCATTCGTGGCCTGGAATGACCTGGAGGCGCGAAATTGCAGAGCATGTGTGAGTTTTATGAATGCACGGTGCAGATGTCGAGTTACAGGAGCCTCTGCTTCACTCCACTTCATATGGCAGGGAGCTCCTGCACATTTTCATCCCTTGTGCAGACGATCTGATACCGAAGCTCCCCAGCTTATCAATCGAGCCCTGTTAGTCAGACCAGCAAAACTTGCACAGAGTGGGCCGACCCACCAGAAACAAACACAGTGTGAACTGCCTCAGTCACGTGCTCACACTCACCGCTGTTATCTGTTCTATTTAAACTATAGTACTGTAAATAGGCAACTAGGTAGCCGACCGAACTGACCGGCTCGTATCAACACATGTACATGCCGAGATTCTGATAATTCTAGACCTGCATCCTCAGCACAGTCGCAGAACTATCATCTGGTGGAATCACTCATCGTCGGTTTAGCTGCTAACAACGCGCCTCAACTAATTACATTCTGGTGCCATTGAAAAAGAAATTTAAAGCGGCTGCGCCGAAGATCGGAGGTGAGCCCAGAAACTATTGCTCAAAATTGACACAGTGCGAACCTGGGTCTTGGCCGGCATTCAGCGCCTCAATGTCTTTCTGCCTTGATGCTTTTTCTAGCCCCAACGCGTGACTCGTTAGGCCAGCGCCTCCTCGGCCCCACGCCAGATGATCTACCTTGTGTTAAGGTGGGTACCTCTTTACGGAATACGCATCAGACCTTTTAGACCCGCCAGTCGTGATTGATTAGACAGCACAGCCTGTGCACGACCTGGTTGTCGCCTTGCCACACTCAACGAAATCAAAAGTGCTCTGTATCGCTACAGTCTTTGAAACTAAAGGCTTGCTTACAACCATGTACCTAGAATCACTTCCAAGAGCTAATCTCGGTTAAGAGCGGCCCAGTACTGGCCCACACGTCCGTCACCTTCCTAATCTTATCAATCGATCAATTGGCATTGTGACGGACCTTTGAGCCCAACTGCCCTTGCCACTCATGTCTCGCACTGACCGATCTCGGCGTCAGACCTCCCTCGCTATGGCATCTGATAACAAATTGACTCCGTGACTCCCGTCCGTGTGAACGCCGGCGTATCCTCTTTTCCCAACAAGACGTGAAATGTGTGCGTGCATCTAGGTCGATTTGCATGATGGCTCGCTTAAATGCTCTCTCACACAGACTCGTGCCCAGCTGTCAGGGTTTGAAACGAGATAAATGCCGCAAGTGTGGTCCCGTCAGCCCTGTTTTGCTATTCCATGGTTCAGGAAGGCATCCATCCATCACGAACCGACATCAATCCATTCAAGCAAGGGGCATTCGGCATCAGCTCACTACACCCCCGGCAGATGTCGCATTGTCCAACCCTAGCTAGGATTGCATTCCCGGTTCACAGGTCGGACAATCATTTCGCTCACCATTCGATATTTCATAGGTAGATAACTACCCATTTACCTGTCCTTGTAGCCCTCTAGCGCAGGTTTATATGCTGGATAGTAGTTAGCGGTAAGCATGTCGTTGCCCTTATTTCATCAACAGCAGGAGTTAACTGGTCAACTACATCCTACATGACATGGTATGCACGGTGGCAGCAGGATCTGCGGATTGAGAGAGAAGGACGAGGACTTCTTGCAGGCTAATAAGACACTTCAGGCTCAAGGACCATTCTTCCCAGACGGAGGGGAGGGTACGTTGGGTCTATTGACATGGATGAATTTCACTACAAAGATTGTGATGCCAACCTAAAAAGGTTTAAAAGTCGTGCCTTGGGCCGGAAATCATGACAGCACGTATAGAGGCCCAACCTACGCAGTGATATGGAACTTGTTAGGAAGGAAGAAAGGAATAAAACCAACCAAAAAGGGAAGAGAAGTGAAACTCTTCTAACATGGAAAATACAAAAATGTGAGGACACATTTACCGAAAAAGGTTAAGTTCGAGCGCGGACTTGAACCACGGACTTCACGATTTGCAATCGTACACGCTAACCACTGCGTCACTCGAACCTGCGAACAGAGAGACGAAAGACAAATTATATACTATGATTTTCACGTGCTATTCCATTTCGTTCACAAGCACGCAACGTATAATCATGGTTTTGAATAGCCTAGTACTCTATAACTGCCTCGACTGCTTTGATGAAGTTAGCTTGCAGCGTCTCTGCAATTAGCGGGGAAGCAAGCTTGAGGGCGCCAGAATAGCTGTTGAGTTTGTGATTGCTCCGATGAAGCAAAGCAGTGTATGTCCATGCCTCTAATAAGTATAAATGCCCTAAATATTGGCTTGAACAACTTACCTCCGCTTTTCCAAGATACTTCATTGTGAAAACCCAATATCGTATATTGTATACCAAAATCGGATCATTGACGCTTTGGCCTTGGTGGCAGTGTGTTTAAAAGGACATCTTGTCTGGAATTCCAAGAATAACTTTCATGCCTGAGTAAGTAAATGCCAGAATTCTTCAATTGACGCCTGGCTTCTGAGCCCGGTCGGGGATTTTCCGAAAGTACTTAGGTCAAGCCTTGAGCCAATTGCCACCTCGTTTTCTAGAGAAACCGCTTCAACACGACGTATTTGCAATATCTTGTGACCTGTGAGATCTCTCACTAGTGAGCGCTTGAGACGCACTATCTAAGGAAACACTTGCCGTTAGGCTACTCTACAAACATTCTCGCAGCAAGAAAGAGGGGGTGCTGCACTTGACTACCTTATCAATGCCTATTGTGATATGAGGATGGCTATACTACCGAGACTTTACCCCAAAATCTAAGACCGAAGAGCTTGAAGAGGCAGCTGAAAGCTTGAGGTTAGAAATCAGCAGATCATGAGCCTCTTGGTACACAGGTCTAGAGGAGGACTTGGCGCAGCAGATGGGTAATGTCACAGGAAATACAACCCTGGCAGATTTCGTCAGTCTAGCGATTATCTCACACTATACCAAAGATGTTACAATCCAGTTGGGGACGATAAAATATTGTCCATTCATCTCAAAGATTACCCTTAGATGTCGAATAAAGTTGAAACCAGAGAGCGATCTGTATCAAATTTGTGAAGTGAACGACGCAGAGGACGCCATCTGCGTACTGTCAAGTAGAACGCTGATCACAGTATCTCACCTGATGAACTCCTCTTGCACTTGGATCTGTGCCATATCAATGATGAGAATGTACTTGCGGATTTGTGCTTAGACGACTGGGAAGACAGTCTTGCAGTCTGAATTCGTTCGACAGACTCGAAGTCCACATTGCTCCACTTCAAACGTTTCGCGAGACTTCTTCCCGTAGGAAGCTTGGCGAATATATTTCCAGTGACGTTTTATAGGCATCGCAATGCCATTCCAGCTGGTTCATTATCCTGCAGGGTCCGGAATCAGGGGCATGAAAGTGGGCAGAAGCCCA
Organism: Atkinsonella hypoxylon; assembly: GCA_000729835.1. Taxonomy (NCBI): domain Eukaryota; kingdom Fungi; phylum Ascomycota; class Sordariomycetes; order Hypocreales; family Clavicipitaceae; genus Atkinsonella; species Atkinsonella hypoxylon. Next base: position 261,554 of record JFHB01000011.1, on the reverse strand, counting down.
GAGGAACTTTTCTCATGAGAACAACACGCCTAGAGGATCTTCAAGGCTAACGTTCACGGAACTTTCTATCAGTTCAAGCTACAAAGGGCCTTGGGGGTATTCCATCAAGATCTCTGAAGGACTGGGTGTCGGTCGCGGGAGATAACTCGCGCAATTCTGACGCTTCACGGCTCACTCACGAGTTCTCATCTTCGTTGACAGGTAAGAACCCAGTTAGTTTCCATTTTGAATCGCTTCCATAACGCCATGATTTCCAGCCGTGACTGACGACGGTTGCAATAAGGACCGTTGCTGTATGGATTGTCTAAAGTATATGAGGGCCAGTTGGCCCCCACTTTCACCACAGTTCGAGTGACGCAGTGGTTAGCGTGTACGATTGCAAATCGTGAAGTCCGTGGTTCAAGTCCGCGTTCGAACTAGTAATAAACAACAGTTTTTTTTTTTCTTCTTCTTTTTCGCAACAGTTTCAATGCTGTCGCCGAATCCTGTTCGCTGCATTCCGCATTCCTCCTAGCCTGCGTTTTTAATTTTGCGTTGATTCATATCATATTCCCAAAGGTGGGGGAATATCATTTGGGGATATATGACCTAAACAATGACCAGTAGCCAAGCTATGCCACTCGTGCGGGATCTAACGGAGGCAACATCGCCATTTAGCAAGCCTGCAGCACTGTTTTACGGTCTTGTCATTCAGGATCCAAAGTGTATAACTTTCAGTTAGTCCGGACGCCCAAAAGCATGTTACATACATATTTCAGCCCAGTCCGGAACGCCTTCTCGCCGTGGTAAAACCAGTCGGTTAAGTAGCACATTATGGTTGAAAAAACAAACCCGAAATTCCCAAACAAGCATACAGAAAATTGATGCAGATAAGAGCCCTTCAAAACCTTTCAAGTCGCAGGAGTACGCTATGGGTACTCTGCCTGTTATCAAGGCAGCAGATACGATTTTGACCTGAAGACGTGAAAGGTAAAATCATGTCGATGTCTTTCTTCCTGACGTTAAGAACTACGACTTGTAGCGCTGGTATTCACCTGCAACCAGACAATGGTCACGCTCGAATGGTTCTGTAGAATTAAACTTAGTGTCATGTTCATAACATCTCACATGGCAAAGATTGAGGGCAGCTTACCCAGAGTCATCTGATATTTGGGCTTGATGGATTCAGCACGCATCTTTTGGACTTCATTGGCAAAGACCTCGGCAGGAGGAGCGGTACTGTCGATACAATTGGCTTTGATAGAGATGACGATGCCGCCTCCGACCTTGAGGAACCAGTTGGCGTTCACCGCAACAATACGTGCCTGATCGGGTTGGGCAACATCGGCAAAGATGACATCGACCATAGGAACGATCATGCGGTAACGAGCGGGCTGGCGGGCGTCTTCGACAATGGGGACAACGTTGGTGCGCTTGGAAGCCATGTTGATAAGGTCACGGCCAGATCTATGAGAGAACTCAACGGCGTAGACGTAGCCCGTAGGGCCCACCAAGTCGGCTACGTGAGAAACTGATGTACCGGAAGCAGCGCCAAGATACAGTACGCGGGAGCCAGGCTTCATGTAGATGTTGTCGGCACCACCAGCGATAGCAGCGCAGAGCTTGCTTCGGAAGGGGTTCCACATGCGATATTCAACCTTGGTTGTTGTGGAAGTCCCATCATCATTCTGAACAGTCTCGTCGACAGAAATACGCTTCTCGCCATAAACGGACTCGCCGGGAGTGAGATTTCGGGTAGCAATACCATCTTCTTTGCCGCCACGGACAACGAAAACACCAGGGTGGCGATGGGGCTCCTGTAAAAGTGTAACGATTAGCTCTGCCGGCCGCTTATCTCGATCAAGACCTGTCATGTACGAAAGCTGAAAACCTACAACAATAACCCTGGCACCGCCCTTCTGACCAGGTTTGCCGCCTCCACGAGCGCCGCCCCGGCCACCACCACGAGGTCCTCCACGACCTCCACGAGCAGCACCTCTTCCACCTATTCCCAGAAGTCAGAACCAAATTCATCGGTGAAAGGGCGTCTGCCCCTCGACAGGAGATGATCGTACCTCGAGCACCACCTCGGCCACCGCGATCACCGCCGCCAAATCCTCCTCGACCACCACCTCGACCGCCTCCACGGCCACCTCGCATACCACCGCCGCCGCGGGAACCGCCTCGAGGAGGGAAAGCCATTGATGAAAATAACTTGGTCCAAATCTATGAATTTGAAGATAAGTTGCTGCCTCTTTGGCTGAAGAATAGTTGCTGAAGTACTCTTGTGCACTCGTCTGGTTGTGGTGGTACTTGTTGCTGGCGTAGCTGGCCTATGCTATTCTGGACGTGCAGCCTTTTGAGATTAGAAGAAATTTTTGAAGGCCTCAACTGGGAAGCTTTTTTTTTTTTGGCCAATGGCCAGGTTTTCTTCTCCATTCAGTTAAAGCCACTTCAAAAAGTCCTTGTCGCGTCCCGACGATTTTCCGCTGTAAAGATGGGGCATCTTTCAAGAGAAAAAAAAAATGCAAAGAGCGTGACAGATCACGTGCAGAGAGGGATTGAAACGGCGGTTACCAAGTATACGAATGTGATGCACGATTCTATGATAACTTCTCCGGTATGTACAAGGCAAATAGAAAAATCTTCTATATTATTGTGCGAAATTTAGTCTCTATTTTTATTCGGGTTTGTTTTGAACGCTTAAGTTGAGTTTGCGTCTGTGTTTGGCCTTGGAACAAGACGAACTGTGCATGACACTGACCAGGGAGGGCAGCCAACCCTAACAATTGGCCAAAGTGGTAAGCGAGCTCTGGCAGCCAGCGCCCCGGGGTAAAAGTTCTGAATTCCCCAACGCCAGCCAGCGAACTCACGTCGGACCAGTCACCACACGCAAGTCATCAAGATGGTAAGTTATGTCCCGTGAAGAAAGAAAAAAATAGCGAATGTTCAATTTGTAGCATGGGAAACTTTTTTGCTATTTGGCAGTGTCAATGTTGTCACATGCACCGCTGTCGCTGCATATTCTACTTGGGAACCTGGCAGACAAGATGAGGCCGCCGAAAGTGTACAATCGACTGACATTGTGCGTTCTTTCCGAGAAATAGGTTCGATACGCCGCCACCGAGATTCAGTCCTCCAAGTCGGCCCGCGCTCGCGGTGCCTACCTGCGAGTTTCCTTCAAAAACACCCGCGAGACCGCCCAGGCCATCAACGGCTGGAAGCTGCAGCGCGCTGTTGCTTTCCTCGAAAACGTGAAGGAACACAAGGAGGCTGTCCCTATGCGACGATATGCTGGTAGCATTGGACGCTGCGCCCAGGGTACGACTCATTTTACCCCCCCCCCCCCGGACTTGACTCTCACTCGGCCTCTTTGCGATACCAAAGTCAAGATTTCCGCATCGAGAACCACGAGACGACGATAACATGGCTTCGATGTTTATCGACTTGAAAGGCTTCTCGTGGCGAATCTTGTTGACAAATTCTAAGGGGGGTCGTAGCAGGAAGAAGCAGCTGACAAGATTCTCGAACAGGCAAGCAGTTCGGCGTTTCCAAGGCCCGCTGGCCCGTCAAATCAGCCCAGTACCTTCTGGACCTCCTCAAGAACGCTGAGTCCAATGCTGATGCCAAGGGTCTCGACACCGGTGCCCTGATTGTCAAGCACATCCAGGTCAACCAGGCCCCCAAGCAGCGCCGCCGAACATACCGTGCTCACGGTCGTGTACGTTATACTCTATCTTTTGACCTCCAGCTCGATCGAGACATTCTGTTTATTTCTGGAATCAGCTGGACGACTATTGTCCATGTATGCAAAGAATCATTCTCTAACGTTCGAATAGATTAACCCTTACATGTCCAACCCCTGCCACATCGAGCTCATCCTCACCGAGGGTGACGAGGTTGTTCAGAAGTCTAACGAAGTTGTCGGCCGTGAGGAGATCCGTCTCAACTCGAGACAGCGCGGTGCTCGTATTCGCAAGGCCATCACTGCCGCATAAATATGGAAATAAAAGCGTTAGCAGGGATTGGTTTTTGTGTTGATGGCGCAGGGAAACTTGAAGAAAGCGTTGATGTGTTTTCGGGGCGATTTGTGGCTTTTTCATCTCCTGGTGTATCCTAAGCTACGGTGGGAGCATGGCATTCATTGAGAGGGAAATATCGCATGCACATTTGCTCCTTTTTTTTTTTCGCAAGGGTTCTTGACGAATAAAATCCACGACATGAAAATGAGAAAGCAACGCCATTCGGTCATGTTTCTTCTAATTTGTGTACACATGTGACATTTGAGGACAGGAATATTTGAACAGCACTCTGTGATCCACGAAGTGATCGATATGTGAATACTCTATCAACACCTGGCCAGTATAAGTCAATTTTCTGCGCAGGAACATCGCCATACAGGTGAACGTGGTTGAGAGGTATATACAAAGCAGTCATTCTTGCAAAAGGCAACTTGGGTGTAATAATTCAGCCACAGAACAAAAGGGTCGAGCGAGACCTTCTGTGTCTATCATCTCAACCAAGCCATAACTCCGATCGATTTCCGTTCTTTTCCCTCTTGACCAAGCTAGGGATTTGATCCTTCCGAGCCTCCTTGCCAGAACCAGTACCTAATGTTTGCAAAGTCAGCAAGCACATTTCAGACTGCAATCGACTCATGACAAAAGAAATGAAGAACCACGAAGACTGCGACTTACACTGCTGAGTAGGCCACCTGGAAGTTGGACGGCATGTCCTTGCAAGTAGCTGGCGGAGAGCCACCAGCCGTGTCGACTCGAAAGACAGTCTTGATGTCTCCAGTTGCGCCCTCCTTGGCCGTCAAGCGGAGCCAAGCGACGGCCTTTTCGCCCAACTGTCCCACAGCAGCTGTCGGAGGAGCATTAGCCGAGCTGTTCTTGGCACAAGGAACACGGCCAAGAGCTTCCTTGGAAACGTCTAGGTCAAAAAACGGCGTCATCTCCTCAAAGTAGTGCAGCCCTGACTTGAGCATGGCAGTTGGGCCGAGGGTCTCGGTGTCTTCGCGCCTCAAGTGCACAGCCATAGCTGGGATCCGCGACAAGACATCCGGGTACATAGCGGCGATGCAGCTGGCGTTGTAGAGCGTAGCTAGCGCACCGACAGCCTTGGGGGCTGCGTTTTCATTGTTCGAATCGCATGTGTAATTCTGTGTGCCACGGCCGACGGCGACGTGGCGCACAGTTGTCCCCGCGTCTGGTGCCGGAAGCCCGTCCAGACCTGCAAGCGCGAATCTTAGCGGACTGGTAATCGCGTTTGATCAAGGGCGGTTCGAGTATGGAAGACTTACCGGCAGGCATTTGAGCTTTGGACAAATCACATGCTGGTGGTGAAGATGAGCCCTTGGCGCTTTGCACTTTGGAGGCAATCAGGTCGAAGTATTCGGATGCCGTGTCCAGGGCGGCCGCGGGGTTGTGCTTGAGGTCCAGGCTTGGAAATGCTGGTGCGGCAGTGGCAGCTACAGCCAGTGTGGCTGCTATCATCGTTGATGGACGCATCGCGAGAAGCGGGGGTTGAGTGTGACTTTACGCAAGGACTTGATTGCAGTCTGGAAGCGGATGGGGTTGGTGATGTGAACAGTTCTTGTAGACGTGTATTTCATGGGAGTGTAATAGCTCAGGTATGATTTACTCCGGAAGCCCAAATAAAAATGAGATGGCACACGATAGAAATCCGCAATCGTAACTAGAACAATGCCAACAGCAAAATAAAACCAAGGAGATGAAGAAGAAACTAGGAAATGCAACTAGAATAGAGGAAAAGGAAATAAGGAAATAAGGACATAAGAGAATAAGGAAAAAAAAAAGAAAAAAGGAAAAAGGAAAAAGGAAAGGGAAAGGGAAAATTCAACTGGGGTGGACACGAGCCAGTGGAAGATAGTTGTTTTGTGTTTCTACAAAAATAGGACCAGAAAGAGTCCTGCTCGGACGGAGGGCATGCGCTTCTATTATAATTTCTGCTGGCATCAACATGCATCTGCATCCCAGAACAGGCTCTGCATCTCCCGGCAAAATACAGTTGCAGCCGCCCGCTAGGCTCGGCGTCAATACCCGATCCTCATTGGCCGAATGGTTAGCGGTAGAATACGGTGTTAGGTAGCGCGCAGTCATCCCGTTCTGCCGGTGAGCCAATCGAGCTGGGGTCGCCAGGTGGCCACTGGCGGCAGGCTTATCCGCGTCGTGCTGATTGGCTGTCCCGTAAGCGCCTGCCTGAGGAGTATTGCCCCGTACTACTGTCGACTTGGCAGCCATGACGCATCTGGAGACATATTCGCCGATTGCCATGATTTGCCTGGGGTTGGGGCCATCACCACACTTTTCATCGGACCTTTTCAATCTTTGACGTCTTCTGAGCTTTCACTATGATTGGTGCCCATTCTGGGCCGTCAAAATAGGCCGGCGCCTTGCAAAAAAAAAAAAAAAAGAAAAAAGAAAAAAGAATCTTGCTAGCTCTCCACTACGGATTGGTCCATTCAGACAGATGTGCATCCATCATAAGGTACACCTAAGACCATATTGAGGACTGATGTCTTGGGACTGTCGTCACAAATCGTTCATATGATACGTTGACTGCATCTTGGGAACCAGTCGACACTGACGTGGCATGTAAAAGGCCTCATATCGCTTGATCGATGATTGTAATGACGTAGTTATTAAAAGTGCACAGTATTGCCGCAAGATTCTCACAATTGACCAAAAATCCGAGACCAGCCTCGTAATACCGTTTCCCCATTGCCTTGGTAATCCATACTGGTGATAGTTGTCATCAAGATCCCTTAAAGGCAGCTTGCTCCCAACCTCCGCGGTTCGCATTGACCCCCGCGCGTCCAGCTCCTGCAGCAGCGACGGCCATTGAAGAACCCAAGCTACTTGCATGCTTCTCAACGTCTGTGCTACCAAGCCAGTATAGTGATAAGAACACCAGAATATGTAGAGCTACGCAGTATGCTGCGAAAAGATTTCTGCTAGCTCGAGATGCCAGAATCACGCGCGTCATTGAATACACCACTCGCTCTGGGAGGCTCATCCGATGATATGCTCTGGCAGACTCTCTGCCTCTAAAGGCCGCAAACGGAGATATGTTTGACTCGTAAGCCTTGCGATATCTGTCCATAGACATTCCCGGGTTCCCACTGCCAGCAATAGAGATCGCAGAAGGATTTGGGTTAGAAGAGTATGCCGACGATGAAGTCGCTGTAGCACCGCCCCGATTGTACGTGGACACATATCTTGTCTTCTCATACAAGTTCAAGTTATCCTTTTGCAGAGCCGCAACTTCTTGTCGCAATTGCTGTACAGTCCGGTGAGTCTCGGCTAGCTCAGTCTCGAGTTCTGTATTTCTCTTCTTGAACCGATCTCTTTGCGCCGTAACCATTGGTAGAATACCCGGTCCTCCTCCCATCGGCTCACGCTCCCCTGGCGTGTTGCGTGGATCTATTCCACTGATGATAGACGAAGTAGGTGACAATCTACCCCTCCGAGTCTGTGCTCGCGTAACATATGTGCCCGCGACTGACGCACCGGAAGGAAAGGCATTGCCTCCTTCCGCCTGCATGGTTTCGAGATCCTCCTCCAACTTTTGATTCAGTTTCTGTGATTTCTCCAGCTCGGCGTTGGTCCTCGAAAGCTCCTCTTGAAGATCTTCCAGGCGACGCTGAAGGTCTTGGTGGGAAACACGCAGAACTGTAAGCTCGTCACCTAGTTTTTTGTTTCGAAATAAAAGAAGTTTCTCAAGTGAGTCCTCCTTGTCTTTACCCTCCTCAACTTTCTCGCGTGCTTCATCATCATCGCCCGTAGAGAACTCAATACTCTTAAGAACCTCTAACTCCTGCTTGATATCATCATAATCGCTCCATTTCTGAACTTTGGCCTTTAGATTCTCCTTTTCCTCCTTGAGATGAGCTGCTTCGCGTTCCAAAGCTCGAAGACGGGTGTCCCAATTGCGTCTTAACGTTTCTTTCTCAAGACGTGAAGAGTCTAGCTTTCGTATCAAGGACGAGTTCTCGCTTCTTATTCGCATAAAATTGGGATCATCTTCAAGATATTTCTCGGACTGTGTTGCGACATTAGACTTGGCTTTTGCTAGCTCTAGTCTCAGTTGCTCGTTGCGTGCTTCGACCTCGGCAAGTCGAGCGCTGGTTCGTTCAATATCTAAGTGAAGCATCTCAAGCTCAGCACTCGACGCGATACCCCGCTTGCTTTCTTGATCATCACTTGTTTTGCCTAGACGCTGATTGACTTCATAAGTTGCTCGCATTTCGTTCAAAAGTCGCTGCTGGTTTTCTACTTTTTCTTCCAAACTCCTTTCCTTGGCCTCCCAGTTATCCTTCTTTTCTTCTAGAACCGCATTCCAAGAAGATTCGACTTCTTTGACTCGATTCTCAAGATTGGTTTCGATTTCTTGCCGGGTCGTACGTTCGGATTGAAGCTTTGACTCCGTCTCTTCCAATTGGGATGTGAGTGTTGCAATGTTCTCTTGAAGGTGCATGTTCTCCTCCGAGAGTTTTGGGACTACCTCCTCTGATATAAGCATGGAGTCTACAGATGCCTCGAGAAGAGGATAGGGATCTGGAGCTTCTGATATAGAGGTATATGCCTGCAAAAAGGCCGAGTTAACAGACTTGGAGTGATTTGTGAGAAGATCAATGAAGTTTTGGTAGGCTAGTCCAGAGTAAGCAATCAGCCAAACAGACAGCACTGTGTCAACGTGGACATAGCAAGTATACCTTTCAATAGGCCTTTGATTTCCGCCAGTTTGCCAGCATCGTCCAGCTTTCGAAAATCTTTGGTTTTTTGGGCTAGTTCTTTGCGCTGGACTGTTGAGTCTCGTTGATAGGTCACGATTTCAGAGGCTGTGATGTCGAGGTTTGAGGTTAAGGCCGTCAGGTCGACGCCTAGTCACTCTGGTCAGGAAAACCCGTAAAAGCAATAAAAGAACAGGGCAAAGGAGCCATAAAACCATACTTCGCCAAGCTGAGATGGCATGTTGAAACTTATTTCCTTCGCCCTCGGCCGCTGGAGTCGTCGACCGTTGAGCATCTGGTATAGCTGTCTGGCCAGCTCCATCCACAGCTTCAGTCATTGTGCAGATGCGATTCGTTCAACTCGTGCCTAAAACGTTGGGTGTTCGGTTTGGTCCAGAAGAATCCATGCGCAGCAGGCGAGAAGGCGCTCAAACGACCGAGGTGACAATTTCGGCAAAGTTGGCGTTGAGCCAGATGTGAAGGTCTAGCCGAAGGACTGAAGCGTCTCGGACGTAGTTAGCTAAGAAGACGTGTTCGTCACAAGAACAGGGGAACGAGTGTGGCGCAAACCATCAAGTGTGGCACCTTCATCATCCTTATGAAACGCAACACTGGGGCGCGACACGGGTAGTGCTCGGAGCTAATGATCGACGACGACCAATTTCCAGTACAGCACGGCAAGACGAAGCTACCCGACCTCATTACGTTATCTAAATCACGATTTCAATAAAAACAGACAGGTCCACGACTACGATAGCTCATATACCTGTTTAGTGGCAAAATCAGTCACGAACCACAGTCGTACTCGAGCCAATACAGTCCATCGCAGCACATGGCTTAGTCTCCAATCCCAATCCATCATAAGCACCGTCGATCGTTACTATTGAACAGCGCACATGAATGAGCTTCTTTCCTGTCTGGGATTCATGATCGCATAAACGCCCTAGTAATTTGGTTTCCGCAAATATGGTTGAACTGCTCCCGATCCCCAGTTGAGTGAATCGCCAACATGGCATCCATGGCACTCCATCCTCCAGGGCCAGATGCTAGCTCTGAAATCCATTCCATGGACGAAGCCGGGCCTTATATCTTGCGACCGTTGCTGGAAGACGTTCCTCTATCAGTCGATGGTTCGGACAGCAACGTCAGAATCAACTGTGTCGAGTACTATGGTAAGTACAACGGTGCCAATAGCCAAGTAGTCACTATTAAAGCGTGGACAGATAATAATTTATACATCGGCACATCGGCCTCTGAAATCCTCCACTTCGTGCAAATACCACCGAGTTCGAGCGACAGGATTGAACGACCAATTTATATTCCAGCTTCCCGCTTCTCTCCTGTATCCTTAGATTCCTCAGCCACATCGTCTGTCAACGGACCTGGAGTGCAGAAGATACTTTTATTGCCTCAAATAGGCAAGGCTTGTATACTATGCAATTCAACCGCTGCTTTCTATTCATTGCCAGAGCTGAGCCCAGTATCTGGGATTAGCGTTGTGAAAAACTGTAGCTGGATCGGTGGTATCGACTTGAACGAGACCGACGCAGACGGTAGCCCAGGAAGTAGATTAGGAAATGATGTCACCATTCTATTGTCTTTGAAATCGAAAATCCAAGTTGTCCGCCTCGCCGACAAGGTGTTGGAAGCTCCTGTAAGTTATGACTTTTCAAGGTCAAGGTCAATTTGCACACGGCAACACTGACTTCTGAAACTAGAAAATAACCTTTGCTGGAAGTGTCTTGTCCGTACGCCGAGATTCTATAGCCTGCGTAGCCGATGCTAAATCATATGCCCTGCTAGATATCTATAGGCAGCTTACAATTCCTCTGATGAGCATCTCGACCCTGGACGAGACTTCTCCAGAGGAAGTAGGAAAGTCACGGCACGTAGCTGAGGTTGAGTCAAATACAACTGATCAATCTGCAAACCCAAATGGCAACAATGAAAACTCAAAGGTTCCAGGCCATAGTCGCAACTCGAGTAAAGCTGATGATCGCTCGTTTCTTGAAAACTCGGCAACCCCCGAAGGTTTGCCAAGTCCTTATCCACTAGTCGATGCTGAACCAAGAACCTTACGGACTGATAAGCCGCTGCCTACAGCACCAGATGACGACTCAACATCGTTGCCCAAAATAAAAACAAGATCTTCGGATACTGTTCTGAAACCTCACATCATGTCACCTAGTCCTGAAGAGTTTCTGCTAGTTATAGGAACGAGAAGATCGGAGCCCGGCTTGGGTATGTTTGTCAGTCTGGATGGGGATCCTACGAGAGCAACTATTCAGTTTGATAGATATCCCGAGCAAATCATCGTCGATGGGAGCAGCGTCGACATGACCTCGTCGCAAACAGGTTTTGGGGATCAGGAAGACTGTCACGTCATCGCTTCAATCTGCAAGGAGTCTAACCAGGGCTCGCGTTTTGGTTTGGAAATTCAACACATTAACGCCGGACAGGACGCAAATCCTGATAAATATTGGTTGGAGGCAAGCTCCTCTTCGACAGAACAACATTATGGCCTGGCCACGCTCACGGGACGAGGGAAAATTCATTTTGAAGAGGTTGTCGGGAAGCTGAGCCAGAGGAGGTTTGCACCATTTACTGGACCACTGGAAGCATCCACATCATCTCTGAAGAGCTCTGATTCTAGAACAGCCCTGTCTATTGAGCGACTGTCCAAGGAGAAAGAGCTCTTTGAACGAGACGATTCTCAAGATGACAACTCTCTTCCAGAAGGGTGGGAGACGACGCGCATTTTAGAAGGAGAAGAGTTTACAAGCCGACTTGCCAATGCCGAAACCAAACTAGTGGTCTGGCAAGGCAATCGTATATGGTGGATTATTCGAAACCTTCTGATCATACAGCTGGATACTCTTCTGGACGGTGCAATATCTGGTGGTCAGATAACAAATATTGATAGACGACCTCTGTATTCTATCCTGGCCCGTATTCGTGGTCGCGACGCCAGGACCGAGCTGGACTACATGACTCTGGATTACTTAAGACAAAAAGCTGGGCTTCTCCTTCTGATCAGTATCCTGACTCCACTATCGGCCGAACAAGTCGTGGATTCCGAGCTGCATGCCCTCGAGGATGTATTGGTGGATAGCAAGTTGGATCCGCGAGTCGTTTTATCACTGGTCCCTGGTGTTCGGAATGAGATAATTGAAGGTCCTCGGGGTATCTGGATTTACGCTGGTGTGAAGAAGGTTGCTGAAGACTTCCTCCACAGTGTCTCATTCGGAACTTCAGCGAAGGAGGCACTGCGGGGACTTGATTCTCGTACTCTGCACTTTTTGTGGCGCTTTTTGTCATCTTGGAGGAAAATGAAGGGATTTGGCAGTGTGCCAGATGAGAGCGAAGTCTTCCGAACGGTGGACGCCACCTTGCTGATTACTCTGCTTGAACTGGATCGACGCTCATCCAATGCGTCGGTCAAAGGAGGTGCTGTCAGAGCCGAGCTGAACGAATTAGTAGATCATGGCGTTGATTGCTTTGACCGCGCCGTCACTGTTCTTGAATCATACAGCCGGTTCTTCGTACTCAGCAGGCTGTACCAGAGCCGCAAGATGGTCGGTGAAGTCTTGGCAACATGGAAGCGTATCCTGGACGGCGAGAAGGACGCCTTCAATGAATTCCAAGACGGCGAGCAACGTATGCGGGACTACCTTGGAAAAATAAATAGTCGAGCTCTTGTGGAAGAATACGGGATTTGGCTCGCTAATAGGAATCCTCGGCTCGGTGTCCAGGTGTTTTCCGATGAGGGGAGGGGCGCCAGGTTTGATCCGGCGCAAGTAGTTGATATTCTGCGAGCAAAGGCCCCCGCGTCGGTAAAGTATTACCTAGAGCATCTGGTATTTGACAAGGGTCTCACCTTGTATGTGGGAGAACTCCTCAAGTACTATCTAGATGTTGTCCTAGGCGACCTAGAAGCCTCTCTGGCTAGTCGCGAGACCGTCATGGCAGCTTACGACGCATACCGGGCTTTAGAGGCTCCCAAACCCACATACCACCACTTTTTGGCCGAGAACGCGCCGCCGGACGACGAGATATGGAAAAGCCGCCTGCGACTGCTGCAACTCCTCGGCGGTCCGCACGAATACGATGTGGCTGCTATTGCAAGGCGCATCGAGCGCTTACCCGGCGACTTACTTGTGCCCGAGACAATCATCTTGGCAGGACGTCAGCATCGCCACGAGGAAGCACTGCGCCTGCTCGTCCATCAGCTCGGCGACTATGACACCGCGGTAGCCTATTGCCTCCGCGGCGGATCAAGCGTGTACTCTCGACCCCAGGTGGGCTACCGAAGCGACAGCCTACCGGAAGCAGACCAGCAGCACCGGCTATTCCAGATCATCCTCGGCGAGTTCTTGGCCATTGCCGATGTTGATGACCGCGTGGAGCAGACGGGGTCTCTACTCGAGCGCTTCGGCGGATGGTTCAACGTGGAGGACGTACTAGGCTTGATCCCCGACACGTGGTCCGTGGACGTGGTGGCTGGGTTTCTCACAGGTGCGCTCAGAAGATTGGTCCGCGAGAAGCACGAAATGACAGTCAGGAGAGCTCTGAGTGTGGCGGAGAATACAAGAGTGAACTACGACTTGGTCGTGCGTGTGCAGGAGAAGGGGCCGAGCATCGAGGCACAGAACCAAGGCGGACGAGAGTAGGGCCAAAGGGCTCTGTTTGCCACTTGGTTTTCAACTTGAGTAGTGCTTTCATAGCATTGCCTTGCATGTAACTAGTTCAATCCATGTCAATGCACAATTTATGCAGGTGAAATGGCACAGCGTTGGACGTGAACCTGGATCGTGTAGAAAGCCAGTTTCAACTCGCAGTCCAAGTCAAAGTAGAAACGTCAAGTATTCGTCCCCGAGGCAAAGAGGATTCACCGGTCGCTTAACTATGTGATTTTGGAAAATGCCAAGGCGCATGTGAGCGCGATGGGCTAGAATCTTCGCTGCAAGTTGTACGCCCTGCATTTGTGCCATTATTTTCACAATATAGCAATGTGTTGTTTACGTGTCAGACGACTCGGAGCCTGGCTTCTTCGCAACTCTGTTTGAAGCACAGCTGTGCCATCTGAAAAGAGCTAAAGAATTGGTGGTGCTCTGCGGATACAAGTACCGGTAGCACCAGACATGGAAACATCGCTCGTATTTCAATCAACTCCAGTAAAGCAGTGCCAAAGCATCATTATGAAAGCCCTGACTGCTAGCTGTCCATCCTTCTCAGCAGACACACAACAAGCCATCTCTTCCTCCGCGTAATATCTTCCTCCCGATCCCACGACCATTCCCTATGCCGCCCATCACAATCCCTCTCCCATATCCTGTCCACGACGAGGCCATACTGCGCAAGAGCCTCCTCGGCGAAGAAACCCCTCATGTTCTCACGGCCAGTATGGAACCCGGCTACAATCCAGCAGCGGGCATCGGGTGTGTTCTTCAGAAAGTGGTCGATGGACTTGTGCAAGTTCTCGTGTTGCCACGGCATCCAGAGGCAATCTGCGACAATGACACGGTCAAATGCGTGACGGTTTGCTTGGCAGAGGGGGTTCGTGGCGTCCAGGTCGCCCCAGGAATGGCCCGTCACTGTGATGGACGAGCGCGGCGTGGTCTGGCTGTTTGGGGGAGACAGCTCGGGCTGGATGTTCCGTGCGATGTTTTCTTGGAGAGTCTTCATGACTGCTGGTGCGGGATAGTCGGTCACGACCACACGAGCTGCTCCCAGGAGACCAGCCATCGTGCTTGGCAACGCAGTTCCCGCGCCGAGCTCGAGTACCGACTTGTCTCGAATATCAAAGCTCACGCCGTGTCCTAGTTCTCGATTCCCGTCATCCACATCGTCCTCCGCCACACCAAGAGTGTCCCTCTCCACCAATTCTGCAAGCAGCAAGCTCGCGTTCCAGAGGTAATGGCTGAAAAGCCTACGGTCGGCCTCATCCACGGGATCCGCCAGGTCGAGATGAAGCGGTTTCGGCAGATGTGGTGAGGCATATATGAGACTGTGCTCCGCATCACCGTGCTGGTTCGTCACATCATCCGGGAAAATGACGCCGAGCGACGTGTAGAAATAATCCTCCGGCTCGGAAGATTCATTGCCTTTGAGGAATATGCGCTGCATCAATGCCATGGCAGAAACGAAGAGATAGGAAGAGAGGAAGAGGGGAAGGGTAAATAGAAATGCTATTCTATTCGTCGTACTTGACTTCAAGCGGATTATAACCAGTATGGCTCACCGCGCAGAGTTTGATACAGTGAAGAGAAATCCATCACCTTGGTTTTACTTGCCAACGAGAAACGGCAAAGAAGTGTGGGGATGAAGAGCCCCGAAACCAAACAAAAATTTGGCCCAACTACCCCCTGCCCACGACATCGGCCAGCTCTCAAGACTTCAATCACATCGACCAACAGAATCCGATGAGGATATCTCGAAATACCATCTGCAAGCAATCCCAGACCAATAACAAGTGGGTTACACCAACGCACTATCGCCGGGTCTTGGCTACAGCAGAGTACATGTCTAGTAAGGTGCTACATATTTGAGGGATGAAAACTCAAAATTTCCCTTTTCAAAAAAATATAAATAATAATAATAATAATAATCCCAAGTCGAAGGATCTCCCAACCATCAGCTAAACTCTGTAATGCTCTAATAATGCGACAAATCTGTCAATACAGGGTATCCAAAAAAAAAAATTGCGTTCAGGTATCCTGACCTAAGCCTGGCTCGCTCCCAGACAAGGTAGAAAGCATCATGTTGGCGTTTCCAACCGAATCTCATTACAAATCAGTCCAATAAGCCAGCACCGGAACTCCGTCGAAAGAATGGTACCGCATTACACTCGCTCTTTCTAATCCATGTCAGATGGTTCTTTAAACATATTCCATGCGCCGTGATCCCATGCTGTCTTCTAGTATGACTATGAAATGTAGATAATGAGGAAGTTTTAAGAGGTTAGAGTCCTCACACATATATGAGAAGCTCAACGTGGCGTGAGACTAAATGCTGAACTTGCCGCTTGACCAAATCACATGGAAGCAGACGAGTTGGTCTTCAGCATCGCTTGCATTTCCTTCAGCTGTTCCTCAGTGGGATCGTCAGAAATCCACGGTCCCTTCTCTTCTTCAGTGGTACCATGGAACCCTTCAGCGCGCTTCAGCGTTTGCACATCCAGATCGGTTACGTATGATTTGCCATCCGACAGCTTGATGCGAACCTCGTGATCAGTTGACAGCATCATATCGTCCTTGGCTAATCTTCGAGGGCCATCAAAAACAGCCATGATTCGTTTTCGCATGGTCATCTGACCTTTATCGAAGCCCCAAGATGATGGGTAGTCACGTCGGTTCTTGCGACCACGAGTTTTGGTCGCCATAGGCACACCCCCTCGTGAATGTGTCAGACCTCGGGACTTATGGATACCATTGACACCAAAATTGCCCTTCTTGTTGTTCGATGGCGATAAGTTTGTTCGGGAAGCACAGTCGGCTTCGTCATCATCGCCCAAATCCATATCGTCATCATAATCATCATTTTGAGAAGCTTGCAAGGTTGTTGGCGTCATCGTCGGCAAGTGATTCTTCTCCAAAGTCTGATGCACAACCTTGTCGTTCTCGACTTCAGCCAATCGCTGGGCATTGATGGCTTCAGCGGGATCCTCTTGTTGAACAATGCGCAGCACACAATCATCCAAATGCTCATAGAAGTCCTGAGCATTGGAGAAGGTCTGGGAGCAGGTGCTACATTTTCCGGTTGCGTCTGGGGCGTAACCAGTAAGCTGCTTGCCAGCGGCGAGACCGGTCGGAGTCTTCTTGCGACTGTTTGGCGGTGTCTGCTCAACACCGTGCACGGCGGTCAAATGTCTCTTGAAAACGTCTGCTCGATTGAACGACTTCTCGGCAGGTGAGCCAGAGCCGGGGCAGAAGCCACAAACCATGGTACCCTTGTAGTGGGTTAAAGTGTGGCGGTTCTTGTCGTACTTTCGTGCAAAGCCTTTGACGTGATATTCGCAGGTTTGAATGGGACATTTCTCTGGGCGCTCAGTCTGATGCGTGAGCATATGTGCCTTCAAGTCCTTGAACACTTTGCCACAGTCGGGATATGTGCATCCTTGCTTCTCCTTAGATTCATCACCGCTGAAATCCGCAGATCCCCCGGACGATATGTAGTTGGCCCTGCTGACGCGGCGGCCATTAGGATCGATGGGGTTGCCGTAGGGTCTGGTAGTGTAGCCCGGGGCGAAGGTGCCGCTATGAAGAAAAGGTGAGGTGGTATCGGCACGGACCATGTTTGACTGTGGGGACGAAGATGAAAGCGATGGCGAGGGTACGAATGCATGGGTTGTGGCATGGTGAAAGTGGCCATCGAAGGGGGAGATCGGCATCGGTGGGCGAGCAATCTCGGGGTGAATTAGAGAAGGATCTGGTGAGAGCGAAACAGGGTCAGTAAACATGCTTGCGAAAGACATTTTTGCCAGAATGATAAGATGATAAATGACTAGTCTTCGCAAAATGCATACAAGCATATGCATATGCATGTGCATGTGCATGTGCAGATGGTGACTGCTGGTGGTCTGATGCAAGACGCTCTAAGCAGCAACTGAATGAAAATACGACGACGATGAAAATTAGACGATGAAGCCAAAGGCGGAAAGGCGGCCAAAGCGCCTTTAGTTCCGAGAGGGAGCCGGGGCCACACGGGTCTAAGCAAGGGAGGGAGGAACGGGGAGCCCGGTCGGTATTCCACATATGGACGACAGGTTATATAGGCTATAGGCTAAGGCTATAGGCTAGGCTAGGGGCAAGGGCCAAGGGCCAAGGGCTGGGCTATTAGGTCATCGAGGCAATGAGTGATGGGTACTGGGTACGTACTGGGCCATGAATGGGCCCTGCATGTATAGGCGACGGAGAGAAGAGAGACGGGGGCTATGCAGGGCAGGCAAGCACTGCAACTGCACGCTACTGTAGCACCAGTTGACGCTACTGTAGGGTCGCGGTGTTGCTCAGTACAAGACCAGACCGCGAACACTGGACCGACGTACTGTGCTGTGCTGTGCTGTGCTGTGCTGTGCTGTGCTGTGCTGTGCTGCGCTGGCCCGCCTCTACTGGCTAGCGATGCGAGACAAAACTGGTCGGCCCGTTGAAGCCTGGCTGCCCACTCGCGCAGCGCTTTCCATCAAATGTCCGCCATGCCTGCTGAACTCGATTGGTGGACCGCCAGCATGAAAGCGACCAGCGCTGCACCGGTCAAACCGGCCGCGGGTAAGACTCACGCATGGCTTGCACGGTGATAGCTGAACTGCGGGGACCCGCCGCATAGCCCCTCGAAGACATCCAAATGTAGCGATAAGCATCTCGCGTTGTGTTAGCCCACTGGCACTCGCCAACAAGCAGCCGATTGTGCCAGGCATGGCGGGCAAACGAGAAAGGGGACAAGATAGACCAAGGAACTTAACGTGGGAGAAGCAGCTGCTCCAACGTCGTGCCGCCACTCGGCGCTTCGCTTGCGGCAGAATGAGACAACAGCCCACTTCGATATTTGTATCATGTCAAACAGTGTCAGGAAGTGTAGAACAAACCCTGCGAAATTAGTGTGGTTTTGTGCCAGCGACAAGCCTTGTCCGATTGGTATTGCAAGCATACACTGGTATATCCGGCCGCGTAGATGAGGCAGACAATTGAGAAGTGAATTCGGCCAGCAAACACACAAACACAGTTGAGTGAATGAGATGTGCTTCAAGTGTGCTGAAGAGACTTACCGACGAAGGATTTGGGTTGTGCACCAAAGTCGAAGCTGTTGTATTCGTCCATTCCAGAACCATGAAAATACTCTGTCCCATTCATGTAATCGCTTCCAACAATGTTCGGCTGTAGATTCATTGTGTTATTGCCCCAATCTGAGACTCCAAGTTGACCAGGATTTGACTGCGGCGAACCGACGGCTGACGACGGCGCGGAGGGAACAGATGTGGATGAAAGACCAGATGAGGACAGTTTCGCATCAAGATCATCTGTATGCAAGCCAGGGGACGTATGGCTGGTCAAGACATAGTTCGGAGTCTCGGCGTACAAGGAGGGTTCTAATCCAACGGGTGTGGCTACTGAAAATGCCACGCCAAGGTCCATAGGAGACGTGGAAGCAAAAGCGCTTGGAGGGGGCTCGGGGTAACGGTTGAATTCGTCGGGACGTTGCTGTTGTGAGAACAGACCGGTATAAGACGGTTCGGCCATGGAGACCATTGTGCGATTACTCGGAGAATCGATATGGGACTATTTAATGGAAGTTGGTCAGGTGGGCGAGTTCAATTGTTTCAAGTTGAACGAGTATGAATGTGGTAGAAGGGCGTCAACTTCTTCCCCATTACCACGCTGCGGAAATACTTACAGGTGGACAGAAGAGGTTCATTGCGCGCTCGTGAAGCGCCGGTGGTATTTGGCTCACGAAGCTTCAGGGCTATACCAGTACCAATGTTGGGCAACCAGAGACGTTGATTGATCTTCAAAATTAGGGTTCCCGACAGAAACAATGATGTTCAACCTGTTTGACTTTATTCTGACTTTGATTCAGGGTCGCCAGACGAGAGAACGTATAATGATAGTTAGACGACAGCGCGTGGCAAAAAGTGTGGGTAAAAGTGAAGGATCTGGTGATGTCGATGTCTTCAAGGTGAGAGGAAAGATATGTGATGTCTTCAAGAATTCAGATTAACGATTGACGTTCCATGGAATCAAGGACGTGATGGCTTGAATAGAGAAGGCTGGTAGAAGCGGCCATGCAGTTGGGGGCTTAGAAGTAGATATAGACAAGCTGCCTGGATCGAGACAGATACCCTGGTCAACGGGATCTACGTTGAGAAAGTCGAGATTATAGTTATGGTCAAGCAAGGCGGTAGGGCAGGGGGAGGACGCCGCCAGCCTCATCCCGGGGGCCAGGGCGTGTCAACAGCCAAGCTCCATTTGGCCAGAAAAAGAAAAACGAAGCATCTTATCCAGCGTCGTTGTCCAGGGGTGTATGTCTACACATGTCTTCATGCCGCCCGTCCAGCATGGGGCATGGCTATCGGCCTAGTGGGCTATTCATGGAGAGCCTCGTCCGTTGGGGCTTGATTTCGATTTTCGGCCGGGGCAGCATTTGGAAAAGGAGTGTCGTGAAGCTTTTCTGGGGCGTGGCCCCTGGTTCCAAAGGAAGAGGGGCGTGCCTTCGCGGGATCGATGTGAGAGGGGTCAGCAAGCGATGCACAGCATCAGGTACCTACCTACCTACCTACCTGGTACCTTTGGGAGGTTCCTAGGTAAGTGGCCCTAGTCCCTTCTGTGCGGCGGTCTTCCTGGGAGATGAGATCGGACACAAGTATCCTTGAGTATCGCTACGGAGTATTTGTAGAAGGTTTTCTCAACTCGTAATGTTCTGCCATTCGGGCACCTTATCTTGAACATCAGGGCATGACGAAGAGGCCGATGCGAGACGTGTCTCGTTCATGTATCGATACATCCATGAGGTTACCGACTCAGGAAACGAGCAGGCCCGGCAATGGGCCAATAGCCGGCCTCGAAGCGATGCGCGGCGACCCCATCGAACGGGGAATGGAGCCTCTGTCATCACAGACACAGACGCACTTGACACCCTGGGTACCTTGCCACCTCTTTGAACACTCACACACTTTCTATTCGGGATGACTAACCTTGGAAGATGAGCCAGAAGGTTAGCCAGGGGTTTCGGACATGCTAAGCTCGAATGGGACTGAATGGCCTTGAGACAGCTCCAAAGAAAAACATATATTCGGTCTCAGATGCAGCGGTATAGTTACCACACACACACACACACACACACACACACACACACACACACACACACACACACACACACACACACACACACACTAGCAGAATCTTCCTCCGGCTGCTACTCTACAGTGCTGCTGCCTCGTTTACTCTTCATAACTATGCAGCCCAGCAATGTAGGTAGTAACGTAGGGACTCACCACTGCTGCATTGACGACCGACGTTCCCGCGAAGCCGCGCCAGAACTGACGGTGACTATTGTCTGACATCCGAGACAAGCACGCTGTTCTGCCAATTATCAAGCTCAAGTCAAGCATGTGTCTTTTGGACAGCCCAAAGCAAACAAAGTGTTGTGCCAAATGGGTCGTTCATAACAGGATATGGGATGTATTGGCAAAAAAGAAATCTTCCCTCCCACAAAACCCCCATCCCATCCTACACAACGGTCTCGGAAAGGCGTGAATGCCAGCCAGCCATGTCTTCTGCAATGGTTATTCCAGAACGTCCGGCTAGTATGGATGCTCCAGCCCTCGTAAAGAGGTATCATCCATCTATCATCCAGATATGGCCCCTAGGCTTTACTCCTGTGCGTATAGGAAGCGAGGCTCTATCTTGGGAATACTGTTTCGAATTCCGTGGGCGAGAACGTCGCCCGCAGCTTCAATAAACGGCCGGACAAGTTTAAGTCGGCATAGAAGATGTGTACAGTACAGTAGCATTCGTCAGGCCTCTCCGTCACTACAGCACATAAATTCTTACAGCACGGAGTAACATCGTGCTGATCAGTTGACGGTGAATCAGTTGCATTTCTCCGTCGTCCAATTTAGCAAACCCTCCCTAGTGCCCCTCCACCTTGGCAAAGAAAATTGGAACGATGTAGCACGGCTCCGTCAGCAGTACGTCACTACGCTCAGTAAAGCTTTTCTCAGACGAGGGACACGCTACAAGATTATGCTGTGTAATCGAGTAGTTAGTGTTCATCCACAGTCGAGCATCCGATGTGTATGCAAATGGAACTTGCACAACGTATTCTACGCTGAGATGTGTGGCAAGCGAAATGCACATTGCTACACTGAAAGAAATTAGTCGAGCTGCTAGAAAGGTTTTTCAATGGCTCCGGACGGGGAAATGGTTTACTTGTCGAAGAGCCATCATTACCGTCACCCTGTCGCTTCAGTCACGCAATTTGGATACTCGAAGTATTTATTGCCCATTCGAACATGAAGATGCTCACGGAGTGCTTTGTGAGCAGTAAGCACTAAGCCAACTGCTTCAGGCCCACTGTTATCAAATCGCTACAATAAACTTCAAGGTAGGAGGTGGCGCCCCCTTTTTAATGAGATTAGGGAAGCAAAGCTCTGGACCGCGATTCGAGTAGTGCTCCCCATTTCTGATGTGTCCAGGTTTTGACCTCGAGGGAATGGGTGCCTGCGTGAGTAGGAGCTAGTTAGGGAAATGGCGCGAGAAGGTCACCTCTTTAGGCGTCTGGTGGTAACATGGTATCTTGGGAGGTGCAGGAATTCAACTGGTGCTGTCTAGGAGCGCGATTGACGAATGCCATCCGCCACAAAAACTCTCGCGAGTGTTATGCTGGACGACTTAATAGGTACCGCGAAGCTTGACGGCTGGGGCACTATATTGTCTCACCCACATTGGAATATACCTGATGGTCCAGTAAAAAAAAAAAAAACTTATGATGCAGCTATCTTGCAACGTCTCGAGGTGTTCATGTAGCTTAGATCACCCAGCACTGCAAGGAGTAAAGGCTAGGGTCTTTCCGATGGCGATTTTTAAGTCATCTATACAAGCACAGAAGTAAGGAAGTCGTAGAATGAATCCCGAAGCTCATTTGAGACTTGTTTGCTTATTTCGACGCCCTAAACCACTCAATGTTCGAGGCGACATGCAAGCGCGTCTCTTGGAGTGCTCGAAGAAGCTGGGTGGACCCCGCAACCTGGTTGTTGTCTTCGAGCACTTAAAAGGCAGTAGCAGCCACGACCCAGTCAGACTGAATGTCTCGGTCGACACTTGCATCTGTATTACCCCTCTTTCCTAAAATTCACAATGACACACAAGAAGGGGGGAAAAGGAAGGAAAGCCACAAAGAATTGGGCAGGACCAATGAAATGACGCCGTATCAATGCTGCTTACTTCGGGACCGACGGGTATAAAGAAAGTACACGACTAGCGGGTAGGTACGTACCTACTAGGTCGGCCAATAGACCAAAGACCCCTGGGGAACTCGTGTCCGACAGGTAGGTAGGTAGTTTGTTCTATGTGTTCTGTCGTAAGAGGTACGAAGCCAGGCCGTTGCGCACCTTCCCGCTAACCCACGCTGTCCATCATCAAAAGCATTACTTCCAAGATGACAACGTAAAGCCGCCGCGAAATATGTCAACGTTGCTCCCATTTATCTTCGCGGTTGCAAATTTCGTGAAGTATTAGGGTAATATAATCAAAAATGTTCCTGACATGTTTGCATGTGTATGTCCTGCATGGACTGTCTCGAAGGGCTGTGCGGAAACCTACAGGTACTGGCATGTGTGCCTGTCGTGTCCTTTCGAGGCTGTAGTGTGGAAATACAAGGACATTTATTTAGGACCTGCCTACCGACTGGGGACCTAGGTACCTAAAGATAAGCACTTATATTCTAGAGGACTACACCTCCGTATCGACCCGCTTTTTCTCGATAACTCTATGGAGTAACTTTCAATAACTTCTAGTGGCAGCTAACCGCTTAATCTCTATATAAGGCTTTTAAGCGAGTACTAGCAATAATAGACTAGATTAGTAGCTTAGGGACAAGTATTTGCTAAGGTCTTAAGTGCTACTATATAACTTGTTGTTGTTGAATATGTTAATCTAGCTACTATATAACTTATTTATTAGAATATTCCCCTAGGCTACCTACCTAGGTACCTACTTAGCAGTGGGGTTATAGGACCTACAATGTAGCTCTTTGTAGCTTTAGTACTTCTGCTGTAGTATAAATCAGTGCATGCGGCATGTACCTTGGATGCAGCCATTTTAATTGGGTCGGTACGGAGGTGTAGTGTAGTCTTACGTTTCTCAAGGTGGGATGACCTAGATTTACACAGCGCTGGTATCAAGTACTTCACTCCGAAGACATAATGAATACTGTGTAAATATAGATATTCTCTAAGCGAAGCATTACAATTATAGCACTATTCCGTAATATGGGGGATATCCGTACGTAGAGCCTCTTTACCTATAAACAAGGTGGTAATTATGCGTATTGTAAGCATCGATCCCACGCACTAATTAAGTTCCCCTATAGATACATACCTAGACAGGTGCTTGTGTAGTATAGTACAGGGGAAACATCGCCTGCACTATTGGAAGTACCTATCTTTAAAACACACTATCGTCGGCAAGTGATACCCGCGCGCCGCCCCGATTTTTCGGTACGAGCAGGCACTCCGGTAACATATTTCCTCAGGGTCAGTCCTACAGAGCTCTAAGAGAATGTCTGAGAGTATTCAAAATTGTCACTGAAGAAAACTATATCTCAAAAAAACATTGTAAACCTGGGCAACTGCCGCAGCGCTCTAACCAAAAAATTGGTGCTTGATGCGAGAAAAGGTAGTTGGAGCCATTTGGTGCTAGTAAAATCTGCCTGGGTTGCCTGGGTTGCCTGGGTAGGCGCATCCTCGCTTGCGGCTGCCAACGTTAGTTAGTCTCGGTGTTGAAGGTGGCTCAACGGAGTTGTTCCCCCCCCCCCCCCCGCTTTGTGGCATGTTGTTTTTTGTCTCGAGCACATATGCAGTCTCGTTCGAAACTTGTGAAGCGCCCTCGGCTTTTCTCTTGGCAGACTCTCCTCATCTGTTGACCCGTATAGGAATACATCCATATCATGTTATTACGGTATTTGAAAATTCTTCCTACCCTCCCTGTTTGCACACTCCCTGCCCCGTACCCCGTGCCTCGTGCCCTGCGGACAGGCAGGTGTATCTTTTGCAAGGACCCTGCGTG
The DNA here is from genome assembly GCA_000729835.1 of Atkinsonella hypoxylon. Lineage (NCBI taxonomy): Eukaryota > Fungi > Ascomycota > Sordariomycetes > Hypocreales > Clavicipitaceae > Atkinsonella > Atkinsonella hypoxylon. The sequence continues at coordinate 237,038 of JFHB01000011.1, read as the reverse complement.
AATGCGGCTCTGCGGACTCTGCTTGGACGCATCAACTGACAGCTCCAGTCACAAACACGCGAGGCTTTGGTGGCCAACCACCGTGCCCGTGATACATGCCCTGTTGGTGTGGGTAGCGACAGGGCCAAACCTTGCTACTGCTACGGTGCCCTATGACTGGAGGATTTCCGAGAATTGCAACTAGCGCGTATGCTACTATCGATCATTTTCAAACATGCTCCAGAATTTTTGCAGCAATTGGAAAAAAGCAAACATCGCCCTGCCGCAAGCTTTCCACACTTGCTGATACCCTGACTGCTGCTAATTTCCTTCTTAGCCAGAAACGAACTGCGGGGAAACGCGGCAGTATTACTATTCATTTTGAGCGCAGGTAGGCAACAGCCCACTATATGGAATACCAGACTCTATTTCTAAACAATTACTCCAGTTCTTCCGCGGCCTAAAGCCTATATTAATTAACACGGGTACTGTATGTGCGTATCGACCGTATCGGCAGACTTGGCAGATTATGCCCGTCCCCTTTCGCTGGCCAGGCACATCAGCACGGTACATGCTGGTGCTAGTCGCCGCCCTCCCCCGCCATAAATGAGGTATCATCACAGTCTTAGGCAATTATCAGCGGCACATCTCCCGCTCGGCATAATTTGTATGCGTCATGTATTCCGTATTGCCCCCTTACATTGGGCATAGTCCGACAGTCAAAAGGCACCAACCAGGTCACGGGCCCACCCAGGTTCCAGTACCTCAGTGATACTCCAGCGCAGGCACGATAGCTGGGACGAGTCAAAGTGCCATTTTGTACATCCATAAATTGCTAGGACTTCTTTCATAACAAGCTTCGTCCATACTTTCAAAGTATCTTTCAGTCCCGTTGGTCTGATGGCCGACTAGCCATTCTGTGACCCAGGTGGTGCTGTCAAAGGCATGGCTGAAGAAGGTACTGCGAATTAAGAACCCAACCTAATAACTCGAGAAGACAGCACTCGCAACTATCTACCTAGGTATGCGAATATGTCATTATGTATAATACACGTACCGCTTGGAGCTACAAGTTGATCGATGGTTGTATTGGGTTATAGGACTCCCGTGTTTTGGTCATGTTCCGCACTCAAAAGAAGCTCAATTTTCATTGGATTACGGAGTACTCCGATTTCTCCACACCCTCTCCCTTTTAACAGGCCCACCTACTCATCTGCCAAGACCATAGCACATGGCAAACATGGTTTAATGCCCATCTTGCCCTAATCGCTTGGCTTTGTCTTGGAGGTGTGCGACGCACACTTTTTCACTGTGCGTCGCGTACTAAGCGTTGAATCTACGACAGGCAGCCGCGAAGTCTGCGCACTGGAATTGTGAGCCTGGTTGCAAAAAACGCTATGGGTGATTGACAAGCTTTGGCCGCGTCTTTTCTTCCTATATCCGTTTGCATCGTTGTGATGATCCGATATTATTGGTCCCAAGGTGTATCCAAATTCAGCCAGACGCTCGATTGACAAGCGATGCACGGCTGGCGTCACTAGCTTCCAAACTGTGTCTTTGCACCAGTCTTACCAGCTGCGACTTTATCTCAGCTCGTCATAGAACGACGCCGGAGGCTAGCACATGTGGAACAGGAGACAGGGACCGTTACCCAGCAAAGCCTTCGCAACAGCACATAGGGATCTACCGAGTACTCCATGCAATGTAAGTTAAATGTCATTTTACATATTGCCTGCACAACATACGCCAGAATGATCGTTCATTTAAGCCGATGCCGTCGCACATTCTGGTTTACTAAATTTCTTGACGTTGATATGCCACAAAGCGAGTTGTTGACACTTCGAGCCGACATCTTGTATCGTGTAGGGGGCCAGAGCAGAGGATTGACAAAGTGACCGCTGCCGCGAAAGAACCGTTAATTGATCATTGAAGCGCATTCTCTTTGAGACTGGTCGAATCAGGATCAAATTAATGTTCGCCTCATGACGGCCTCTCGGTTAGGACTCGCGCCCGATTGGCAGTCGAACTTAGTACTCTTTCCCTCGCGCCACATTGATTGCGTAGGGTAAGAACGGCCGGCACTGACGAGGGCACCTCACCGAGCCGGAGTTTAGCTTTGATATACTAGGGGCCTTGAATCGGAGAACAATGAAGTGCAATTTAAGTCTACAGCAAGAGATTGACTTCACAGGTTTAGGTCATCCATGCTTTGAGGCCAGACTGATGAGTAATTCTTCATGGCAGCTGAAAGGGGTGCCCTTGGATGAACAGTTCGTTTTTAGTCTGCAATTATTTGTCGGCCTCGTGATGTCCTGTGCTCGTGTCGTTAGTTAGTGCTCCGGAAGAAAAAAGCTAAGCATGTAGGTATCCAAAGAAACAGTGCTGCATGACGGGAATCAATCTCGCGCTGTCCCTCCTCCCGCTCTCTTTATTATATTTTATTTTATTTGATTTGATTCCACTTGTTTATGTCGGTGGCCCTTTCTTTGTTCACGCAGGGCGAAATCTAATGACGCAGCCTTGGTCAGTACCCAAAGATACTTTACTATAAAGCCGCTTAGTAACCGCCCCCTATTATGTACTTCTCGAGGGGCTTGAACCTGCGGATAAGCCCTTGAAAAAGTTCTCTCAGTGTCTTTATTTCTCGTCAGAAAGTCATTATTATTCTCTAAGCCAATTCTTACGTTAATTGTGATAAAAAAGCTTCCGGCGTGTTTTCAGTGACGTGTGGTATCTGTCGCGTACCACAAGGAAAGTGGGTTGCTCGCCCCTGCCGCGGAGTTCGGACTGCCAAAAAGATGAGCCACCGCCACATCTGGATGTGACCTTGTGGTCAGGAAAGTGATGACTTGGGCGTTCTTTTAGCCAATAGGACCACGAAGTAATCTCCAGCACTCCTGATTGAAAGGATCTGGTCGTAGTCTTGTGTGCATATCATTCAATATTCCATCCTTCTATTCTGTAGTCCTGACTGTCCCTGCGCATCCTGCACCTGCGCCAAGGCGATGCCATCTTGGACGAGGACCCGCATCGCCCGCCGCGTGCTGATGTCCCATCCTGACCTCCATCAACACACAAAATAGGCATCTCGTCAACGCAGGCGTCATGGCAACTGGTCGATATGGATGCGCCTCCTGGGGTTCCTTGCGACCCAACCCATGCAAAGCTGGCAGATGGCTTCACGGATGCTAATCCCACACCCCATCTCGTTTTCCGAACAGAAAATACCCTGGTTTCCACTAATATCTGCCCGCTTCTCCTCAGTCAGGGTCCCGCGGTCGCTCTACCACACCTTCATCTCGGCCTGCTCGTTACTATCTCCGGGCAACCTCGAGATGCGACCGTGCTCTGAGTGAGGTTCGGCTGTAAATGCTTGCATTCCCGGTCCCTGGCAATATTACGTCTCGGCTCCGTCTCTGCCGGTACGAGCAAGTTTTCGTCTAATTGCCAACACTGGCTATTGCTGACGTGCCTCGACCATTTAACTACCTCTCAAAAAGGTGACGTCGCTTGGGATGCTTGACGTTGGCAGCTTAGGCCTAACCGGTTCCCAATTTGGTAAACAGTGCGATTGTTTGTGCAACGTGCGCTTCGGGATCCAAAGTCATGGCGGACATCCCCGACCAGAGCCCGAGCTTCTTCGTCATGACTCTATTACAGTGAACTCTAGTAATAACCCTGAGTTGTACTACGTACTAGGCTAAGACCTGTCTAAGGTTCTGTGTTGCTTCTCGATCCTCTGCATCACAACATCAGGCGGCCAGTCAATGTATACACTACATACACTGCCTTTGCACCCTGATTCGGCCGCATGGGAATCTTGCCAGGTGAGTATGTATCTCCCCTGCTTGCTTTCATGTTCATATGACTGATCAGTTCCCTATTCTTGACTTTTCCGTGCTGCCCATTGGTATATACTCTAATTAGCTCTACCCCTCTTCGTTGTGACAAGAAAACTATGCTCGACGACAAAGCCTGTTAAGCCGGTGAGCTGCCCTCGAAGATCACCTTGGCATTGTCCACAACAAGGTGTACGAAACAGTTGATGAGTAAAGGCGCTTAGTTCCTTGACCGACCTGCCTCTTTTAGTATTGCCTGGAGTTAGCCACGATAAACAATTGGGCAAGACGCCATAGGTACAGTAGGTTCATCACGCGACAACCCAGACTCTGGAGACAGTGTCCAGTTTGTTATCAATTGTAAAGACAGCTAGACTTACCATAGGGCATATTATCCAGGGGTCTATAACAATGTTGGCCCAGTCTTGCAGAGCTTACAAATCTGTGACCGTGTCCACACTCCGGGTTAGCGCGCGATGCCACCTAGGAGGTAGGCAGGGGGTTATCTGGCCTCTAGAAAGTCTAATGAGTTCGTAGGCACATGATCGTATCCTCTAGATACGGAGGATTTAATCCAAGAGACAAGCGGGGCGTTTTATCCCTTTGGCAGTCGTAACGCCGCAGAGTGGTTACCAACCAGGTGTTTGCCAATTACATGGGTGTTTACAGTAGGTACGCAAAGCATAGAGACGAAGTCTGCTGTGGAAAAAAAGTTACTAAAGATTAATTAGAGTATCTTGCTAAACCCAGCCATTTTGTCAGCATTCCACTGCCTTGCTTGTACTCACGACACTGTGGGTACAATACAAATACAACTCCGCGGCGTTGTGACTGTTGAAGAGATGAATGAATCCGCCGGGAGGCACTTAGCCAGTTCACGCTGAAGCTTGAGAAGGCAGTCTTGATTCCTGTACCCTCAACAGCTTGTGGCATGTACATTAGGTCGTTAAAGAAACCACGAGCCGGCCAGCAGTTTCCAGTAGTGATTCTGGCACAGGGCACTTCCAGATAGTACATGCTCTGCTGTCATGACAAGCAGCATGTCTAGTGTGGTGTGTTGTTTGTCTGGCCCTCAATGTGCCAAGACATCAAGCGCGACAGATCGAAAAGGCGCGCTAATATCCCCATCCCCATGCTTTACCACCACCAAGTGGCCCAACAATTGCAATTGCAGCAATTCAACTGGCCATGTTTCACATACTATGTCAATCTACCACGTCTTGGAACGAGAATAGGCTGCCGTCAGCACTAAAAAGCTTGACATCTCACGCCTGCCCTGCCACCCTATCACCTTCACCCCGTTGCCCGTCTAGATGCTTACCGTGGCGCCCATCTCCGTCCCTTGTCCGATATTCTTTTGCTGACCCGAGTTTCTGGTTGACGCAGTGGGCTCCCCTTGTAATACTGCCGCTCCCCTTTTTTTCCTCGACCCCTCCCCGGGATAATGCTAGCGTCAAGTACGTTGAGCACTTGTTAGCCTCGCACCAACTCGAATAGTCTGACACTTGTAAGCTCTAATAGGACAGGGGCAAACAGGGCATATACATCACATACAATGTTAGTGCTGTCGTACAACTAATAGCAAGATAGCGACGGTGATACGCTTGTAAGTTCCGAGATAGGACAAATATGTCATGGACTTCTCCTTGACAATGTTGATGTGTCTCACAGTTGATAGCACGCTTTCGATGTCACCAGAATCGAGGTTGGCGCGAATTTAAACGGAAGAAAACCACGTATGCTTGGTGACACTGATGCCGGAACGCTTTCGATGGCGATGCCAGACTTGATCGGCATGATACCCTTTTTCGATATGCACGTGCCGGCATAGAATGGCCCCCATTGGTAATCGGATACTCAGTTGTGCGAGCAAAATGCAGGAACTATGTATGACAACCATCGTCATCCTATGATTTGACATACACTGTCGAAATCGAAGACCAGGCATTATGTGTACTGGTTTCTTGAATGGCAGGTCTTCTAGATCATCTCTGCTAGATCATCTCTGCTAGATTCTGAGTGGTTCAAATCACGTTTGTTGGTAATTGGCCGTCTTTAATGCCTGGTGCGTCCCATGCCGGGCAAAGGGCGTGATCACCCTCATGGCTAGGATGCCGCCGGAACACCATGATGTCTGACATGAACATGCAGAAGGGGTTTGAGCATGTTGTGTCGATGGTGTTGCATGCTCAACTCGCGCTCAGCTGGTCCCAAGCTACTAGCCACTGCCTGCCAAAGTTGTAGTATTCTCCCTTTGACAATCGTAACGCCGCAGCACTTACCACCAGGTTTTCTAAACCAATGATGTAGGAGTTGCAGTAGGTGCCAAGAGAGGTCCAAACCCTAATAGATTAAAAGTGGCTCGAGATTAACTACGGTGTCGGACTCAACCAAGCATGTCTTCAAGATCTCGATAGATGACTGTGGCGTCTGTCCGGAGAATGTACGCTACAGGCCCCGGATGATTTCATAACCATACAAGCCCCACTTTTATCCACCTAATAGGTACTTGCTAACAGCTGCATAAAAAAAAAAAAACCGCAGACACAAAGAAGGAATAGAATACGAAGCTTTTATAATATATAGTGTAATTAGTTAAGCATCTCTATAGATACGCGTTATAAGGTTACAGGCTGCTTGGAACGCTGTTTAATTAAATTCTACCACATCTCTAGCAGTAGTTGGAGCAGCAGGAGTTAGAGCAGCACAAGGAGGCAATGCGGGGTATTAGGCTCTACTTAAAGATACTTACTTTTCTATATTAATTACTAGTAGCTTAGTGTATCTACAGATCCACCTTATATCTCAGTCACCTGCGAAGCAGATATCTGATATGTCCGCTAACCCCGGTTAAAGTAGATTTGTAAGATCATAGACCAGAAACCAACTAGGAGCGGCACATTTCGCATGTTTTTTATTCTCCAGGTATGGGGGCCGGGCGGTAACGGAAAGCGATAGGGAAAGTCATGACTGCCCAATCCTCCGTTCTCCGAACAAGTACCTAAGTTAACATGATTCGGTAAAAACCCCTGAAATGGGGGCGTTTTGGAAATGAGTGCCGCGGATCCTCGTAGGGCTTCGCTATGGAAGCAAGTTGGGTATCCCGTGATGCGGGATGCAGCAAGCGGCTCGTGGCAAGGCCCAAAGAGGGAAGCGCAAGTCCAGTCTGGTCTGGTCTGGCCCCGGTGCTTGACAGGGTCTACGTACGACGGGATACAGACTGTCGAGGGGTACGGAGTAAGGAGCATGGCTGACCATGCAGAAGCCCAAGTTTGGATCCAATATCTTGGGTCTACGCTCATCGACAGCCATGCACGTCTCAATAATTCCTCGACCTATTCATTTTCATCCCCTCGTTAAAAGAAAAAAAAAAAAAAAAGGAACCATTGTCGTATTCCCGTGTCGGTGGGATGGAGATTTTCGGTTATCTCAGTCAGCCACTTTCCCACGTACATGTCGGCATCTCCGAGCCACCCACTGGGTTTATTTAGTTGCATGGAGTCAATATTGATATTAATAGCATGGGGTGTAGTGGCATGGACTGTGCTTACGGAATATGCTCATCCGCAATAGCGGACAGCACGTGCAGCCAACGTGACTGCCTTGTCGTGTATTATCGCGTGACAGCAATGTGACAGCAATGGCAGAACGGCCAGCGAACGATGCGGGTGTTAAGGGTCCTCAAGGTCTCTTGCGCTGGAATGTTATTAGCGTTGGCGTGAGCAGGAGCCTAAGAGTCATGACAGTGTAAAGGTGCATCTATAGCGCTGTAAATAGCTTCATTTTGAAAGGAAAACTCATATGATTGATTGAAAAGTACAGCTTCGTCTATCTAGGCCCCTCCTTCCCCCGCGGAAAATTCCCCTCGCAAAAGCGATGCCGTCGCTAGTTACCCAACCACATCCGTAGTGACGAATACACAAATCTAGGATGCCGGATAACAGCTCTCGTGATTTAATCTTCTAATACTCCGTACTTGGTTGGATTATTGTATGTTTGACCCTCTTGGCGCTAATACTGACTGACCCTTGAAGAATTACACACAGTTCGTTTCATTTAGGGGGAAAAAATCACCCCCCGTTACATCGCCTACGGCACATTTCGCGCTCGGAAGCTGGCGAATTGGGAGAGAAGGGGATGGGGGGGGGGCGTACACCAAGATCTTGGGACTGGGGCGATGGATGCCTGGACCCTTGGATTATTATCGCGTGGATATCACCAAGTGGTCAACGTTTGCAAAACTGAAGAAAGGCTAGGAGGGACATACGGGAGGGCCTGGCATGGATGGGCCTGGGAAATGATAGGACCACCACACATTTTGTCACCAAGTGGTGTCCTTGACGGGAACAATGAAACCAATGAGCATATTATGTTCCGTGGCGAGCAAAGATTCTGATCCAAGTGCAGAGTACTCGGTCATGTGAATCGGTTATTGGTATTTAGCTGTGCGTAAATACTTCGAGTATTACACTCATTAGGTAGCCCCCTGACGACGACGAGGTGTTTTTCCGGGCCTAATCGCAAGTATTCTATAGGTTAACTGTAAATCCTTCGATTTCCCCTTTCTATCCTTCAATGTTTTCTTTGGGGTGATTGTCCGCATCGGTCCACATGGGGGTATATGTCCACGTGCAGTTCAGTTCCGACGGACAGAGTATTGCAGGCAGGGGACAGTTGATCATCGTCCTGTGCCCGCCGCCACAACTGGGTCCGACACTTAGCCAAGCCTGATTGGCCACATGCTCGCTTAATGGCGGAATGGTTCCGTTGAGCGCGGGATGATTGAGCTGGCCAAGCCATGTGTGGGCGGACAGTTGTAAGAAGTAAGAGGCTCTGCAACTGAAGACCACAAACCCGCGGTATCGCCCAATATGAACTCTAAATGATGACCAATAATACGTCGTGGTTGGCTTCGGTCAGAGGATGGAATTGAACACGTCCCAGATTACCAATTCAAGATACCGAAAACATCGAGGGACAGCGCATAAGTGCGAGACTATATCATTCCAATACACTAACTATATTGGCTTCGCAGTTCGCCCAATAATACAAGCTGAATATAACACAGTTCTCGAATCGTCCAGCGCGTGTCCTTTAAATATCATTTCATGGTTTAGGATACGCTTATGTCTATTCCTCAAACAGCTGTAGCTCCGTTGCGCATTATGTGATAACTTGGTCTCATTCTAGGGCGCATGCAGGGTAGGCGACCTCGTGTTGGGGGTCAGATATTCACCGCTTTCCACTGACATATTTGGCGTGTACGTTCGCATCCGGTAATGGAGTTGCAAATTAGACATATTAAAAACATTTGGTAATGTAGGAAAGTAACTTGTGTACGGAGCAATCCTGATCACCGCGTGCATGACTGCTACAGTACGTGAAGGGTAGTTCATTTCGCAACGAGCTTGGTGACACACGTGGATGCTAAAAGAGAGATGCTTTGTTCGCCTTCCACAACCCTATTACTGTGCCCAGATACTATCGTGCCCCAAGCTGGATTTTGATGACTGTCATAGGCTCGTTATCTCTAACCAGCCAGGACAACCTTTGCTTGAGAGGGTATGTCTGTGAGAATGTTTTGGCTGCCCCACAGTCGATAACAAACTAATCACTGTCTCCAAGGTCTGGATTGCCGCGCGATGGGACTTCATAATGGATAGAAGTATTTATTTTAGCCCTGCTGGTGTTCCTTGTACCGTACTTCTACCTACAAACAACAAACATAAATAATTGAACGTAAGGTCATAGTGTCACGGCAGATACGACAACGCAGCTAAATTTCTGTACTTCAACGAAAACCCAATATCAATTCCACTGCAGTTTTCAAATTCAGGTATATAAAGCAATCCCGCAGTCTGCCGCATTTTCTCTCGCAGAACCATTCCATGGCTCTCGTCTATCATTGATGGTGTCCATTTGTTGAATGATGTGATTCAGAGTCTAGAGGCTGTCCGTAGCCCCGGACCACTCAGTCTTTCCCAGAGCCCGCGACTGGCCAGTATATCATCTATGAGACTCTCTGAGGCCATAAAGGTTCTAAGCATAGACGGATGTAGAACAAAGCTCAAAAATCAGCCAGCATTGGCTGACTGCACTTCAATCAAGTCATATCCGCCGGGCTGGGCGGCTAAATGTCGGGTCCCTCGAGCTCAGCTCACCAGTTCATCACGTGCAGTAATTAGTCGGGGGTAATCCCTGCGTCATTGGTAGGTTATGGAGCTCCTCATAAACGTGGCTTCAAGATTCCCTCATCATCTACAGCTTAGTTCCTGGCGAACAGTCGAGCTGCAGTGGGACAAGTTACGATGTGGCAGTAAAGGAATGCCAATTTCTTCAAACCCATCGAGAAGCATTTCACGACAGAACCAGACCCGATGTCCAAGATGCGCCTTGGCTGGTATGCGGGCGTACGTTATTCTAACAAGCTATCTGCAGCTTGCGGAAACTCTACCATCCACAATATCGGACCATTGCTGACATGATACCTAGATTTCTACGGCCCTCGCCGGCGCTGTGATTATCTCAGCATTCCAGCAACGGGCCAATTTCTATTCAGCTATGGTATACCTAGCCCAGAGCAATTTCTGCTTACTTGTAAGAATACTACCTGGTTGGATATCCCCGACTCGATTATTGGGGACAAATACTAAATGTTACATATCAAAGGCTTTGGTGAACTTCACTCTTTTGATCTACAGCAGTTTTATATACGGCTTAACGAGAATATGCTACGGGAATCTACGAGCGGTCGAGGTGGAACAACTTACAGAGAGAGCATGGTTCGCGATTACAGAAACCTGTCTGGCCATGACCATTTTCCGTGAAGAGATTGGCGCCTGGTTTCTGGTCATGTTCACCGCCCTGGTTACAGGCAAGGTTTGGGGCTGGATTGGCGACGGTAGGGTTGAGTTCCTCGAACAACAACCTCCGGCAAATCCGAGGTTGTTCCACCTGAGACTAAGTGTGTCACTGGCGATGAGTTTCATATACGACGTCTTAATTCTCGAGTATACCGTCAGAACAGTCATCCAGAAAGCCAGACCCAACATGACGGTCATGTTTCTGTTCGAGTTCGCAGTATTGGCGACATGTTCTTGGAGAACTGGAGTCCGATACATTCTGTCTCTCACTGAGCAACATATTGTCAGGTCGCAGACGAAGCAGCGTTTGATGGAACGAAGGCGTGAAGTTCGAGAACAACGTGAAGCCATGATACGTGAGCGCGAGCGTGCTATTGCCGATGGACGAGAACCACCCGACTCAGAGCCACTGCCAAACGAAGAAGATATCGACGAAATTGACATTGAAGTGCCTGGGTGGGCATCCAAGGGTGCATGGATACTATGGCTGGATTTGATCACAGGTCTGTCCAGAACCTCTTTTTTTTTTTCCTAGTAGATCATGACTACTAACACTGATCTTAGACATGATCAAGCTGGGTATTTATGTCGCCTTCTTCTTCATGCTGTTAAGGTTCTACGGCTTGCCCATCCACATAATGAGAGACCTCTTCATGACCTCGAGAGATTTCATCAAACGACTTAATGCACTTTTGCGATACCGTCGCGCCATTGAGGAAATGAACAAATATCCCGACGCAACGGCCCACGAGCTTTCTCAAGAGAACACTTGTATTATTTGCCGAGAAGAAATGCGGCCGTGGGATCCTTCCAATAATCCGGGTGCGATTGATAAGGTTCGACCGAAGAAGCTTCCATGTGGCCATGTGCTTCATCTCGGGTGCTTGAAGAGTTGGCTGGAACGTCAACAGGTCTGCCCAACTTGCAGAAGTCCAGTGACGTCCAATCGTGGACGAGGAGAGCATAATCGTGCCGCTTTGGGAATCCAGCTTGGTGGACAACCACGACCCCCCGCCGGCCAACGCGAAGGTGATGGCAACAATGCCCCAGCACAGCATCAGGATCTCAATGAAGGACAGAGACCAGCAAGAGGAGGCGGTCCGCGGGTGTTCAACTTCGGACCCATCCGTCTAGGATTCGGGGCGAACGCACACCAGGCGCGTGAGCTCGCTCAACAGTTCGGCATACCTGACGCTCCCACAAACCAGAATGAGGCGCTCAGGCCTACCCCAACACAGAATCAACCGCCGTTAGGAGACAACATACAGCGGATTGGGAGTTTATTGCAACAAACCGAGCAGATTGTGCAAACGGAGCTCCAAAATCTGCAAGCAGCTCAACAAGAGCTTCAGGTAGCCCATCTCCTCATGGCTGAGATGCAACGACTACGACAAAGACGACAGCAACAGCCACAGCAAGACTCGTCCACGCGTAGTCAGTACGTCAATAATGGGCCATCACCAAATCAGCATCAGCATTCCCAAACCCAACAATTCAGTACTCAAGTACACCAGCATTTTCCAATGGTCAACTCCTTTGCGGGTATTCCGCCTCGAATTGGGAGCCCTTTCATGGCTCGCCATGGAGTCAACGGTCCAGCCATTCCTGCTGGTAGTCCTGATCTGCCAGATGGCGTCGTGTTACCCCCAGGATGGTCTATAATACCTCTTCAAAGGTTGGACGCAGGCCATGTGCAACTACAGCAACAAACTCCATCTCAACCCGCTGAGGCATCAATGTCCACTGAAGCTTCTCAGGTACATCATCCGAATACTGGCGCTCTAACGCCGCCTATTCAAGAACGAGCTGATCGAGACAATCGCGACGCTGGGACAGCCGTCAACCAAGTGCAAGAACAATCAGCACCGGAGACTAGGCCCAGCACACTCCGTCCAACACCTGTAGTTGCACCAAGCCCTCTTCTACCAAACTGGAGTGGACCTGCACAGTTGTTCAGCAATCAAAGTCGGTCAGAAACATCGGAGAATCCTTCATCGGGCAATGTCGCAGATGCGGAAGCCACCGAGGTGCAAGGTAGTGAAGTAGATGGTCAGGAAATAAGGGCAGGCTGTGCGAACGCAGTGGATCATGGTAGCTCACTGCAAAAGACAAAAGAGAGCGACCAGCCCGAGAGCGCTGAAGGCTCTGAAGGAGCATCAGGAAAAGGAAAGGGCAAGGCTGTCACAATTGAAGACGCAGTTGATGATGCATAAGTTGTGTTGCGTTGCCAAAGAATTGACTTTTCGTTTGCTGCGGACATTACCGTAGAGTCAAAGAAGCATGGGTGTATTGAATAATGAGTTTCTGCATGACTGTCACATTTTACCATTGACATGAAGCCCGTCCGTGAGGGGTGTTCCAAGAATCTAGTACCTGATGGCCATTTCGTGCACGGGATAACGCCAGTCATACCAGCTCTCAGAGACTGGCATAACCCTTATTGAAGTGAACCATCCAAATGCTTCCGAGTTCCTCCTGCTACATGAGTGCTCCTCAAAACTAGCAAGACATGATGAAATGGCTACTGCGAGCCTGAGCTTCGGCATACTCTATGGACAATCAAGTGCGGGATGAAGAACAATTATGACGCAAACTGGTGAAAAGCAAAACTGTATCTTTCAAAATCATATTAGGCATATACAACTCCAAGCTAGCTCGGGAAAAAGAAGTCAGTGACATTGCGTGGGCGTAATGGGACTCCTGAATTATCATGTAGAAAACTGGGTTACAGACATGAAAATCACGTAAATCAAGTGGAAAGGATCGCGCAGTTGCCGCACGGCCAGCATAGTCAAGTACATAGCTGTGTCGTAGTACAATATTATTCCAAATCCGCTGGTTAGTCTGCTAACCAATGAGGCTGCACAGGACCAACACGTAAAACTCGGTGTTGCGCACCCAAATAATTGAAGGGGAAAAAAAAAAAAATTAGAACAAGAAGAAAAGAGGAGTATGAGAATGCAAGGTACAGAATATGAAATGAAATACATGCATATTGGTACAATAGGTAGCTCAAAGATCTAAAGAGAGGTAGGCGACGCTTCTGGTCCAGGGGCTCCGCTGCCCTCCAGCGGAGCGCAATCTTCTGACGCAGTATCGTTAGCACCGGCCAAGCTTTCAACAGGGGTTGAAGCCGGAATCCTGCCTGGTACAGGTATCGGACTGAGAACACTAGACGCGGATGCATGTGCCACGTAGGTCGGAGACCGCAGGGTTTCGGATCCGAACGGTAGTGGCCGCGGGGGCATGTCGTGGCTGAGCCGCCTGCCTCTCTCGCCATCATTGCCGCTCAGCCTTCTCAATAGAGCCTCAGATTGCTGCTGTGCCAGCTTTTGAAGCTGAGCAGCTGGGTCCTTATAGGAGAGTAGCATGTCAGTTAAATTGCACGGGCAATCTGTCGGGCCCCAGCGCCACCCGTGCACACATACCCAGTCTGGCTGCGATGGGACACCTTCAGCCACAGGAAGTAGATGTGCCTCTTCTCTTGGACCGAAAGACTCGCTGTCTTGGCCCCAAAAGGAGGGACGCCTGATCGGGGCTGGAGTCACCGGTAAGCTTGGTCGTTCTACCTCCGTGGGAAAGTCTGTTACCCTCGGCGCTCTTGGCATTTGCAGCATCTCAGCTGTGGCCAAAGGACTTGAGGCAGATTCGGGGGTTGTAGCTTTGTTTCGACTCTTGGTACGACGATGTTTCTGCAAGCTTTCCACATATCGTCCAATCTCGGGCACCTCGTCCCAAGCATTTGCCCTTGAAAAGGAGTTCCATGAGTCTCCCGCAGTGTTTGAGACGATCTCGGACTTCTCTTCCTGTGGTGTGCCAGTCGTGACACTGATAATGGGAACCCCAGAGCCAGAAGAAGCGCCATCTTGCGCTTTACTTTGAGCCATATCTTCTGCTTCTTTACTTGCTTCAGCCGTTTGCGAATCTTGAACTAGTTCGAGGGACGGGGGATCGATGAACGATCGCAAAGGAGTTGGTTGTCTAGCTTCCCAAGGGAAGATTTGTCGAGGTTTTTCAGCTGAGGCAGGAGGCTGCTTCGGAACCTCATACCACATATTCTTGGGCGGGCTAGGATAGCGTACTGGGGGCACAAACGGTGTAATATCACGAGACATCTCATAATGGGTAGAAGTAAGGTTGATCGCTTCCGGTTTTGAATACAGAGGAGGGGGTTGTCTGACTGACTTTTAGCGGTTCAGTTCCCATGCAGTCTTGCTGATGCGGGTTGAATCACGAGGCATGGACAGCTTGAATGGATGGAGGGAAGGAGGAGGAGTCGTTGAAGTCGTACCTTTGAGCATCCCAGCTATTTGTTGGCGTGTAAGATGGCGACTTTTCTTGTTCCGCGAGATTCGTTTCCACGGCTTCGTTACTGTCAGGACCTTGGGACACGACCGCCATTTGAAATCTATCTGAAGTAACTGAACCAGGGCTCTGGTGGGAAGCACGTTCTGGTGGAAAGGTCAGTGAGCGAGCTTTTTGCGAGATGAGTTCAGGGATAGACACATGCCTGTCTCTCGATGCTCAAACATGCCAGCTTTCGTGCCGAGCTTTTTCATCTGAGCCTGGGATGTATGAATCAACGTGGTGCTGACTGGAGCTTCGGTAGTCGTCTTGTATATCGTGCCTTGCTTATGACGCTCAAAGGGGTTGCTTGAAGGGTTCTGGAATCACCATCATCTCATTCAGCATACACATTCATCCAGTAATTCACTATGATAAGAACGCATACCTGTGTCCTGTAGTGACGGTCATGAACAGCCCACCAGCGGCCGATCATCTCTTCCACTGGGTCATTATTGTGTGATGTGCCGCGGCCAGAAAACCAGGGCTTATTGGCGCCTATGAAGTGAACAATGCTGATGCTGGACTGAAAATACAGATAGGCAGGTATGTACTGGTAATGGGCCGAGGGCGTAACATTATAAGTAAATGACAAACGATTGGTGCGGTGCCTGAAATGCATGTTTATTAAGCCTTGATCAGCTCCGTCAAACGAGATTCCTCTCTCTGCCATGGCCAGCATGGCATAATAGTCCCCCATATTGGGTGTGAGGACCATGACACCAGTGTTGAAAATATCTGGCCACCCAATGTCTGGTGCAGCGGAGAATGCATGCGGCACATCGAAAAGCTCGTCTGGGGCTCGGTAGGCAACCACGTCTGCATCGAGATACACAATCTTGGCGAACTGGGTTTGCTTCCATAGGTTGATCTTCGTAAAAGCCGAGTGCAAATCTGACCGGTTCATCAAAGAAAGATTTGCTGGATGCTCGTTCCGAATGCGTGGTACAGGAAGTATGTAGTCATAAATGGTCTGAGCATTGTGTCAGATAGGGACCTGTTAGTAACTTCAAGCTTCGATGTATAACTTTCCAAATAGATATATGGGCTACAGAACATGAAACACATAATACTCTACTACAAGCGTCTGTGGCTTTCGCTAAACGAAGGAACGATGTACCTTACCTGGAGCTGGGTTATGGCGTCCACGGAAACTGAGTCCAGAGTGACCAAAACGGCAAGTTTCTTCTTAGTTCCAGCATCACGTAATGAATGAGCGAGAACGAGGGCACCGGGGAGGTATGAGTCACTCAGAAGCATCTGCGCGGTCCTTGCCGTCAGTAAAGGCAAACAACAAGTGAGTGCTTCGTGGATTGCTTCAAGGTTTGATGGATCAACTCTATGCCTGTAGTCTCATGAAAGACTACTTTAGAATCGAGGGCGGAGATGGACTTGGCTTGGCGCGAAATTTTGTCATTTTCCCACCCTGGCGCTTGGGATGAGTGAGGTATAAGAACACACCGTAGCATAGAGATGCTCATTAACATCCGACGTCGGCGCCGACATGGTGAAGGAGTCGCGAACCCTCGGGCAATCCCACACTACACGCGCTCTTCTGGGGTTTGTGACGTGTAGTCCATAGGTATGGGAGCCCAGTCGAGCAGAAGTTTCAAGCGCTTGCTGCAAAAGAAAGCCGAAGTTCCTGCTGAGGCTGTGGACCAGCTCGCGATGTCAGTGATGACGACTGTGAAATTTTCTCGTGTCAATGATCCGTTGCTCCAGGATAGAGCTACCAGAGCTGGAGTGGAGAGCTGTCTCGTCGTCAAAATCAAAGATATTGATGGCACGTCCCCAACCTCCCAACAGCTTGCCTTGAATGCTGTGGCAGGAGAGACGTGATAGACGTGATAGACCAGAACACATAGGCCCGAAGCTAGACAAGGCCGGAACAAGATGTCAAGCCAACGTTCAAGGTGGGGGTGGGGGCTGGTGGAAAGGAAGCGCGTGGCGGAGCAGAGCAGCTCGAGTGGAGACTCCGTACCAACATACCAAAGAACAAATACCACGCGGTTGACAAATCAACCGGAATATCACGGTAACGGCGTGGGTAGCCGCGATGTCTCCTCAGCGATTCTTCGTCGGTGTCTGCTGCGACTGATCTAGTCTATAGGCAGGCTTCGAGGATATAGCCAAGGTCGTGTCCCGCTTGACTAACCAGGCTCCAAAACTGATGCAGGCACGGAAACATCCGCATGAACCACCCTCAATTCAATTCAACTGAAAGGCATGACGTAACATCTCCTGGGGGCAGGTGACGCGAAGCTAACGAATAGGCGCCGATGAAAATGGTCGTTTGACCGCCTCCACTGGCTTGGGTGCGGCGAGAAACAAACTCTTTGGTGTCTGACAGCCAGATCTGCGGAGGCACTACGCTCGAAAACTGGCTGAAAGACATATAGAGGCCGGGGGACGGAGCGTGTACCGGCCTACATGTATCTATGTGGGTTTGGTACATGGCTATTTGTCAACGCCTCGGCGAGGTCTGGTAGTGGCAGATTAAAATCCAAACCTCTTTGGTTCCTCGCAATGGATCAAGTGCTACCAAACTACCATGATGGAGTTCACTCATCCAGCCTTCAGACAGGGAAAGGCTGTATGAAGAAACCGTGGCCAAACTCTAGGGGTTGATCGCACGCTTTGGGGAAAGGTAGTTCTTCTCAGTGACACCGACATTCTTGCATTTGGCTTATTTTATCACACCACGGCCTGATATTCACTTTAAATTTCACCATTGACGAAACGAAAGTGATTAAGCAACTACGTCTTTACAACGTACACGATGAACGGTGCATCTAAGTAAAATAAAATGTGACAAACGCCGCGAATGTTCCCATTCCAAATTAATGCTAACAATTCCACTTTCCGTCTCGCACGTTCTCTTCACCTAGAGCATATTAGCATGAAAGAAGAACGGAGACATCAAATATCTTTCTTGTACGCATGTTCTGGTTTATGTGTTGTCTCGTAATCGATATGAACATAAGCTCGTTCAATGTCAGGGAGACTTTCTAGCTTGAATTGAAGCTCTTCGGCAACGTCATGAGTCTCCTTCAAGGTGCCAGAGGGATCCATAACGATATCTACCTCGGCTATGAGTCTAGGACCCGAGTGGTACACTCTGACAGTGTCAATACCCTGCACGTTCGGGGAATGTGTCAAACACACATATGTGATAAGTTGTTGCATATCTACTGAGGCCACCACGCCCACTAGCAGCAAGAATTCGTTGAAAGCAGTCCGGAGCCAGATCATAGAGATTAACAGAGATAGGAAGATTGCACCCATGGGGTCGATCCACCATTCAAGCTTGGCGCCTCCGACAGAGGTCAGTATTCCAAATCCGTTGATCAAAAGGTCGTTTCGGTGATCCTGCCAAAGTATATTGACTTGACTGTACTTGTCCTTGATGGACCAGCAATACAAGAACAGCGAGAATTTGGTTAAAAACGCAGCACACACAGATATGACAGACGGCAAGTGAAATTCCTTGGCTGAATCATTCTTGGATAGCTCTTGGGCTGCAAATGCGATAATAATGAGAGAAACGGATGTCATCATGAAGCAAAAGATGATGTTACCGACTGTCTCGAGCCTGGCTTTGCCTGCTGGGAAACGGCGAGGATCGACTCGCTTGATGGCCCGGTTAGACAAAATGAGGGTCAGTGTACTTAGAGGGTCGAATACAGCATCAGCCATGGTCGTGAACAAGGAGAGTGATCCTGAAGAAATTGCTGCATAGAGCTGTAGTGCTGTCAGAAGTATATTTGCGGCGAGAGAGCCGTAAATAGCAATGCGGAACTTGAGCTGGTCTTCACCCTGCTCTTGACGGGCTTCAGCACGGTGCTCCTCGACCGATTTTAACATGCGCTCAATAGCAGCATTTTGATTTTTGTAAAAGCCTCGAATTTTGCGAGCGTCCTGTTTGGGCTCTTTCGCATTCTTGGTGTCAGCGAGGACCTGATGCCTCTTACGAGATGAGTTGGCTTTGATCTGGTCTAGGTCGGATTCTGTTTTGTAGGAGAACGATAGTCCGTATGGATCGCTTTCAAAATTGACTAGAGGCAGCCTTGAGTTGGGACCTGCAGTCATCTGACTTTCCACATCGGTCGCATGCGAAGGGTGACGTTCATGTTGCTGACCAGTAGGCGAAAGACATTCTATGGCAGTGCTGGCGGCCTGGCGCTGGTTTTGATGATGGTTTTGATGATTTTGGCGAGCGGGTGAAAGAGAACTGCTTCGGCTAGGCGACGAAAGCTGGTGGAGGTGGAAGATGGATGGATGGTGAGTTATGGTGTTGCTCGCATCAGGAAGCATGGTACCGGTTCCTGGAATTATCTAGGCTCACCTGTGAATTGGAGAGCAAGTGCGGGGAGAAGAGAATATGAAAGAGATATTCGGTTGAGCTTGTCACAAGAGGATTGTTAGGTTGAGAACTCGAACAAGACGGCGCATTACATAGGTAGGATAGAAACCACTTGGGATTAAGACTAGAAGGCAGTTGGGCGTTAGATGGATCTAGCATCAACGGCAATGCTGAAAAAGCGCAATTTAATTGGCTAGCAACGCTAAAGGTGAGGGGACAACCCGACCATACGCCCCCCCCCCCCCCCCCCCCTCTTTGTAACCTGACCTAACCACCACTAAGTGACCTCGCCTAACCATTAGATGACCTTATCTAATCTAATACCTAGTAGATGTATGGTTAGGGTTAGTGGATAGGGCTTAGGGTTAAGTTAAATTAAGTTAGGGTTAGAAACGGTATTTTATACATTTTTTTTTTTAAATAAGGGCTAAAATTAGGGTGAGAATGGTCAGCTGAGGTATCTTTAATGGTTAGGCGAAGTCACTTGGTGATGGCCAGGTCATGTTACAAGGGGTTACAGTGGGCGGGGGGGGCATGGTCGGCTTGTGTGTATTAGGAGGTAGGTACTCAGTACAGGCGACTCCACCTACAACTGTGCCAAAACCTGAATTTTTGTGACTAAGGCCACCCTATGGATCTATTCTAGAGGATATAATCTATTTATTAAATTACACATACATGTCTAATATTTATACTTTAGATTCTTTCCTCTTGTATATTACTTGCTGCACGCTACTAAGTTGCACGAAGCGTATAGTGCTAAGCCTGATTTATCTGATTTACCACGATGCTAGGATGGATCTGGCGTGTAAGAACCTTATTTAAATTTTAAATTACTCGACGGATTAAGCAAGAAGCTACCCTGCAGGTTGAAAACACATCCTTCGGGCAAGAGCTCGAGAGAGGAATGACCACGAAAGGTATTGAGAATCTCCAAACCGGAAAATCAGAGGTGTAACTGTGGCTAGCATGGCTGCGATCGCCACGCTAGCAATCAATGCGCCATATTCATGGCATCCGTCCCTAGAGCTTGGCTCCAAGAGTTTCGGTAGATCTGTCGTCTTTTCTCGACCGCTCCAAAATCCAAGCAACAACATCATGGGCAAATGCATCTTTACAATGATCGGTATGAAGTTGATGATACGCTCCGTCGTATGATTTGATGGTCTTGTCCTCCACGTTGTGCTGATTTTGGAGAAAAGACATTGCAGCATCAGAGCAGCAGATTTTGTCATGTGTCCCGCAGGTCAACAAGACACTTTGGACCTGTTTTCCCAGCGTGATTCGGCCGGAGGATAGCAGCAAAGTTCGATCCAACAACGAAGCTAAACCCTCAAGCGTTCCTGTGTTATGACATAAAGGATCATCTCGCACTGACCGAACCACAGCCTCATCCCGACTGACATACTCAGGCGGAACAACGTGTTTCAGCTGCTGCTTGGGTAGCAGCCGCCTGATTAGGCGACCAGCGAATACCTTAATGCTGCTAGGCTCTTCACCAGCTGGGAACCCAACCAAGGGACATTCCAGGATCCAGCCTCGAACTTGACGGACGAGGTCAATGTACTGCGAATCGCCTGCCAAGGTCAAGATCTCGCCGCCGCCCATTGAGTGGCCCATCACGAAAACCGGCACTGCAGATGTATCATCTCGAGGTGGCAGCTTATCTTTGATGAAGGCAGCGACCTCAGCTACCACTTGTGAAGTTGGGCCGGTCAGACCTTTATGTGCGGGCTTGGTGACACTCCGGCCCCAGCCTCGCTGATCCCATCCGAAAACCTGAATTCCTCCATGTGCAAGATTTGGAAAAAACTCGTTGTAGCGATTTATGTGCTCGTTGAATCCATGAACGAAGATAAGTTTGGCCACGATACGGCCTTCCGGCTGGTAGGATGTGTCAGCAACACTTCAATTACAATATTTGATCTAGGTCAAATTACGAACTGTCCAGGTTTTTGAGTAAAAGGTAGTATCGTTGAGTACAAACTGGCCTTCATCTACCTTGGACATGTTGCTGAAAATATACCGTGCTCTGCAACGTTGTCTTTAAGTTGTACGCCTCACGTTTATGTGGGTATCCAGGAGGACAGGAACGTGTGAAACGTACCTGTTGCTTATAAATCACAAGGCTCTTTATTGGGTTATTTTCGGGCTCCTGGATGTGTCTTAAGTGATGTACTTGTTTTACGCGAATGAATGAAGTAACCCCAGCTCTACGTTTCAAAGTCCTGCGGCTGGTGCGGCGTGGCCTATAATAGAATAATAGAAGCATGTGACTGCCACTCCAAAGCTAGGGAGGGGTACGGAGTAACTAGTGCACACAGTTTTGCAGTTCCCCGCTAAAGGACTACATAGTACAGACGCTTATTCTTTGAGGAGTATTGTGATACTATGACCCATACGCCCTACATTTCGAAAGTAACTATAAATTTAGTGGATTAGTGTAGATGTAGAGGGGGATAACGGACACGTGTTTTGGGAGGTGGATCCAATATTATATTTCTACCAATCAACCCTTGCTTCCACAAGTTGATCATCAGGGACCGCAAAGTTCAATGCTGTTCTGCGTTCGCTCGTTTTCTACTCGTTTACTTCCAACACGCGCTGATCTTTCGACGAGAAGAGAGACCTGGGGAACTCCCCCTTCACGCACACACTAAAAAAAAGAGACCATCTAGTCTTGCTCTGTTGAAATACTCACTTTTAGATCTCTTATAACTATATATACATATATATCTAAAATCAAATCGTTACAAAGCTGGGTTGTCCACCTGCTGTTTAAGTTTTACAACAGTCTGGCGGGAACTCGTTGCGAGCGGAGTACATCCTCAAAAGTTGTTCATCCTTACCAGCTGACCTAGGTAACCCTAGGGCTAGATACCTAGAAATATCATCAGCCCAGGCTAGAAATACAAGTAAAAGGCATATCCGAGTAACGATCTACAGGCGTTGCTTCACTCTGACAGAACATTGTTCTTCCTGCTGTTCGGGACAGTCGTTTCTTCGCCATATGCGAGTTGATGGTACTGAACAGTCTTTCCCCCGTAGTACTCTTCATCTTCTTCGCCTCTAGAGATCAGCCCGTTCTGAACCACATCCCTCTCGCCCTTGGTCTGCCTATTGCGACGATCGACCGGTAAAGTCGTCTCTCTCACCTTCGTTCACGTCATCCCCTTCTTCTAGCTCTTCGGCTTCGGTAATATTGGGGCCAGAGTCGGATTGCCTGCTGTCAGGAATTTCGCCTCCACTCATCTGCCATTCCATCAATTTATTGAAGGCACTTCCTTCGTCTGCAGCAAGTTGAGCGTAGCTTCCTATCTCAGCCACCTTGCCTTCTGCGTTAAGAACGATGATCTGATCTGATCGCTTGATAGTCGACAATCGATGCGCGATGGAAATGGTGGTGTTGTGTCCACGTAGAAGTCCTGCGAGAGCTTCGTTTACCAATGTCTCTGATTCTGCATCCAGTGCTGATGTGGCTTCGTCCAATATCAAAATATCGGGATCTTTTAGCAATGCACGGGCTATGGCTATGCGTTGTTTTTGCCCACCAGACAATTGAGATCCCCTAGCCCCAACCTGCGTTTCAAGACCATCAGGCAAATCGCTGATAAAGTTGCAATTCGCTCTTCGGGCAGCAGCGATAATCTCCGCTCGCGAGGCATGAGGCTTCCCATAGGCAATATTTTCTGCGATTGTGCCGGAGAACAGAACTGGTTCTTGGGATACCATGCCAATTCGTCTTCTGAGAGATTTCACATTCATGGTTGAAATGTCAACTCCGTTGATTGTGATCGACCCTGATGTTGGATTATAGAATCTGAGTAGCAGTGAAGCAAAAGTAGATTTGCCTCCACCAGACGGGCCTACAACGCAAACGTTGCTTCCAGATGGTATTTCGAAATTTAGACCGTTGAAGATTTTGACAGCTGGCCGTGTTGGATATGCGAAACTCACGTTATGAAATTTGATAGGACCTTGCGCAGATTTCACCGGGACACCAACTGTTTGATGGATGCCCGGACGGCGATCTTGAAGCTCGAAGAGTCTGCTAGCAGCACCGACGCCCTTCATGAGTTCCGAGTAAAAACCAGAGAGGCCAAATAGACTAGAGCCAGCAAATGCGGTGTACATCATGAATGATGTGAGGTCTCCTAGAGACATAGCACCGGAGCGCACAAAGCCGCCACCTACAATGAGCATCGCGAGTATGGTCATATTGCCAGCCCATCC
Organism: Atkinsonella hypoxylon; assembly: GCA_000729835.1. Lineage (NCBI taxonomy): Eukaryota > Fungi > Ascomycota > Sordariomycetes > Hypocreales > Clavicipitaceae > Atkinsonella > Atkinsonella hypoxylon. The sequence continues at coordinate 213,417 of JFHB01000011.1, read as the reverse complement.
AGTAGAGGCGAAGAAGGTTGCGGCAACGAGGGATTCTTTTTTGCCAAGCGCAAATATTCGTCGAATTTGTTTGTTGTAACGGTGAACCTCCTGAATCTCTCCGACGAAGGCCTGGCTTGTCTTGACATTTCCAAGACGCTCTTCAGCAATTTTTGTCAGTGTTCCCAGATTTTTTTGTATCGACCTACTAATGTTTCGAATTGTGCGGCCGTATATAACTGCCCCAATAGCAATGGGAGGAAACATAAGCAGAAGCAGCCCGGTTAGCTTTGGACTGGTCCATATCATAATGGCAAACCCAGCGCCACCGCTGAAAAGAGCACGAAGTCCGTCGCTGAGATTCTGTGTCACCGACTTTCCAACGATGACCGTGTCAGAACTCAGTCGCGAAATGAGATCTCCCACACGATTTGCGTCGAAGAATTCCGCATCTTGAACATAGGTTCGCCTGTAGAGTTGTGACCGAAGTCTGGCAACGACCCTCTCGCCAACAATGCGCAATAGAATGACTCTGCCAAAATTTGCTATGGCTCCGATAGTCAAGATTGCACCAAGTCCAAAAAAGAATTGATTCAAGGTTAACCCAAACAAGCGCACGTCTTCGGCTTCACCTTTGGTTGCCAAGTCCAAGATGCGCCCAACAGAAAAGGGGATTGACATCGTGACACTGGATGATATCACAAGGAAGAAAAATGCCACAGCTAGCCAACGAATCTCCGGCCGGGCAATCTTGATAAGCCTCCAAATCTCCCCTACACCAGCCTTGCTCTGGGATTTACCATCCCTCGACAGCCTCGCTGACAGATTTACCTGCGCAGCTTGTGCGGCCTTGTCGCTTTTTGCAAAGTCCCAATCTTTGTTTTCATCCAAGTTCTCTTCAGGGAGATTGTTCGAGGCTACCCCTTTGTCTGTTGTCGCTGTTTTGGGTAGCGTTGCTTGAAGCATGTGATGACTCGTTGCGAAATATCGAACGCATGATAATTTTCGGTGCTGCTGAGGGAGCGCTCCTTCAACATCGTCTCGTCGAATAGATGTCGCACAAACTCGTCGCGTTTGATCGCTGAACGTGCCAATGGTGGCAATTGAGATTTGCGGCCAGAAACCGTGATTCAAGAGCCCTTTGTGGAATAACCTCACTCGCGGAAACGAAGTATGTAGTATCTGACGGTTCGCTGAGGCCTTGGAAAAGCATACGAGTTCGAGTGTTGACGGAAGCGCCCGCCGGGCGGCAGCAGTCACCATGTTTCAAGAAGAGAGCTATTTAGAGGATCTGAGAGTGCTGCATGATAATTGCCAAAGAGCATGTCAGATCAAGCTGGGCCGATGAAAATCTGCGATGTTGCCTTGTGCATGTAAAATACCGGGTAAGAACAATTAGCATGCCGTCATACGGAGGTGGTTAAGATAGACGTGGGCCGCAAAAGGTGGGGGGGGGGGGGCGGCCAACAACAAGTCATCTTCCTAGGACATTGCCCCAGAAGCTGTTGCTTTTCCGGCGGAAACGTTTGTCATCGCTCGCCGGTCAGGTCGATTTTGCAACACTGTAAATCATAAATCATGGGATAAATTCGCGACGGTTGATGATGCACGGGTAGGTTGAGCCATCAATTTGTTGATTGACTTACCTACTCACCTTCACGTAGGGACTTAATCTGCATTAAGCTCGTCATCTCTAGCCTGGCTGGAGCTTTTCGGCAAGACGCACGCATTGGCATTCCATATACACACCGTCATTCTGTTAATACATCTCCATCTGCGCTCCAACTCCAAGAGATGAATAAATGCGTAGAACCTTTCGCTTGGAAATATAAGTACACAAGATACTGCATTTAATGATAATCTGCACTTTGAGCTGATGGGACTGTAGTGTACATGTAATAATTTTGCAACGATATAAATTTGTAAAGATGGCACCCAATGTACTCTGGGAAGCTAAGGTCCATGCATGCATGGCCATATTGGTAATGTATCTCCTACTTAAGCATCCCCACCTTCTTTCAGCATTCGCGCAACTTCGGCATCAATACCATCATCACCAGCCAGATCGGGAAATTCTCCAGAATCTTCAATGCATCGTCTTTTGTTGGATCCGTTGGCGGAAACAGGAATGGATTGGTAAGAGAGACCGAATTCTTGGTTTCCGGGAGTGATTGTATTGGTGGGTAAAGTAGACCATACTTCATCTGACGCCTTCAACGGTATCGCAGATTGATCGTCTTGTATGGAAGGAGGAGTAAGAGCCTCCATCTCTGGTCGATCTGGTTCTGGGGCGGGACTTTCGAGGTCGCACTCTCCTGATGTTCCATTGCTCTCGGCGGGGCCAAGTGCTCGCATTATGGCCACCTCGACTTGTTGTTTTTTGTCTTCTATATTTTTTTTGCGCCCTCGTAAGTCTTCTGCTGTTCTTTTGTCGCGGGTCAAGGCGTCTCGGTTTGTGTCTAGGAGCTTCTCCAAGCTCGAAACGAGATCTTCACGAGCTTTGACACATTCTGCAACGGCATTCTCAGCGTTTGCGAGCGTCTTCAGAAGACCATTCAAACGAGCAGCATAGACTGGTGCTGAAGGAACCGCATTTTCGGGATGTAGCTGCTTATCGTACTCTTCGATCGCAGACGCAGTGGTTGTTGTAGCCGGCGCGCTCAACTTCGTCACTTTCTGATGAGAAGTGACCAACGGTGTAAGCTCAGTTGGCACAGAGCTACTGCCGAAAGGTGAACCGCCAAAACCAGCCCTTGGAGTGCCTCGAGCTTTGTCAAGTTCTGCAATAATCTTAGCATCGAATTTTCTGGTTAAAAATGTCGTGGCACAACATCAATCCTGCATTCGCCATCTTCAAACTATGTCTCGCTCTTGCACCTACCTTCAAGTCGAGCCTCGATGGCCTTCTGTATAGGAATTTCGAAGATGGACCTATCTTTCCAAACATCCACTACGCGGCGAAGTTTTGCTTGGATTTCAGCGGGGGCGCCTTTGTACGCTAAGGACGTTGCTTCAGCGACGATGGGAGAAAACGCAATCACAAAGTCCTCTTTATGGCGAATTCTTGATTGTTGCACGACTTCTGTAGTAAAGCGACATATTGTTAGTAAACAGCCCTCTACAAGCATTGCCTATATTAAGTATGAAGCAATATCTCTACCATTTGCCAAATACATTAAACTCAATCGTTTGGTGCTGGAGGAATCTTTCAATCGTTGCATCCAAAGTTGAACGGTTCTATCAGCATGACGGCTGAGCGATGTGGCGATGTTAGAATGATTATAGGCCCCAAGTGCGTTGAGATAAGACTGACCGGTGGAACATAATCCACTGAGCTGCAGTGGCGATGCTGTCATGGCTTTCATTGAGGGATGAAAGCCGCGCAAGAACCGAGTCGTCGTTGTAGGCCATCGTCGAGACGCGAATTGCAAAATTAAGATAGCAATAATTCAGGAGAGCAACTGAGTAGTTCTTAAATGCGCACCATACAAAAACGATGCTTGTCTGTGCTTGAGCTATTTGGTCTGTATTGCACTCGAAGCGACTGCCACAAAGACGTGAATGGTGAGGGCTGTTGAGTAGCCAGGCTGGTCGACAAACACCAGCAATGACACCTGCAGTTAATATCAATTTCAAAGCCTTTCCCAATTATAAGTCCAGGCAAATAACGTGCATTATTCGAAGATGATGTGTTCCTTTCGAGCAAGACACGCTATTGCGAAATGACAGCGTTCCCAAGGATGTAATATGCCTTTTGTAATAAATGCGCGAACCTCCATCGCATGACATTACGCACCCCGTCATATGCAATAGTGTGGGCTTTGTGCTTTATAAAGCGCATTATGTAGCTATTTACTCCGTACCGCCCGGCAAAACCGCACAATTGACTGAAACCTCCACTTCGTAGGGTAGGTGAATAACTACGGACAGCTGTGGAGTGTAATTGGTCACCCGTCACCAGCGGGCTATACAAACAAGCTGCCAGCATCACGACAAGAGCGAGCTTGTCCTCTGAAAAACCCACATATGATCAGAACATCCTGATATAGTGAAGAAAAATGGCAGACAGATTTCCTTCCATTGATGATTTTGATGCCGGAGGTGTGCATTTCAATGGACCCAACTTGCTCCAGCTAACCTGCTAATCGTTCTTCAAGCGCAAACGGAAATCAAAGATACCTCTGTTGAGCCATCGGCTGACGACTTTCTCGCAAGAGAAAAGGCCGTTCTAGGCGATGATGCCAATCAATTCATAACTAGCGACGATGCTGCACTCGTTGAACCCACTGGTGATTTGCTAGGTCAGGATACAGCGGGAGAGTCCTCATTTGAGTCGCAATTTCCAGACCTTGCAAACCCATCGGCAGTATGTATCCTTGTTTCACATCCCCTATTGGAAGGGAGAGCTCACACTATTCCAGGGAATTGGTGGTCTACCAGCTGGCAGTTCAATCACGGGGCCATCTGTCAGCTATAACTCGGGCTACCAGACTCAGATCGAAAACGAAGAAGAGCCTGAAGTCATCAGACAATGGCGGGAGCAGCGCGATGCTCAGATTGCTAAACGTGCAGAACAATTCGCCGCCCAACGCGAGGAGATCATCAAAGAAGCACAACAAAATATCGACGACTTCTACGAGAACTACAATACCAAGAAAGAGAAGGGGATTGCGCAGACTAGAAAAGAGGCCGAGCAATTTCTTGCTAGTCGTGAGGACACTGCATCGGGTGGCACGAGCTGGGAACGTATTGCTAAACTCGTCGATATCAGCGGCAAGGGTACGCAAGGCGGTGCTGCGGGATCTGGGAAAGAGCGTTTTCGGGAGGTGCTTACGAGCTTGCGAAAAGATGAGAAGGCTCCAGGCGCTACAGGTTATTGATATCTCCGGTAGAGTCAGACAGATGGCGCGGTATTGATTAGACAGAATAGTCTTCTGGTTCTAAACAGGTTCCTGAATGAGCTTGTTCGAGAATGCGAAAAAGGCTTGGGCTGCAAAAATCTGGAGAGAAATCTCTTTCTTCATCCTCAGGAGTGACAGTTCAATTCTTTGTCTAATACATTTTCTCAGAATGACATATGAAAAGTCGCAGATTCCACTTGTGACACCAATAATAAGAAATATCATGTGTAAGGACATGTCAACATCCTCCGTGGCACTCCATCGAGATTTATCGACACATGACTAATCTTACTCCTTACCGAACCAGGTGTTATGGCCGGTGACCTTACGTCCAGCGGCGTACATAGTCGCTAAGCTACATCAGATATTGATTCGAAAGAAGTACAAAAATATCTTCGGTATTATACGAACCTCCGAAGCCACCCCAAAGGACAATGAGATAAGGAGTCATGTACCAACGGCTGCGGGAGCCCTACTCAAAGTCAGAGCGCCGTTCACAGTTAATATCAAGAGTTTACCGATGAAGCGTACAATCATCCAGAGACGGGTATGTGCCTTATAGGCTTGCTGATAGAATCGCTGGAGCTCGGGCACCTTGTTCTTCGCATTGATCAAACTGCGAATTGTTTAGTGCACCGTTTGCGTAATTGAATTTCTGAAGTAGTATCGTCATATAACGCAGCCGGGGCAGATGGTGAATCGGAGGGAGATATTTTCCAGATGAACGGCTTACCCCATGTTGATTGCAGTGCTTATGTTTGCTGAAGGTTTGGGAGGGTGAGATTGAACTGAAGTATGGTCTACCGTGGATACACTCTATGCGGAAATGAGGCCATTGTGAATGCAGTGGTTGCCGAAATGAATGACTCAGCAACGCTAGGCCGAAAATAGGCAGCGAGGTTGACATGCCACTCCTCTTTAGGACTCAAATTGCGATTTATTTCTCATAAAATATTCTTTTATTTCTCTTGATGGACTTCGTTGGATCAAGTTAAATCTTTCATGTAGCACCCTTGGGAATGCGAAAATCTAACCTGATTTCCCGTCATTTGCCCATTACTGTCCAAATATTGTTAACGACCTCAGGGACAGTTGCGCGACAAAGGCCTCCATCATCCGGGCGATGCTCTACTGCTCTAATACGACCCTTCGTTGCGTCAAGTGAAAAAAATCGACGAACCGCATATTTCGATCCTCGATATGTCTCCACTGTAGTGGTTGTGCCCAGAAACGTCCTGTGTTGTCATTTCTGCTCTGCGTCCAAATCGTCAAAATGGAAGAAACGGGTCAAACTAGGGCAGGCTAGTAGTCAAAATTTAGCCACGTCGGGCTCACAGGATCCCATGGCTAGAACGTTTTCAGATGATATAGACCTGGCTGTATTGTCTGAACAGTCACATGCGTCTACGGAAACAGGACGACAAGATCATCGAGATAAGGACACGTGGGAATTTAACCAACGGTTGAAATCCGATGAATATCTGGAAATTTTGAGCCAAAATGATGCCTACACGCTTCGCGACGAAATCTTGAGTACTGCATTGACGGCCAACTCTCGATTAGCTGTGGTAGTTGATGCAGCTCATCGCCTTCTGGACAAAAACAAATTTCTCTGGCCAGATCTATACATGAAAGTCATGCACCATATGCTCAAGTATGGTCGTCATGATGATATTTTCAAATGGCATTCACGTCTTGCGCCGAGGTTCTCCCCATCTACTGACATATTCCGGGCTATTTTCTCAAGTTTTATAGTCGATTCGTCATCGCAAATTCAGAGTAATTTGACGGCATTATATGTCTCTAGCACAAATAAGCGATTATATGATTACATTATACCAGTTCTGTTCGCTGCTGGTCAATCAAAGCTAGCTCGGCTTTGGCGGAAGAAATTGCTCATCTTTCGAGACGTTCCGAACTCAATCAAATCGAAACCCTTCCTGCAATTTCTTATTCAGTACTACCCTTCCATTTCTCTCACTAATGAGGAGAAGAAAATTGCCGGAGTGACAAATGAGATAGCCAAAGAATGGTCCTTGCAGAGGAACGACCATGACGATGCTGATAAAGGTCAATATAGTGACAGCATAGTAGCGAGATGGTTTGCAAGCACTTGGACGCCTATTGATTTTGCTATCAATGTTGCAAAAGGTCTCGGTCTTCGCGCAATTGGCCCTAGATCACTTCAGTCACTTGCATTGCGAGAATCAGGCGCAAAAATGGTTGCCTTGCGAGTTGCTGACATCGAGAAGTTGGGCATCGGAATTTCAACTCAAAACTATTGCAAGGCTCTAGTCTTCTTTGCCCGACATGGCGAAGAATCTCTTCTTGCAGATCTGTTGGCCTGCGACATACACCCTGATGAGTTCGACGATGTTGAAACACGGCAGATGCTCATGGCGGCATCAGTGCGCAATGGAGACTGGAGAAGAGAAAGACTGCTCCAAGGTGTTGAGTGGGCAATTAAATCTGACCCATCATCTCGCCATCTTAATGCTCTACTGAATTCGGAATTAGCTTTGAAAAGGCTTGATAAAGCGAGACGAACACTGGATAGAATGGAAGCTCTGAAAGTCAGCATGAATCAGTCGAGCGCTTCGCAATTGCTCGAAAGTTCATTCCGTGGAATTGGTCAACATCCCAAAAAGAGAGATCGACGACCTGATCAGCCTCACACCAAATATCATCTTCTGCTCAACGGAGCTATCGACATGATCCGTCGCGTGACCCTTCACGATGTTGCCATACCTTTGCGATACTGGAAGCTATTACTCTACAATCTGGGTCGTTCTGGTCGCCTTAACGAGCTGCAGCAGCTGAGTGAGGAGATCGTCCAACTATATTCCCCGTCCATGGGTGGGCTGGTGCCTATCAGCTTAGAGGATCTTCCTCATGCTTTGCTGGAGCGGCAAGATACGACTAGTACCTCAAATTGCACACCAGAGGCTTCAGCGTTTACAAAGGGCGGTAAGGAAGTGCTGTCTCAAGTCCGGACACCGTCCTGCAACAATTGCTTCAGCGAATTCGGCAACTCGAAGGAACATGAAGCTGATTGCCGGAAGGATGAAACAAACACAACTGGTTCAGTTGTGGAGGGTCTTGATCGTCAGGAGCCTTTGATACAAAATATACCCGCGGACCTTCCTTTCAGTCATCGACATCATCCTCTCCAGCAAATCTTCAGCGCTCGCCTTCAGCGATCAATCGTCCGATGGGGATTTGATCAAACATGGAAGGTGACCCCCAGTTGTTCACCGCTCACATATTCCGAAGGCGATGGGGTCGCTGCCTACGATATTGCTTGTGGGGTGCGATTGTTAGCGCGCCTACGAGACCTTGGGGTCCGCATTGATATACAGGTCGTCCAAAGGACAATCGTGTCACGCGTCGCGCTTGGACAAGTGCCAGGCCGTCGGAAAGCTCGCTGTCGAGACAGGCATGAGTCGTCCATCGAGCATTTGAAGCTTCTTTTGGACGAGGCATGGGGCTCAGAAATTTTTTCGAGCATATCTGAGATGGAGCGACAGCTTGACTTGCAGAAGCCCAAACTTTGGGAAAGATATACCAAACTATTCGGACAATCATTCAATTAGCGATACCATATATGTGCAAAATAGTTGGCTCGATGAAGTGTGAAAAATTTGTACACATAAAACGAAGACTCCCGGATGCAGGTCATTTTATGCCTATTATCAACCACTTCAGGATTGTCTGTAGAACCTTGTCGTGGCAAACTTCTTCCAGAGCTCTATCTAATACAATGCTACAACGAACAGCCAGTATAACGGAAAATTTTGTGGTATCCAATACATTCGTGACCCAAATGAAAATATGCTTCTTGTTGAGTTTAATATCCGCCTTACTCATTCTTTTTGGGCTTTACAAGGAGAAGAATGAATAGGCCAAGGATAATTATGATCAGCAATAGAATGATCTTCCGTTTAGTAGTCTTTCTTTGATATCCCGATGCAACCTTGAGCTCTCGATCAGCCCCTTTGACATCCTCGTACATACGCTCAACATTGTAATCAATACGATCTAGCATAGTTCCTTGGTCGATGACCATATTTTGTAGGTCACGGAATAAATCAGAAAGTTCGATGATCCCCTGCGCTATGTCCTCAATCTCACGTTCACGCTGGGCTATGGCAGCATCGTGGGTGTGCAAGAATTTCTGTCGAGATGCTGCTTGCAAGGTGGATTGTGAGAACGATCGATCTGCATCGGATTCTTGTAACGAAGGGTCCATATATGAATTGCCCTGTGGCGTAGATGACCTATCAACTGGTGTGAAGTTTCCCAGGCCACCCATATCCCGCAACTCTAAACGGCCATTGAGTTAGCTACAGAACCCCATTTAGTAAGTCTCATTAAGGAACACTCGCTTTTAAGATAGGCACTTTGCTTCTTTCTGAAACCAGCACTCGCTTCTTGAACCCTTGTAGCAAGAGATATTTGTAGGTTCTTGGCCATGGTCTCCTCAGCTTTCGTGAGAGACCCGGACTTTCTAGCTTCTCGGACGAGGTTCTCAATTCGCTGGATTCTGCGGTGGCATTCGTGGAAAGACTTGGTTATTTGTTGAGTCAATCGTTCAATCTGCGACTCCTCAGCTTTCTTCGCCTCGTCATCGTTGAATCCAGGAAGAACATGTTTTTGATGCAGCTTTTCAAGCTCCTGGCCCTTTGTAGCAATTTGACCTAACAATTCATTTATTTCATCGGATGCGTCAGCCCACCGAGGAGGCAACAGGTCCATTTCGATTATGGCATCACCATCATCTTGGAAGTTGCTGTTTGACAGCAACCCTCGCCTATCCTCGGAAACATGATTGTTGCTTGAATATGCGCTTGAAAAGGCAGAGGCGCCAGCTGCGTTTGATGCGCCATACTTATTTCGCTGAATCGGGTGGTGCGCATATGACTGGCGGTAAGAGATATAGCTGCAAGCCAGGTGGTCAGAAAGCATAATGACAAAGACGTTGTAGCGCTGCTGTGATGAATATCCTAATCAATGTCATCAGTATATGCCAAATGTACATACAGGTTGGTGCGGTCTCGCCACATGGCGGACGCAAGAAATTACACCGTGGTCGTCGCAGGAGCAGATATATGCTTGGGTACAACCGTTCGTTTATTAGAAGTAGTGGTCCCGAGTTTTACTCGTATTACGCGGTGCGAAGGTGGTGGAAAGGTTGAAAGGCTGATATTGAAGTTACAAAGGACACCAGATGTGGACTTGGATGAAATAAGCGCTTTGAAACGATATGAGCGTCTTAGTTTCCCTGCGCAAATTGAAGGCAAACTGAAAATACTAGGGCACGTCTACTCGTTGTCGAAATGTCGAAGGGAGTCAACTCAATGCCACAGTTCGAAGGGGCGTAGTGATACAGGTCCTTAGGTTATTACCAGCTACCAGGAAGGTACCTAGGCACCTAGGTAGGCACCTCAGGCTACCTACTACCTAGGTAGGTATCTTAATGTACCTAATGTGTATCTGACATCAGCCCCTACTGGAAGAGATACGGTCCACGAATGCAAGCAGGCACGCACACAGTGCGAATGTACGCACGCATCAATTACCGTCGTACAGGGACACCTAGGTAGGTCCCTATGTTTTTATTCTCATGCCTGAACACGGACAAGTAACGCGCTTTTCAAAATTTGCATTTCGCTTTATATGCGATCGAACAGGTTCTTTCGCTGACTCGTTTGCTTGTGGCGCAAGGAACCTGCATGTAGTCTAAATGGTATCCTCGAATCCGACCAAAAGTCCAATTAAGTGACTTATCATTTCACTGGGATTTTCAACGTGAAACTCAATAATGCCTTCTTGAAAAGTCCAAGCAAACACTATGTGACATAACCATTCAGGATGCGACCTAAGATATCTAGCTGGCGATGCTGATGTAATACGGCTAGCGGCCACATATTCATCTTACAGCGGTTCTCTTCACAGTATCGTTATTTAACAGACACTGTCGGACACACAGATAATCGCATCCTCATGCCTAGCTCTGAGCCACATCACTCTCAGCCTCCCCTCCCCACCTGGGTTTCCCTCTACGACGACTCCTTAACAACTGCGCCAACCTGCACCAAACGGCATACGTCCACACACTATCGTCCACCCCTTTTCGCTTTTTTCGCCGCATCACTTCTTCGATATTTGCTCCTAAATCATGGTGAGTACCTTTCGCGAGAATGGCCAATACCGATGACCACGCCCTTTAGGCTGCGCGACCCTATACTCTGGAATGAGGGGCCGATTTTCAGCTAGCGATGGAAGCTTCACGATCTGAACACTAATTGACTTTGCTCGTTTAGGCCGACTCTCTTACCGAGGAGCAGGTTTCCGAGTTCAAGGAGGCATTTTCTCTGTTTGTAAGTCACACATGAGCTTGAAATGCTACCTGTTTGCTTGCAGTTGCTAATGCACTTCGCTCGTGATAGGACAAGGATGGTGATGGTGAGTGCGCATCTCATAAACAACCCGACGCCGACGGACGATACGAGAAGGCCAACATCTTCCTACAAGACCGATACATTTGAAGCACCGTCGTCGTCAGTGGTATCGTAATATAGCGATTTGTTCTTCGGCGCGCCATATTAACGTCTGCACTTGCAGGCCAGATCACCACCAAGGAGCTAGGCACTGTCATGCGTTCACTGGGCCAGAATCCTTCCGAGGCCGAACTGCAAGATATGATCAACGAAGTTGATGCCGACAACAACGGCACCATTGACTTCCCTGGTGAGTTCATGTGTAGATATCTGCCCACTGTTCGAAAAGCAATTTGCCAACAAATCCTACCTCCTACCCACCTTCCTGGCTCTTCTTTTTATAATGATCTGTCACCGCTGTGCATCATTATGTAAATGAAAAGTTGTTCGGTCTAACTCTGCTTTTAAATCATAGAATTCTTGACGATGATGGCTCGCAAAATGAAGGATACTGATTCCGAGGAAGAGATTCGAGAGGCGTTCAAGGTTAGAGCTTTATAGTCAATACTCCCAAGGAAAAGTCTCATGCTTATACTTCATAAGGTTTTCGACCGCGATAACAATGGTTTCATCTCGGCAGCTGAGCTACGCCACGTCATGACCTCTATCGGCGAGAAGCTTACTGATGATGAAGTCGATGAAATGATTCGTGAGGCTGATCAGGACGGAGACGGCCGAATTGATTGTACAGTAGCACTTGCCGCTTGATTTTCTGAGATATACTGACCTTTTCAACAGATAATGAATTCGTTCAGCTTATGATGCAGAAGTAAACCACGGTGAAATTTTCGAGGTTGCGAGCGGTCTAGGTTGGCGAAAGTTTTCCTGCAAACTAATGAGGCAGTGCTTTTTTTTTCAATGTCGCATATAGCAGTCTGCGGCGAGATGCTCGAACCGTGGATATGGTGGTTCTTCAGAGGGTTAGAAAGGACTTTGCGTTTTCTTTCCTTTTGTTTCCTACTTCCCTCCTAGTTGCTTTTCGTTGCAAAAAAAAAAAAAAACCTCTCAAGTTTCCCGGGATTATTCAACAATTGGATTGTCTTCCTGTGAACCGACGACCATCAGGATAGATTTGCCACATGTCCTGATCCTTCTGTCATTGTGCTCCGGCAACTGGTTGGCCTCATGGAAGCACTTGAAAACTAGTTTAGGAAAGCCAAATCAATCTATCCCCTCATCTGTGTGCTTCGACGTAATTAATTGATATAAAAACCTTTAATGCACGGACTCATTTGGCTTCAGGAAATTTCGTGAATGGCAGTTATCGAGTGTGCGTATGTCTCTTCAGTGCCAAATTTGGCTGAATATTAGTAGTCCAGGTTGGTGATTACAATCGTCTTGGAGACATTGCCAAGCCTTGCCGCGCCTGTTCATCGGGGCTCAGGGGTGGAGACCAAAGAAGTAGCATTATACGTGACATACAAGTCAATGCCAAGTATTTGAACTCCCGTATGGTCAATGACATGATATTTATCTATCTAGGTACGTAAATGGGTGGTAGATACCTAGGCAACTTGGCTTTTCCTCGAGTCCGTAGTGACATCTGGAGGGTGTTGGGTGTGATTAATCCAGCTGGTGCCGGTCGCTCGTACAAATCGGGCCGTAGATTTTCCCCAGCCGCTGTCTCCGAATGGCCAACTCCACCAAATTATGGAAACTGAACTGACTATAGGGGTGTGAATGCCCCACGTTTCACGACCATATTACATCAGCTGGTCTTTCTGGCCACACTCCGCCAGCGTCGGTTGCAAATTGACAGCCAGCAAGAGCTTTGTCTTGCAGCGCGCATCAAGTGCACAGTTAATCGGGCCATAGAACCCTCCTCCATCATTCAAGCCATCAACGTTTCTTACCTTTGGGCCCGCAGCTTTCAAGGTTGCCAGAGCCTTAGTCGGGCATCTGCTCAACCAACGACGAGCGAATCGCTTGGTCCTAGCCATTATGAGCTCACGTAAGATCACTCATGGACGTACTTCTAACCGTGGCTAACATCTGACAATGGAATAGTAAAGCAGTTCATACGCAACGTTCGTGCGGCCAAGACAATCGCTGACGAGCGAGCTGTGATTCAGAAGGAAAGCGCGGCTATACGAGCTAGTTTTCGGGAGGAAAGTCACGATCACAGTGTCCGGTGGGTTCTCACGCAAAAAATTAGGGCTTCATCTAAGTGTACTATGGGACTGACCTCCTAAAATTAGCCGCAATAATGTCGCAAAGCTGCTGTATCTGTTCACTCTCGGGGAACGAACTCATTTTGGCCAAATTGAATGCCTGAAGCTACTCGCCTCCCCCCGATTTGCCGATAAACGCCTTGGACACTTAGCAACCAGCTTGCTGTTAGACGAGAATCAAGAAGTGCTGACGCTTGTCACCAACTCCTTGAAGAAGTATGTGAACTTTGGACCAGTCTTTCGCGCGATTAATAGGCCGTAAAACCGAGCCACCTGCTAACTATGCTTGTAGTGATCTGGGACATTCCAATCAGTACATTGTTGGGCTTGCCCTTTGTACTCTGGGGAATATCGCCTCGATTGAAATGTCAAGAGACTTATTTCCTGAGGTTGAGACCCTCATTGCTACATCTAATCCCTACATTCGGCGGAAAGCGGCGCTTTGTGCAATGCGGATATGTCGTAAAGTTCCTGATCTGCAAGAACACTTCCTCGAGAAAGCCACACATCTATTGGCGGACAGAAACCATGGCGTTCTCCTTTGTGGTTTGACATTGGTCACAAGCTTGTGTGAAGCGGATGAAGAAGAAGGAGGCGAAGAAGGCATAGTGGAGAAATTTAGACCCTTTGCCCCTAGTCTTGTAAAGACTCTAAAGGGCCTTTCAACATCTGGTTACGCACCTGAGCATGATGTCACCGGCATTACAGATCCATTTCTCCAAGTCAAGATTCTTCGACTGCTCAGAGTGCTCGCGGTTGGAGATGTGAACATCAGCGAACAAATCAATGACATCTTGGCACAAGTCGCCACCAATACAGATTCGTCCAAAAATGTCGGGAACTCGATCCTTTATGAGGCGGTCCGCACTATATTGGACATTGAAGCGGACTCTGGACTCAGAGTGTTGGGAGTCAATATTCTCGGCAAATTTCTGGCAAACCGTGACAATAATATACGCTACGTGGCTCTCAACACTTTGATCAAAGTTGTGGCAATTGAACCTAATGCGGTTCAGAGACATCGGAACACGATACTGGAATGTTTGAGAGATCCAGATATCAGCATCAGAAGACGTGCTCTCGATCTCAGTTTCACTCTCATAAACGAGAGCAATGTCCGCGTATTAATACGGGAGCTTCTAGCCTTTTTGGAAGTAGCCGATAACGAGTTCAAGCCAACCATGACGAGTCAAATTGGAATTGCCGCTGACAAGTTCGCGCCAAACAAAAGATGGCATTTTGATACAATGGTGAGAGTTTTGTCCTTGGCAGGAAATTATGTCAAGGAGCAAATTCTTTCATCCTTTGTTCGCCTGATAGCAACCACTCCAGGGCTCCAGAATTATGCCGTACGAAAATTGTATACTAATCTCAAGAACGATATCACACAGGAAAGTCTCACACAAGCTGGTGCCTGGTGTATTGGGGAGTATGCAGACTATCTCCTGAAAGGTATCCGACCCGACGAGGACGAACACGTACTTGAAGTCAAAGAGCAAGATATCATTGACTTGTTAGCGATGATTTTGAACAGTAGCTATGCTTCTCAAGTGTCAACAGAGTACATCATCACGGCTATGATGAAGCTTACTACTCGTTTCGGCGACGCTTCGCAGATTGAACGAATAAGAAAGATTTTGCACGATAACCAGACCAGTCTCGACGTGGAGGTACAGCAACGAGCTGTCGAATATAGCAACCTATTCTCATTCGATAATATTCGTCGTGGCGTTCTGGAAAAAATGCCTCCGCCCCAGATCAAGGAGTCCTCCCGCGTGCTTGGTCCAGCGCCTAGTAAAAAGTCCAAGGCCACTAGCAGGAAGTCCAAGGTCATAAAGCCCACCGAACAAGATCTTCTTGATCTCATGGATACGCCAGCACCAGTGACGTCCGGCACCGCGCAAGCTACAAATTCCGACTTGCTGGCAGAGATTCTTGGAGACAGTGGGCAATCTTCATCATCTCCTCCACCTCGAGCCAACATGTCGTCTATCATGGATCTTTTCGGTTCTGGTACAACTCAAACTGCCACCCATTCAGCACCCTCATCAGGTTTGGACGCAACCAAGACACAGTCAGCCGCATCTCAACCTACTCAAGGCGAGCCAGTTTACCATCCTTGCTATCATTCAAACGGTCTAGTAGTCACAATGCAAGTTCAGAGGAACGCTGAAGGCATTATTCAAGCAGTAGCCCGATTTCGCAACTCATCATCGTCCATTGCACTTTCCAATGTTGGTTTGCAAGCGGCAGTTCCCAAAACTCAGAAACTTCAGTTACTTGGCATTTCTTCCTCAGAATTGGGACCTCATGGGGAGGCCACCCAGATAATGAGAATTTCCGGATGCAAAGGGGTAGGTGTCTGTTTCTGCAGGTTTTATCTTTGAATTTGTTTTATTCGATTGCTTTTTTTGTCGATGAAACTCCTCTGGGTCTCCAACATCCCTTACGTATGGACTTTGAACACGTTCTCCTGGTACTGACTATCAAAACAACAGGCATTACGATTACGGCTTAGAATCGGCTATACACATCCTTCTGCTGGACAAGTCATGGACCAAGTGAACTGGACAGAATCTTGACGAGCTGTTATTTTGAGCGATCAAGCAGAGCGACATCTAAAATGGCAAGCATTCGTTTTTGCGTTGCGGTCATCGGATTCGTCAGCGTCGTCGGCGGGCCATGTCAAGTATTTAAATTTCAATGTTTCGTGCCTCGATATGATCATAACGCTTTGATCGTTAGATGTCCGTCTAGCAGCACAGGTGGATCTAATTTATGACGCTCTCATAATAATTTCGGCACTTTCGAGTAATGTGGTTACAAGACAGCCGACGCTAGACTCGGAATGACCCGAAGAGTATGAGTCATAAGTAGACACATACCTAGGCAGTCACGCAATATATCAAATGTACAGTCGGCCATATCCCGAGCCACACTCCTCAGAAGAAACACGGAGGATAATGCTGTACAATTTCTCGGATCGTTTTCCTTAGTCAACTTTAAGGCCGCGTCCCGATACTAATTCCCAAGCAACAAGGGCAACCAAGGCCGTTAATGGCTAATGACTGAATTTTCCGTTCCCCTCCGGTCATTAGCCAAAGCATTACTGTGAAATTAACAGTAGCTTAGTTAGTAAGCCTCCACAACCTCCGTACCACGTGTAGCAGCAACGCCACGTTATCCGCATGATCTTATGTCCTAAGTTCTGCTTTTCAAAGGGTAATCTAGAACTAAACCTTCCATATGACGAGTTGAGCGCAAGAGCTTCATTAAGCTATTCATGAGATGGACGACTAGATCCATATAGTATTCCGCGCCAACCACAAGTAAATTATATCACCTTGTGCAGATAGTAGCCAAACCCAGGAATCAGATTAGTAATATACTCTTTACCAATCAGGGCCGCTCAGCCTCAGTGCTTCGAGTTGCTTACCTCCATGATTAAATTCGCTTTCTAAGCTATACACTTGGTGGATTTAGCTAGAGTCGATCAGATTAGTGACACGATCGGGTTATTCAGACTTCATCTCGATAGAGGTGGGATAAAGGTCGCTCTGATAATCTTGCTTTCATTCGAGGCTGGTGCTGCTATCGCTGAAAGCAATCCTCTTGTTGCTTTCTGAAACTACTGGAAACGATAATTCTTAGACTGGCGCGAAGCATTTCCTCAGGGTAACAGCGAACATCAGCAGTGTAGCACTTGATTTAGATGCATCGATCCCTTCATTTCCCGATGCAGAAGCTGAAATTTAAGCAGGTCCTGCCTGCTCTAGAGACTTGCACCAGATGCCCGGATGCACCATCTATAACTTTAACTTTTTTTTCTACACTTGTGGCCCTCCCGCTATGACGGATGAACTGCTCTAATCGGTTAAGGATTCGAATGCTAAGCTGGACATTTTACTGGATCACGATGCCGTTGAAAGTGGTGGTAAATTGAATAATGTCTTGAAGTTCGTCCTTTGTACTGACTAGACGAGAACCAGAAAAGATTTAGAGCTCACCTGATGTTTTTAAGACCGGTCATAATCGTGACAAAATACAGAGAATAGCTTAACGCCGATTTTATAGTTGTTTTCCCAGGATCCGAATGTTATATCACGCCGAGAGCCACCAGCCCTTATTGCAGCAGTTCATTTCTAATCCCATGCCAAGTCCGCCAGAAAGGAAAAACCCTTCTACAGAAAGAGATCTTGAGCCTTTTGTCTTTTTTTGTTACGTGCTGAGCTTGCCAACTCCTGCCCAGCGTTCGAGATGCCCAATTTATCGGGGAAAAGCTCTCGCGCGTTTGCCGAAGCTGCACCTTTGATGGCAAAGCCACTTGTTTCGCTTCCTCTTTGGTTTGCCAACCCTCTAATATTAAAACCTCCCTCTTGAGTTTGAGGAGCACACACAATCTTTGGCATATCTTCATCTCGTAATCTGGCCGACCCAATTGATTCCTCAAGTTGATCTAGCCTGCTAATCTTGTCCGTTGCTTTGACTGGAAAAAGCTCTTTGCCCTGGTTAGCACTAGAAATGCGGCTCTTGATAGACTTTGCAACAGTCTTGTTCTGATGAGAGGACCGGTCTAATATATCCATGTGTGTATGGCCGTCGCAATCTCGCCGCGGCGAGGCAGATCTGTCCTTCCTTGAGCCTCGATTTGCGAAGAGTTCCTTTCCGCGATTGGCTGTAGAGTGCAATCTTCCCAGGGTGCCAGGGCTTGCACTACGCTGGGAAGGGCGATGGCGGGGTGCGTCATCATACATGCTGGCCTCGAAGGTTTCGACATCGTCGTCCGATGCACGTCCACGTCGAATGCTACTTTTGGCATAATTCCCTTCCCTGTCTCTATATTTCGACTCGTAGTGTTTCTTTCGGCGCTCCTCTGGGTCATGTTCGGGATGTAACAGGTAGTACCGACTCCTTAGAGCCGCTCCAGACTGTTTCCTGTCACTCTTGAGGGCGATGCGTACTTGGAGTGAAATATCGGGTCGGCCGTCCCAAGGTTTTGCGGGAAGACTTTCTCCCAAGGTAAGAGCCGTAACATCGGCTATTTCTATGGCACTCAAAGAGGTGATAGCTTCGCGAGCCACAGCCTCGTTATCAAATACAAGATTGGCCGACGTGTCGTCTATCCATTCGATCTTGTCGACTGGGCCAAAGTGAAGCTTGACATATGTTTTGATATCGTCGGTGTGTAAAGTGTCGACTCCTCTGACATTGACTTTCGACGGCACAAGCGTCTGCTCATCATCGTGGGCTAATGAAGGTTCATCGTCTGCGACCTCGCCGGGTTCTTCAACCTGTTCTGGTTGCTAGACAAGCTGTTCGTTAGTTGGGGCGCAGACGGTGCAGTCAGACGAGAGGAATGTGCTCTCACCAGAATATCATCGGCTTGTGGCAATGCGTCTATTTGCAGCTCATGTGCGATGTCAGCCGCATCATCCATTTCTATGTCCAAATCCATGATTCGAGTATGCTCAATCAGAGTGGATGGATGGATCGATGGATGGATCGATGGATGGATCGATGGCAGGATTGTATAGTCGATACCTGACAGTGATGCCGAAAAAAACCCGCTCGAAAGATAAAGATATTATCTCGTCACTGAATCCAATTCTACCTAGAACTCTTTTGTAGTGGTCGTTCGATAGCGCAGCTTCGTTTCGTCTTGAGAGAAGTACCAAAGCGAGCGTGCACGGCGCCTGGGCCTTGTTGTCTTGTAGCGCCTAGGATCGCAATTCAGGTTTGACGGAGCATGTCAATTGGTCCTGCGCTAAGCTAGCTAGCTAGGTGATGGGCCCCCACTATCAGATAACAGGTCGACGGCCAAAACAGCTCCTAACAGCTCCTAACAACAAGCAGCCCCGCGGCAAATACCAAAATCTATCGAGCGTCAAATGTCAACCAGGACAGCCCGCCCGCAAACTTTTCCCTTCCCTGCATTCGCTGTCTACTCTTTGGCCACCACCTCTTTATGAAACCCAAAGTAAGACACTTTGCCTGTGTTACTATCGAAAGTCACTGTTCACGGGGTCGAATAGACAATAGACTTCGGCAGTCTTGTGTTGCTCTTGACACAGGCCACATTCTCGATCTCAACCTCATCCCAGGTAGTGCTGTGGCCTTGGAATCGACATGCCGCAAGCCTCTGCTACCTCCCTCGCGTCCCTACTACGCGTACTACGCGCAACATCAATAGAGGATCATGAGGAAATTCTAAAAGCTGCCAATACTGCCCTCAAGGCAGACAAGAACGACCAGCTGGCACAATACACGAGAGTGATCGCTTTCTTGAAATTAGACCGATTCGATGATGCTTCCCGTGCTATAACAGAGGGTGGGGTCAAACTAGAAAACACTTGCGCGTTGGAGAAGGCGTATGCTTTGTACAAATTGGGCAAACTCGACGAAGCTGCCACAGCCCTATCCTCGACAGGACTTCACACTAGAAGCCTCAGCCATATCGCAGCCCAGGTCGCATATCGTGCAGAGAACTTCGACGAGGCTCAATCAATTTACAATCGACTCCTCGTCACTGATTCACATGAAGAAGACCATGATATTAGGATCAACATTCAAGCCGCCCAAGCCCAAGCCGAATGGAAACGTAACGGTACGCCGCAGGAATACGAACTTCAAAAAGTCTCAGAATCGTTTGAGTTGTGTTATAATGCTGCCTGCGTCAAAATTGCCCAAGGATATTTGAACATTGCATTTAAGCTTTTGCAGCGCGCGCTTGCCCTTTGTGATGCCTCGGATGAGCTTACTCAGAAAGAGAAGGAGGAGGAGCGTAAACCTATTTTAGCGCAACAAGCCTTTGTCTTGGCCAAGCTAGGCGACGTCAACCGTGCTCGAGATATACTTCAAATTTTAAAACACGACGCGTGAGTCTTCGCACAGCTTTGTGAACATTATTCTCCTCTTCAGGACCATTTTCGTCCACTAATACAGTATTTTTAAACTGCAGGAACTCTGACCCGGATCTAAGCATTATTTGTCAAAATAATTTTCAGGCTCTGGAACATCCGCCCCAGAATCCTTTCTTACTAGAACGCCAGTTTGCAAATTACATGAAGCTGAGCAGTGAAGCTAAGCTGTTTGATTTTCAGTCGAATATTCTTGCGCAGAATTCCTCGATCGTCAGCCTCTGGGCACATAAAACACATGGTGTTAAGACAAAAGCGCACAAGACTGTATGTCAGGCTCGCCAGCCATCGTATAGTCCCGAAATCAACAATATGTCCGTCATCGCAGCCACAGCAGAAACGCAAGGCTTGACTGAGAAGGACATGCTCCCACGCCTAATCAGCCTTTCGAAGGTGCGGCCTCTCGACACTGCCATTGTTCTGATCATAATTCAGCTTTATTTGCAACGACGCAATGCCGGAGCAGCTCTGCACACGCTCGAATCGTTCTTCTCCCGACTAGAAGATGTGGACCATGACCAATGCCAAAAAGTTCGCTTCAGTCCAGGACTGATATCCTTGGCTGTGGCTTTAAAGAAAACTCAAAGGCGGAACAACTCGGCAAAGTCAGAACTCATCAAAGCAGCGAAATTCTGGTACCAACGTCCAGCCAGTTTTGCTTTTTCGCTTCTCAAAGAAGCGGGCGTCGAGCTCGTATCCTCTTTTACCAAAGATGATCTTGTTCTGGCAGGCGCTATATTCAGGAAGCTGAATGAAGAGGAGGTAGCGTCACCTGTCACCTCTGCTGGTTTGGTGGCCGCGTTAGCTGCCAGTGATGTATCTATAGTTGAGCAGCATATGGCGCAGCTGCCTTCTATAGACAGCCTCATCAGTGGGGTTAATGTGGACAAACTCATTGATTCCGGTATCTTGGCTGGTCCCAGGCCATCAGCACCTAAGAAAAGGCTCTCTCCTAGTGACAACGCTGGCGAACGCGCGATGAAGAGGCGGAGGAGGAAACTGCCCAAAAACTTTGTGCAAGGACAAGCTCCGGATCCAGAAAGATGGCTCCCCCTGCGCGACAGATCATCTTACCGACCGAAAGGTAGAAAAGGGCGAAAGAAAATGGAGTCAACTCAGGGCGGCGTGGTAAAGGAGGAGACAATTGGCCTCGTGGGTGGTGGTGGCGTCAGAATAGAAAAGGCGACATCTTCAAATACGTCCAAGAAGAAGAAGAAGCCCAAGAAGTAATGTCTTAAGTGATCCAATGGTTCTGCCAAGAACGAAACACTCCTGCGAAAGCCGGTTACGGACATGACACGACAGAATTGCGTTGTGCGGGAAAGACCTTCACCTGTCGCATGAAGAGAGCTGGGTTACTGCAAGATCTTGAAATATCGCGGTAATCAAACTTACTACATAAGAAGACTAGATCAAGACAAATAGAAGAGCTTCACGTATAAATCGACAGTGGCCACATTGTCTTTGAGGAACCGGACTGAGGAGAAATCGATGCAACAACCAATGCAATACACGGATGGGGATACATAACTAAACTGAACGTAGTTGCCAACCCTGTCTTGGCACTTCATTTTGTTTGAATCTAGGTTTGAGGGCTGTTGGACACGTTCACAAGGAAATCATTCAGCTGTAGAAGTCACTTTCACTATCGTGCTGCTGAGCTCCGTGGGAAGCTGAGTGTCTATGGATGGACACCTAGCTCCAGAGCATGAAATCTTCGTTCACTTTTTCATTAACCACTTTGGTTGACCTACTATATCTCTGATAGACGCTACTATAAACACACCGATATGGAAAACAAATACGGACGGGCAACCTCCGAGCTATGTCCCGGTAATTTTTTTTTTTTTTTTTTTTGTCACAACGTTCAAGCTGTCACAGCTTGAACAGAATGGCTGGGGAACGTATCATGGCCATTTTGTGCACTACCTCCCTTTTCGTCTGAGCCTTCGTCATCACCATCCCGCTCAACCGCTTTTGTCGGTTCTCTTGACCTGGTGGATCCTTCACTGTTCAAGAATGACTTTCCCGAAGGAAAATGTGCCTCAGTCTCTTTCTCTTCCATGAATAGTAAAGACTTTGACCCATCAGCAAGACTGATAGCTGTCTCACTCTCTTCATCTGATGGAACGCTTAACCGCGCACGAGAAGTGCTTCTTGCCGCTTGCGCTGTCGAATATTTTCTGTAAAGTTGCCGGAAACTTCGCGCCGTAGCGGTGCTTGCGCTGGCAACTGAATCTCTCCTGCTGTTAGAATCATTTGACTCTGACAAGGCCTCTAAAGCATAATGATAATCGCCATCCTGATCGTTGTTCAGGAGTGAGGAGGCTGCTGTTGCCTCTAACTGCGATGATTGCGGTTGCTTTCGAGACAAGACCTTGTCGTCCTGAGACAGAGTTTGCAGCTCTGTGCCTATGTTGATCACGGACGCCTTCTTTCCATGAACTACAAAGCTTCCACTGCCTCGGGACAACATTGCTTCTTGAGGCACATCATCTCGAGATACTGCGGCTGAAGCGCCGCCATCTCTACTCTTCTTGCTGCGATGATGCGAAAGGTGTCCAGCACTCTCTCTAAGAGTACGTTGCAGACTTCGCCTAATCTTACTCCTTTCCAATTTGTCTCGCTCCGCAGGGGGTGCATATTCTGGGCCTTCTAGTGTTGCCGGCATCAGGGGTTTGTCAAACGAACTTCGCCTTGATCTTGCTTCCCATAATCCAGCCTGTTTAAGAAGATCACGTTCATCAGCATCAATATCATCTTGATTGTCAGATGATCTCGAAGGCACTGCAGAGTCTCCATCTTGAGCCATGTAGTTCTGAGAAGTTGAAGGTGACAATCGCTGATTAGTTGACGTAGCGGCGCTCGACACGGATCCATGCCTGGCTATTGCAGTAATGTCTGGTTTGTGATCTATCTCTTTATTGATATTTCGTGACAATGGCCGAGGGTTCACCTCAACAGGCGAATCCTTATTTTGGTTATCCTCGGTCGTAGTCGAGAGGCATGACGAAGATTCCTCTGCTGGTAGAGTTTGTGGGCTTTGCTCGGTAGCACTTGATACTCTTAGCTGAGAATCAGGTCCGCTTACTGCAGGCTTCAATGATAGTGCTGTACCGTCCAAGCCCGAACTCTTACTAGTACTAGGCACAAGGGCTTCGTCGTCTGCTAAATCTTGCATCAGAATATCTCGATGACATTTTTCTCGCCAAATATCCATACGCGTCCATTTCAGTTGGGCCGACAAACGTGCTGCTGCCAGTAGTAATTGCTCCCTCGTCCTAGGTTGGATAGGAGCGAGGATCTGCAGATGTCTTGCGTTTCTCAGTTGCTCTTCTAGTTGCTTTTGGCATTCGTCGACTTTCTTGTTAGCCTCAGATATCTTTTGTTGCAGCCCGTCTCGTCTGGCAAGCTGGATGTCCTCAGCCATTTTATGATCAATCCGTCCGCGTGCAATAGAAACTAGGCCTGTCGGAGTCTCGATCATTTGGGTAGCATCAGAACTGTCCAGGCGCCGTATTCCCCGTCTTCCTTGACCATCGTAATTGGATCCAACGACTCCGCGCATACGGACACCTGAGGTTCGGAATGCGGCAGCGTAATTTAGCTTAGCAAGCCAATCATTGCGCTCTTCCTCGTTATCTGCCAGCAGAATTTCATCTACTCCACCTTGTCGAACATATACAAAAGCATTTTTATGCTTCTTATACGTGGTGTCCAGGAGCGCGACTGCGGCGTGAGTTGACATCAAGGCATCTGGCTTGAATTCATGCAAGGGGGGTTTGAAGATAACCGGAATACCATCATGTCCACTTTTGAGATGATTCTCGTGCTGATGCATCAGGTTCTTGACCCAGCTCGTGTTTCGGAATAAGTACAATTGTGCACCAGTTAATATTGCCCCCCACTCCTGCCAAGGAGAGCGGGTTTTTCTTTTCTTTGCGCCCTTCCTCCAAAGCAAGCCAACTTTAGTCACCTTGATGTCGACAATTCCAGGGTGTGCATCATCGGGATTAGTAGCCGTCTGTTCCGACATGAAAGCATCGGGTCGTGATCTAGCTGAGACGATTTGCAGCACTCCAGTTTTGAAGAAGGTATTCTGCAAGTCCTTGAGATTGAAAGAAGATGCGGTTCCAAGGTAGTTGTAGTGGTCGTCTAGATGCATTGCGTCTTTCAGATTTGGCCTTAAAGCGTCCAGATTCCCATCCAGAATAAGTGTGTACGGGTCTATCGGTTCCTTTGCAGCTCTCTTTGTAGGATCAGCCGCATTCCCTGAGAGCAATGGTTTCTTTTTAGACTTGCTTACTTGTGCGCGCTCGCTCACTAGATCCAGATCGTCTTCGACATAGATGAACGGCGTGTAAGATATGTTATCATAAAAGCACTCGAGAATGTCATCAAATATTCCCTCGCCTCTTGTGTTTTTGAGGTAGTCAGATTTTTGCATCTTGTGCTTATTGTTCTTGTTGAACACATCAGTGTGGAGAATCAATAAGGAAAAGGCTATAAAATAGGCTTGATCGGGGGACGAGTAAATGCCGGGATTGCACTCATGGTACCTGTTGGCAAAAGCCTGCAAACATCGGTCAATTTGCTGCGTCTCCTTCGGAAGCTCAGCCTCCATCAGCAACTTTCTGATAGCCATATCCATAGGGTCACCAAAAAAACTGAAGCTTCGCATGTAGCTCCTAAGCACTGCAGCAGAGAACGCATCGGTGCCTTTCGCCAGAGCGGACGCGATTGTTCCGCGACTGATGACGCCTTCAATGCGGGCCAGATATTTTGCGGGAGATTCATCATCTTGCCGCTCGGGTAAAATGACAGAGTCTCGTGGAAGTTGTAATGAATTACTTTTAGAACCAATTGAGCCTGGAGTGGCAGGAGTTAACGTTCCCTGGCGACTGAGCTCGGAATTTTGTCGCATACGGCCTAAGCCAAACAAGTCACCGAAGCTTTTGCGACCAGTCGATGTTGAGTTGCGAGTAGTAGGGGAGAGCAAATGATCATCTGTAGAGTCTCTCCCGGTAGAACTCATGGTTGACGATCGACCCCTGAGCAAATTTGCTCGCGTAGGCGAAGATTGTCCAGAACGATGCGCGCCACGGTTGAATAACGCAGCCGCGGGCGAATTGTGCGCGAGATGATTATCTCCTAATGCATCATCACCAGCTCGCGGATTTGCAGCGCTCTGGGTAGACGTTGGCCTAGGATGGGTAGCGGTCAATGAGGCTAAAGATTTACTCTTTAGTTGGGCCGCATTCTTTTGTGGCAGATGGGCAAGGGGAAACAGCGCTTCGGGGGGTCTCTTGATCCTGCGCAACTTCAGAAATGGTGTCGTTTTGTGGGATTTCTTTGGACTAGTCTTGTGAGCAACTTGACATGGGCGATCCGCTGAACTGACATCGGATGGTGACGACTCCGAGTGACGGCGATGAGAAGTACTCAAGGAAGTATTACTTGACCCAGTCGTCGCTTGTGTTGATGGGCGAGGATGTCGTATGTTGAGTCCCTTTACTGTCGTCTGCTCGGCTCGCTCGTCCGTCGTAATACTCCCTCCCGCGTCATTATCATAGCCATTATCGCTTTTATCCTCATCACGAGGTATGTCAGTAGAGCGACGAAATTTCACAGCGAGATTCATGCGAGAAGTCACTCTTTTTGGCCTGGAGAAATCGATTGTGGGAGCAGTGGTGATAATAGCAGGGGCTTTCGGGCATTTGGTTAGTTCTCTTTGGCAGACATTAAAGAAAAAGGAGAAGGGAAAAAAAAGAAAAGAAAAAACCATCAAGAGGGCTTGTAACATACGTTGCGGAAGTGGAGGAGTTATCTCGGCTTTCTGCTTCGATCGGAGGGATAGCTGAGAGTCTGACGCGTTTCGGTATCTCATTATAGAAAAGCGGCGAAATTTATTTTGTCTCCCAAGGTCGGTTGCGGGATGTTCGGAACCTTGCTCTGGACGTTCGGAAGTGTGATTACGTTGCCGAGACGGAGTATCTTGATCTATGTGTACTGTTGGCCGGGATGTTGAAGGGGTCGGAGCATAAAGTGCATCTTCGTTACTGGAAGATGCTTGTGGCTCGCTGAATACTGTATGCCGTCGAATATCCGTCTCGCTGACCATATTACCTCGCCGGCGAAGGAAAGGCATAATAGCGGGCGATTTGCATGATACTTGGCAGCGCCAAGCCGCTGTATGCTAGAAAAGACGTCAATTTGCTGCTGATGGAAGACACTTGTCTGGGGCTGGCAGAAATGTCAGAAAGCTCGGCCTGGAATTGGAGGGCACCGCAGCCTTGCGGCGGGACCAAAGGAACTTCAGCTGCGAATTCAGTTTATTTCCATATGCCGTGACCGCTGACAAGTCTAGAGGCTGACATGGATATTAAACAGCGGCGTCAATGGTGGATGTTTGTCAGATGCCTCGATGATGTGCAATGGACTATTTCAAGTCAACTCGATCATTCTTTCGTGGATGGACGGCTTATTTGCGCCGGCGAGATAGTTAGTGGAGGTGGTAGTGTTCAACGGAAGCAAGGGGCTGAAGGTTGGTGCATTACGGAGTACATCGATGTGTGCTGGGCATCAGTTCAGTAAGTGGTTGATATGCCCCTGGCTGACCAACCAGACCCACTACTACTCCGTAGAGTCAATCTGGTGAAACCAAGAATGACAGTTAACTACCTAGGTAGGTACCTACCTAAGGTAACTAGTTAGTGCCTGGCGTAATATTTGACGACGTGTTCCTCGGGGACCTTGTTCGACTTTGATCGCTGGATAACACGTCGATCCCATGCAGTACTCCAAACAATACGGTACCTATGCCGTAGTAGATGAGTTTTTGTATGTGTTTGTACCGGCCCAGGGCACTCCAGGAGAGAGCAGTAGCTCCGATATCGAGATGCACCACTTTTGCGCTATGAAGCCTGAAGGTCAACGAGGAATATCACAGGTTGCGCCAAGTGTGTGACTGTGTCTAGCATGGGGCCCAGCCGCTCAGGCTACAACGAAGCACTTCTTTCAGATCGATTGACCGGTTACTCAAATATATGGGACATCATGGAGGACATTTGAAGGCCGAGTCGCATGCTAAGGCTTGCACCAAGTAGCTCAAAATCTCCGAACCGCATTTTTAGATCTATCCTGCTAACTATATAAAACCTGCCACTGCTCTCCTGCGTTGCAGACGTTAAATGGGTTAAGCAATCAAATTGTTCGTGTTTACCGTGGTCCGGTCGCCAAGCGTGAGGCAGCTTTGACATGACTAGCTACCTACCTAGGTACATTGTTTCTGTCTAAAGGCGCGGTTGAGCTTCCAGCCTGGAAGCTGACCGGAGGCCTGGTGTAGAAATTCAGCCTGGCAGGGAGATGCTACACTGAAGCGAGCTCCTTGTCACCAGGTCACCAGGCACCCGACTTGTTATTAGATCGAGATCTGCGGGGCCACCGTCAAAGTACTGTATGTACCAGGCATGTAATTTAATAACTCTGGACCATCCAATATAGCGGAGGCGAAGGCAGCTCTGTGGACGTCCTTTGACCAGACTACTTATCATATTCTCAAGATTCTTGCAAGTGTGATGCACACGGCACTTTGCGGTTATAACAGACTTTATCCATCGCAGATACGCAGAAGGACAGCGGAAGAGACGACATTGTGCGAGCAAGAAGTCAATACAATATCACGCAACCTCCGCTGCGACGACTCAATATTTCGTCATCACCACCAAGGTCCTCCATACCAAGAGATCCGACCCGCCGATTGCAATCTTCCGACAACAGGGCAAACAGCATCGACGTACCCCATCATAGCATGAGGCCTCAATCTCTACGACTTGCAGCCTTTGCGCTGCTCTTCTTGACCATTAGCACAGAGACAAGCGCCTCTGGAGGTGTCAATGACTCGCCAAGGACGTTATATCCCGATGCAGATAACCATCGCCCTTTCCCATTCCTTACCAAGATTCGCAGCAGCACGATCGAGTTATTGTTCGGTCGCCGCCCGGCCCAACGCACAGGCCGACAAGATATTCCAAAGAGTTTACAGGCCAAGCACAGCAATGAGCTCGTTTTGCGTTTCAATATCACAACCTTCGAGGAAGAGGCCGCGCTTGCTGCAGCTGCTACGCGGCTTTTCTTGGATGTGTGGGCATTCACGCACGACTTTGTCGACGTACGGTTGCATCGCGACGAAGTAGCTCCCCTCCTGAGTTTGCTGCCGCCGTCACTGCGCACAGCCCATGCCCCTCTTATATCGGATCTTGCTCAGGCAGTTTACAACTCTTTGCCAGTTTATAACAACACTCATGACGACACATTTTCCGCCCAGTTTATGAGGGCTTCGATTTCTGTATCATCGTCAACCCCTGCCGGCGATGACGTGTTTTTCCAGGACTACCAACCGCTGCCTGTTATTGTCCGCTGGATGCGGCTTCTTGAAGCCATGTTTCCGTCACTTGTCGAATACATATCCATCGGCACATCATTTGAGGGCCGAGACATATCAGCATTGCGCCTGAGAGATCCTCTCATCACCAATCCTGTATCCCCACGAAAAACAATTGTCGTTACCGGTGGCTTACATGCCAGGGAATGGATTTCAACTAGTACCGTCAATTATTTAGCATGGTCATTTATAATATCGTTCGGAAAAGAACGCATGCTCACTAAACTGCTTCAAGAGTTCGACTTCGTCTTCGTGCCAGCACTTAATCCCGATGGTGTGGAATATTCGTGGCGAGTGGATCGGCTCTGGCGAAAGTCGCGACAGCAAACAAATATCCGTTATTGTCGCGGTCTCGATCTGGATCATACCTTTGGGTATGGTTGGGATAGATCCGCGGCGCAAGCTGATCCCTGTTCCCAAAGCTATGGGGGGGAGCAGCCGTTCCAAGCGGTTGAAGCCATGCAGCTTGCCAAATGGGCTCGCAATGAATCTTCTTCAAATAATGTTCAATTCGTCGGACTCATCGATCTTCACTCGTACTCGCAAAAAATTCTCTTCCCATTTTCTTTCTCCTGTGAGGCAGTTCCGCCCAATTTAGAGAATTTAGAAGAGCTGGCAGCTGGAATCGCCAAAGCGATTCGAATAGCAAATGGAGAAACCTATTCCGTCACATCGGCATGTGAAGGTGCTACAGCCGTGGAACGTGGAACTGAACAGGGTCATTCTTTATCGCGTATGGGATCAGGAGGCGGATCTGCCATTGACTGGTTTTATCACGAGATGGGAGCCCACTTCAGCTATCAAATCAAATTGCGCGACACTGGAAGCTACGGTTTTCTTCTACCGAAAGAATACATTGTCCCAACAGGGGAGGAGGTTTTCAGCGCCATGAAATATTTTGGCGATTTTTTATTGGGAAACAACGGCATTGAGTTAACATCAGGTGACGGAGAAGCAGACTTCGCCAGTTTCGCCGGTCCAGCGAGTAGACATGACAATTCGATCGATTCAGACCATGAACTAAAGAGACGACGGCTACGGCGATGATGGTTAGAAACTGCTGTCGAAGCTACAATTTGAGGAAATTAGACACTCGTGGTCGGCTATCTCGCTCTGAGTAAATTCCGTCGCTTCAGAGCACCATCCAAGTACAATCATCCTAGATATAGGTCCTCATCTCAAGTGGCTGACTGCCTACTTCATGTAAGTCATTTTAATAGGAGGTTTCGGCAGCCATGAACTTTAGCAAGATGTCTGATAAGGCAGAGCCCGTTGTACCATTGTACTGCTTCAAAATTTTGCATGTACAGAATCAGAATCGAACCTGCATTTACGGAAGCTGGGGTGTTTGCAAGAGCATTCTGCTCCAGTGGATCCAGCTTGGCTGGAATAAGTCTGAAGATACAGGATGCGACAGATACTCCGAACTGGACACAAGCTATGGGTCTCTGGTGAAGAATACAGTCCGCTAATCAACAAGGCGCCCGAGTAAAGAGGTGTGGTTTCGGTGAAGTTCGCATGAGCTTGCTGAGCGGTCTATACTATTAGGAATGAAGTTGTTCCCCGAACATCCGGTTTTGGTCATCGCCGCAGTTAAAGGTACATGCTTTTTTTGATCTATTCTGCTTCTTACAGTGAAATTCCTTATACAACGGTTTTCGCGATACACTTTAGAAGCTTGTTTCACTTGTAACGACTATAAAGCCGGGGAAATTAGGTTGTAAAGCTAAACGCGAAAGAGGCCTCTCAGCAAGGCTTCTAATGACCTCGCATGTATCGAGGAAGGTGTGGGTCCCGTGACCTACCTATTGCCTTCGGGCACGCAAAGGGACAAGTCATGGACCTAACGCATGCCAGATTCATGACGTATTCGGCATTGCTGATTGGACCGACGCACTAACAACGTCTAGCTGTAGAGTTCACACTACGAAAGGAACGCCCCCGATCAATAACAGGTGATGATCCCGTCGAGGGACTCTATTTCAATTACAGATCCTGTTAATTATTTTTTGAGTTGTAACAATCCATCTCAATCTTGTTGATGCGTATTCTCACGGACACTGTCTACTGAATGTGATGCGAGACATGGCGGCCACCTTACAACTCCCTCCCATCTATCTTCTTACGACACACCTCACATCCGAAGAGCATTCATATCTTCAGGAGAAAGTTCCCTTTTTAGCCGAGGATGTCGAAACAGTCGAATTATTTGTGGGCAAAATATCGAAAAGAGAACGCGCAGAGTTCGAGCTGAGACGTCTTAATGTAAACTGTAGACCTCTTGAGCAAGTAAATGACGCAAATGGTACAACCAAGGACGAATTATTGAAGTCTTGTGAAATCAAAATTGCATCCTCTGGTTCTAAGCAACTAGAAGACGGAAGCGACCGAGCTTCTGTTAAGAGCAAGAGGATCAGTAGGCCTATTCAGGTTGTTAAACTTTCATGGCTTACGGACTGTATCGCTCAACAGAAATTGCTTCCTTACGACGAGTATATTTTATTTCAGGGTATGAGAATGAGCGATCAGGATCCCGCTCGTCAGGAAAAAAAGCAGGATGAAGAATCTCCAGCTTTCGATATACTTCAGCGTGCCTCTGAAGATGGTGGACTGGGTGCTGCTAATCGCGCTTCATATTTTACGACGAGATCGATTGCCCGCGAAAGCGCCGCATATAAATATGCTCCTTCACTATTACGACGCACAACCTCTGAGCACGAGGGCAATTTTCTCTGTCCAAAAATACCTGACTTCCTTTATACTCGATATTCATGCCAGCGTCCAACACCAATGAATCCGCCCAACAACGCGTTCATAGAAGAACTTAAAACAATTCGTACTCTGCGTCTTTTGCAGGGGGACAAGATTGGAGTGCGAGCATACTCGACCGCTATTGCCACAGTTTCTGCATATCCGTACAGCATCCAATATTTCGCCGGCAAGTTTTCCACGCGCCAGAAATTGATGACATGAAGTCGATACTGTCACAAAATGTGATGCTAACATTTTGATTTCAGAAATCGAACAACTACCAGGCTGCGGCACTAAGATTGCTGAGCTCTACCAGCAATGGTCGAACAATGGGCAATCCATGGAGACCTTTACTGCAACAAAAGATCCCAAATTACTAATCTTGAAGTTGTTCTATGACATCTGGGGAGTTGGTGATACAACCGCTAGAGAATTTTATAGAAAGGGTATATCCATCGATGTAATACTTAGCCCATCATTTTGACACATTAAATGCTGACAGCTTTTTCCTATTTCTCACATAGGATGGCGCGACTTGGACGACATTGTGGAATATGGTTGGCAGTCGCTCAGCCGTGTCCAACAGCTCGGGGTCAAATATTGCGCTGAATTCCAACAAAAAATCCCTCGAAAAGAGGTAGAAGGCATTGCCGAACGAATTCTCAATCACGCACGCGAGATAGACGCTGGGTTTGAAATGACTATAGTAGGGGGCTATAGGCGTGGCAAACAGGAAAGCGGTGATGTGGATGTCGTGCTCAGCCATCGTAAAGAGGCTAAGACGATGCACATGATCGAGAAACTCGTTCTCAGTCTTGAAAATGCCGATTTCATCACTCACACTTTGAGTTTGTGGACTACAAATAGCGAACGTGGCCAGCTGCCGCTAGCGTGGCAAGGGCAAGTCTCTAAATTGGGTTCTGGCTTTGATACGCTCGATAAAGCTATGGTAGTATGGCAAGATACGCAACAATTCGGGAACAGTGCATTATACAGAAGAGTGGACATTATTGTCAGCTCATGGAAAACAGTGGGCTGCGCGTTGCTGGGCTGGAGTGGTGAAACTACGTTTCAAAGAGACTTGCGGCGCTACTGTAAACAAGAGAAAGGGCTTAAATTTGATAGCAGCGGTATACGGAGACGATCAGATGGGAAATGGATGGATTTCGAAGGGTCCAGCTCCGTGGGCGAGCATCTCCTTGGTGAAGGAGGAGGCCGCAGTCCTGCACCAGACATGGAAACGGCTGAGAAAAGGGTATTCGAGGGCCTGGGACTTCAATGGCGTTGTCCCGCTGAAAGGTGCACAGGGTGATTTGATAGAATCCGTGTACAGGACCAGAGCGAGGCAGCTTATCCTACGATAAGCTCGCGTCATTATTGCTTCTCCGGAAATCGCATAGCTCTGCCTAGTTCGGCTGCGCAAATTCATACAAGAATGATACCGGTCTACTAAAGATGCCTTATCTAAGAATTTGTCTTACTCTTCTTTCCTTTTATTGCTGCTGAGTGGAAAAATCTGAATATATAAATATATAAATAAGTTTTATAAAAGAAGAAAAATTTATGTATAATGACAACCGCAAAGGCGTGCTAGATTGATAAGACGGGATCAGGGACCATCACGATAGCTATTCAAGATGCCTTTTATATATCCTCAAACTCTATATCTTCGTCCTCATCTCCACTGCCGACGCTATCACCATTATTAATCTCTCTCTTCATGTCTAGTTCCACTTTGGCACGCTTTGGCGCTTTCTCCCCGGCGCTATGCCTTTCTTCGGACGAGTTATCCCCAAATTCACGCTTGCCAGTGACGGTACTTGGGGTGCCCAAGCTGGGTGAAAACCCGGTAGCCGGTACGTCCTCAAATTCATCATCGTCGCCATCTTCTTCCTCAGAGCCGATTTCATCCTCGTTGCCTTCGAGCATTGCCCCCTTGGCTAGTTCTGCAGCCCGTTCAGCTTTCAGCCTTTCGAAAATGTCATCAATCTGTGCTGATGTTGTTGTATCAACGACTTTGCCCTTTGCAACATCTTTATCCACGGCATCATGGTGATTTGTAGGTTTGCCATTCCCTACGGCCCCAGAGAAAGATTCCCCAGTTACTGTGCTGTTTGACATCCATGATGGTAGGGCATTCTGCTTCGCTATTCCCTCTTGTCGAGCCCTTTCAGCCTCTCTGTCCGCTATTGAGGGGCCGTCCGATGTCGAGATATTGACAGCGATAGATTGCGGCCCAGTATTTGTAAGTCCTTTTACGGCCATAGGTCGATTTGCGCCATTATCTACAGGGATTGTAGCTGCTCGTTGATGGGTAATATCTCGCTCCACAGGACGCGCTTTTGCCAAAGCTCGATCAAAATCGCATTCCGGGATATAAACAGCGTCAATTTTGGGCAGAAGTTCGCTGATAAACTTGAACTGATCGTTCAGACGAGTTGACTGTTCGTGGCAGCTGAACGTGCGGTCCGCCTCGAATGTGAGTGTGTGCTGGCATCTGTGGCAGATGAATCCGTGAGGGCCAACACTATCGAGAACCTCCATTGCCGTCCACTCCGCCTTGCAAAAGGTGCAGAAATATTCTTTCTTTTCATTCGCTGGTACCGGTGCACCTTGAACTTCCTTGTCAATTGTATACACTCGCCATTTGATCGCATCGATAGTGTGCCGGTAGTTGATGTAGTACCAAGTTCGATTGCTCGGACGTGGGTTACCATCGCGAAGCTCTGACCTCGTGTGTCTAATTTTGTCAATTTCGAGGAACAGAGTGATGGGGAAAGCTTCCGATAGAGTACATCAGTACGTACACAGCTAAGAAGCGATCTTCTCGCAACTTCCCACAGATTTTGTGAAGGTCCTTCGTGTTGATAGCCATTAAGTATGCTAAATCATCGTCTCGAAGGCTATAAGCAGCGTACGCAGCTGAAGTTAGCATATCACCTGTTAAAGTATATCATGGCCTGTGTGCATACGCTTCGTGAAGAATAAGTGCATCCATCACAAGTATGTCCCGAGTGTGGTAGAAAGCTCGCATAACCGACTTAATAAGATTCACAGCCAGATCCATGTTGACGGTATTTATTTTATGCCTTGATCTGACTAGCCAAATAACGACACGAAATTTCAATGTAGGGCACTCGGTGCACATCCACGGGTGGTGTTGTTGGCATCTGTAAACTCGTGTCGATATCCTCGTAATCGAAGACAGG
Source organism: Atkinsonella hypoxylon (assembly GCA_000729835.1). Lineage (NCBI taxonomy): Eukaryota > Fungi > Ascomycota > Sordariomycetes > Hypocreales > Clavicipitaceae > Atkinsonella > Atkinsonella hypoxylon. The sequence continues at coordinate 178,546 of JFHB01000011.1, read as the reverse complement.
AGTCGCTCGTGGGTGAAGAAGCTTGGTATGAGCAGTTGAGGCGCAAATATAACTTCAAATCCGAGTCAGAAATAGTAGACTGGAATGTTCATTATCTACAATCACCGAGCGCTCATTATGACGATCTGGAGAGTTGCTGGTAGTATCGCTCTCGTTTGGAGACGAAGATTTTCGATGGGCATTCATGGACTCTCGCTGCTCGCAGCGCTGATACCACACAGATAGTGGACCGTGACAAATGGAAAGTCGGAGAGGGATCCGACTTGGCCCTTACCGATCACCAACAGCCACGAAGTCAAAATCAAGAGAGTTTGCCATAAATCATCAGAGAAAGCCAGTGCTTCATAGTTGGTCTGTGCGTCACAAAACCTAACACTGTGGGGGCGGAACTTACCTTGAGGCACATAGCAAGCAGAAGGTGGCAGGTAATTGACCAATCAAGGCGGCGGGCCGAGGTAAATTCAATTTCCGTGCGAACTTCACAATGATAGATGTCCCTGCAAATTCCGGATGTACAAAGAGGGACTCACCACATCATAGCCACTGAGGCGACTCAAAGACATGAACGAGGTATTGGAAGAGGGGTGTTTGTCGCACGTAGCCAAGCTGCAAGGGCCTGTATTTGTTTCGAGTACATCCATCCTCTTCAATGTGGTAAGGCGCCAACTACTAATATAGGTGAAAGTTATAACTAGCGTGTATTCCAATGCAATCTGGCTGGCTTAGACATACATGTTCTTTCAGTTGCAAGCGTTATCATGCTTAGTGTCTATAACATAGATATACATGAGACGAAACTAATTGGTCTTTCCTGGAATGAATCCTGACAACACCAGCCGCCGCTTAATTTTTCGACTGAACCAAGTATACACCCACATCATCTGGCAGAACACTACATCCAAGAGACGATGACAACCAGGCCACCACTCATATATCAACTCCATTTTCTTGAACACATATGTTGAAGGAGGAGAATCGAACATCTTTTCACGACTAACTCCGTGATTGACTGGGACAAATGACCGTTTAGACATGAAATGAAATTGACCGTGTAACTGCTTACACATATTTCCTCAGCTTTAGCAAATTGTTAGCATCAATTGAGAGATTGGTTAGGATTCGTGACTCACGTCCAAAGTCAGCGTTCTTGAGCTGTTGACTTCTTGGTCTCGGTACACGCCGACGAGACTTTCGGAGTCTTGGAAGAGTCCTGTCTTGAGGCTGATGACAATGAACTGCATACCAGGACCGGCATGTTCGCGAATATACTTCTTGATTTTGTCAACGTTGGCATTATCAAGAGCGGCATCTACCTCATCCAGGACGAAGAAAGGACTTGGCTGGTAACTGTGGATGGCAAAAAGAAGTGCCAAAGCAGCCATAGTTTTCTCTCCTCCTGATAAATGCTCCATGTCTCTAAATCGTTTCAAAGGGGGCATAGCGTGGTACTTGATGCCAGACAAGTACGGCATATCCGTATCTTCTTCGATGTCGAGGTAGGCTTGTCCGCCGAGGGGATAAGCTTCAGATCGAGTCAGGTCCTTGTACACATGCGAAATCTGATCTTGTATATGTGTAAATGCGCGATTGAAAAGATCGTATCTGAGCTGTTTGACTTTGCTAAATGCATCTTTCGCAGCTTGCGCGGCGAGCTTGGAGTCTTCATATTCTTGATCTGTTTGTTTAAGTCTCGTTTCCACACTTTCCAGGCGCTCCATAGCCCGCATATTAGGGTTCAGCTTCTCTAATTCAGAGGTGAGCATAGCTATCCTTTCAGTTAGTTTCCCCTCGAGCTCAGGGTTATCGGACTGCCTCTGTTAGCAAATGATCAAAAGCAAATCAGGCTCATTCATTAATATAGGTTGCGCTCTTACTTCTTTCAGTTCATCGTCTAATCCCCGGAAATCGATTTCAATTCCGTGGTCATCTAAAGCAAGATCCATCATCTCTTCATCCTCTCCGTCCACGTCCATGGCGTCGGGGTCTTGTCGAAGTAGATCGTCTTCATTGGGCAGGTTATCCAGCGTGCCTTCCACAAGCGGGATTTGAATCTGTTCCAGCCGACACCTTCGAAGTAATGCTGACTTGCTTGCACTATTTTTTTGAATCGTCGTTTCCAAGGAATTCATGTCGCGATGCAGGGCCTCGATATCCTTGCTCCTCTTTTGCAGTTCAGCTCGAGCCTCGTTAACTTTTTGAGTTTTGTCTCTAAGTTCAGCTTTATGCTCATCCAATGTCTCTCTCAGAGCGTCCAGCTCGTCTTGCTCTTGTCCAATGGCCTCCTCAATTTCTCTCTTTTCAGCCGAGTAGGATTTCATATCCTGTTTTAAACGTCTAATGTGTTCTTGCATCCTTTTGAGGCGAGCTTCAGTGTCACTATACCTAGTGACTTCCCATTTGAGGCGGTTTTCCAAACGCTGTTTCTGAACCTCAAATTGGCTTCTCTTCTCCGACACTTCTTGTTCTAGCTTGCCTTGGGATGCTTCATAGGCTCGTATATCGCTGTAACCGAGCCTCCTGCAGAATTCGGCAAACACCTCGTCTTCTACTTGGGCAACTGCATCTCTGAACTGTTTGACGGTCGCGTTGCCCTTCTCTAATTGAACAACTTGTTCTTGATACTTGGGTTCCAGATCTCTGAGCTGCTTTTTAAGATTGTCGATCTCACGTTTTTTGCTCGTCCAATTCTTACCAAAGGCATTTAATTCCTCTTTGATGGCAACGAGACGCCTCTCTAAGCCTGCCAAATCAATCTGTAGGGACTCCTCGAGCGTACCGCGTCGGTCAGATTTCGGCAATCGATCTATTTCCTCTTTCAACTTCGTCGCCAGACGCTGAAGGTTTTGCACATCGACCTCTTCAAACTTGCGCTTTCCTCCTTTGGGCTCAGGACCTCGTCCACCGGTCATGAGACCGGCTTTGTGGATAATATAGCCTTCCAAAGTGACAGCCTTCACAGGTATTCTCTTCTCATAACAGATGTGTTTTGCGACGCCGAGATTATCACATACTACGGAACTGCCACAAGCATACGAAACCGCTCTTTCAATGGCCGCGTCAAAATTGATCGTGTCGATAGTGAGTCTAGCCCCAGTAAAACCCTTGATTGCCGAGTTCACAGCATTCACCTTGATATTGTCCAAGGGGATAAAAGTCATGGGTGGGAATCTTTGCTCCTTCAAGTATTGGACACAGTCCATTCCGATTCTTTCCGTGTCAACCACTACAGAGTCGAAGTCCCTTCCAAGCGCCACGATCACGGCTTCGTCAAACTTCTTCTGTTTTGGTGTGCATAGGTCCCCGATACGGCCGCGAACGCCCGGAAACATTCGTTTCAAAGATGTGACCATTTCCTTTAACCGAGTTTCGCGGTCGTTTTGGCGACGACCATCGTCAGCCTCTCGAAGTTTCCGAGCTACATCCTCGAGTTTCTCTTCGAGCTCGGTTCGTTTCTGGTTCGTCCTTACACGTTCAGATTGAAGTTGATTGAACTCCTTTTTCTTGCTGGCAATCTCATCTGCAACTTCTCGAGATGCCGCTTCTGCAGATATTCTTCGTTCACTGATGCTTTGCAGCTCAGCCTCGGACTTCTCTATGACAGCGGTGATACTATCCAGCTTGCCTCGTAAGTTATTCACCGTAACTTCGTCAGCCTTGCGCTGACGCTCAAAATTCTCCAACTTCGCTTGATTGGTGCCTGAACGAGACATGACCTGTGCTCGGAGTAAATTATACTCCTTACGATCGTCATCGCTAATGTCTCGACCCTGTTTCTCAAGCTGTTCTCGGGTCTCCTTCTCAAAGGTCGCCTGTGCTTTGTCCACACTCTCAATGTCCTTTTGGACCCTGTCGACAATCATAGCCTGCTCATCTCGTTCTTTCATTACTTTTTGGCTCTGTGCTTGAAGTTTTTCGACCTGTTGGGATAATTCTTGAATTTTTTCGTCGATAGGTACCAGCGTGTTTTGCTTGTTTTCAATGTTTCTTTCCTTCAACTTGATTTGCTTTTCGGTACGAGATACTAATCGACTAGTATCATTCTGTTCCTGTCTGGCAGCCTCGAGTCGTGCTTCATATTTCTCTACATTCCGTCTCAATTCCTTTAAATCTTCTTGATGATTTTGTATCGCAGAGCTCGACTCATTTATAGCTTTTTGATAATGATATAATTTCCAGAGGCAATGTGAAATAATCGCAGCGTCTCTCTCCTCTGTTTTCCTTTGAAAGCTGTCAGCTTCCTTTTTTTGCTCGCGATACTGCTTGATCTCGGAATTAATGCCGCGGCGGCGATGTAGCTGAAAATTTTGATTCTCGGCAGCTTCTTCGGCTTCAGTCTGAAGTCTCTCGTATTCTGCTTTGTATTCCAGACTGCCGGATATTTGTTCAATGAGGCGAGTGAGGTCTTGAGGAGACTGAGATGCAATGGCTTCAACGTCACCCTGAAACACCAAAAAGTTGCGAGCTTTCATGAGTATATTCTCCGCTTCGAGCGCTTCATTGTATTGTTGTGCTGTCACGACTTTGTCGTTTATGCGATATTCGCTGGCACCGGAGCTAGTAATAGAACGCTTCCATCGTTGTTCATCACCTGCATCATCCTCGTATACTGCCATAACCCATGCTGTCTTAGGATCGCCTCTGGATGCTTTTTCGTCAGCGACAGTCGAGTTATCGCCCCCCTTATGAGATTCTGCAGAGCCGTCATCGTTTATCTTGGAGGTTTTCAATACTCGTCCGCGATACACAAGATCTTTGAGATGTGCGGATCGCAGATGCGAAGATTTGATACCTAGGACAAAGGATATCGCATCCATACTATAGAATCTAACGTAAGAACCTGGGGTCGAAAGCTGCGTGGCAAATTGGCACTTGACTTACGAGTTAGACTTGCCTGATCCATTTGGCCCAATGATAGACGTGAAATATGAATCACCAAAAAGAAGAGTATGGTGACCCTTGTAAGATTTGAAATCTGGAAATGTGTTCAGTATAACAAATCTACAATCGTTGAGAGAGTCTCGGGCGAGACTTAGACGTACTGAACAACTCTAAACGAATGAGTTTGCCCATGGTTGCACAGATTTATGCCAGCAGACTTGAGCTGCGGCGACTTGTGTTGAAAGTCCACAGGGCTAGGAGCGTTGAGATGGGATGTTCAGAAATGAGCGAGCATAGACAACACGCACAAAACGACTGTCTGCAGTTTGCGTGCTCCTCCTCCAACTTGTGTTGCGGTGTCAAGAAAAACCCAGACCATGCGCAATCTGCTCGTGGCATTCGAGGCTTGGAAGAAAAAGGCGAGTTGGCGGATTCGCGCGTTCTTGATTTGTCATAACGCGTCTCGCGCCTGGCGCCTGTGATGCGATTCACAAGCCTGCAATTGCGCCAAATGAGCCAAGCCAGGCTGGCCCACCACAAGGCCCAGGTCGTCATGTACTCTGCACGCAGCTATTGTGCAATTGCGAGTCACGTGTACAGGCACGTGCCCTTCTTGGACAAACACTGGTTTTCTAGTGCTGACAAGAATCTACCTACCTTCACGCGCCATGCTAATTTTTGCAAGAGCTCCGTAATAATGACCACTTGATAAGCCCTTGTAACATATATGTTCTTAGCGTGAGCCCGATGAAGGTCTGCTAGATTACTCATAGAGTGTTCGGAAAATAATAACTAGAGAAAAGACAGTTCACAAGGCCTTGTAGATTTAGCAACTATCACCGAGCTCTTAGCAAAAGTCGGGGTGGCGCGCGACGGCAGGCTCTCTATCGACCCGTAAATATTGTTACATGGCAGAAGTTCCAGCTACCGGGTACCTGGCTAGTGGAGGGAAACAAGCCGCTAAGTGGCCTCGTGCAATCCGACTGCCAGTCAAGTCAAGTGATGCTTGGCTACCGGCTTAATCAACAATCCCATCAAAACAAACCAAGTTTCGTTCGCTATTTCGGACCTCTACCTTGCATATTGATATCACCGAGAATAAGTGAGAAGCAGCTTGCCGCTTTCCCCTGAGCCTAGGAGTATTAGGACCAGAGATCGAACGTAGCATCCCGCTGCAACAATTATCTAGATTCCTCAAGTGTAAGAAACGCATCATTCGTTGCAAGGTCTGAGGGTGTTTCTAATGCATCCAGCTTTAGGTATCACTCAACATGGCGGACGAGTCGGTAAACGAGCCGCCACCACTCTCTGAAACTTACACGGTGCCTGTGAATAGTATTGATGTGGCACCATCTCTGGGCTCTGACTCGGCCATATTAGAGTCTCCAACCCTCGATGCGACCATACCGAAAAGCCCTCGACTGTCAAGAAACCCTTCCTTTTCGGGGAGCAGTTCCTACCAGGATGATTTTGACCCTCTTCCGCCTCTTGATCGGTTGACCGTTCTTGACATTTTGGACAATCTTGCCCTGCCCCAGCAGTTGGAAAAGCTTCAAAAGGGTATTTCAGCACAAACAAATAAAGTCCGCCGGTCAAGGGATGCCTTTAAATCCAGAACCCAGCTTGCTCGCGATCGCATGGTTGAAGAATGGAGAAGACGAGTACCTTCGGCTGATGAACAGTTCGATCGATATAAAAAACGAATGCGACAGCGTGTTGATAAGCTTGGTCGACAATGGAATGATACGAAAGCGATCAGTCTCAGGGAAAAGGTATCCTTCATATGTGGCGTTATGAATATCTTCATCTGTGGATTTCTTATTGGCGGATATCCGCAATACTTCCACCTTTGGTATACGGTCCAGCTCGTCTACTTCATGCCAGTCCGTTTTTTCACCTACCACTGTCGCGGGTATCATTACTTTTTGGCAGACCTTTGCTATTTCGTCAACATGCTCCTGTCCCTCAGCATCTGGGTTTTCCCCAACTCCAAGAGACTATTTACGGCAACCTATTGCCTAGCCTTCGGCAATAACGCCGTGGCTATCATTATGTGGCGTAACTCTCTCGTGTTCCACAGTTTTGACAAGGTCACTTCTCTGTTCATTCATATCATGCCGTGCGCAACGCTACATTGCTTAGTTCATCTGTATTCCTCTGAGGATCAAAGGACTAGATTTCCAGCTATATGGGCCATCAAACACGCCGTTCCAGGATCCTCTACCGCTTATGCAAATGTCTTCTCAATGCTTGCTTGGAGCACGATACCGTATGCCATTTGGCAGTTGAGCTATTATTTCTTTATCACCGTCAGGCGTCGAGAAAAAATTGCTGCTGGACGGCCAACATCTTTCACATGGTTACGCCGATCTTATTCCAAAACCTGGATTGGAAAAATTGTTCTGTCCTTACCCAATCGCCTTCAGGAACCAGCTTTCATGATGATACAATACAGTTACGCTGTCCTCACAATGCTACCTTGCCCCCTGTGGTTTAACAATCGATTTGCGTCATCCGCGTTTCTTATTATTGTGTTTGCGTGGAGCATCTATAATGGTTCGACCTACTACATTGACGTGTTTGGGAAGCGTTTTCAGAAAGAGCTGGAAGCAATGAAAGCTGAGGTACTCAAATGGCAACAATCGCCAGAGCTTATGTTACAATCACCTTTACTAACACCGAATAATGATGTTGTCGCACAGTCCGTTACTGGACATCAGACACAATCGCTCAATCCAATTACAAATCAAAACACGGCTCAAACAGATGAATACCAGCAATCTCCAAGCTTTACATCACGGCCAGGTATTACCATGGATCGTACCATCAGTCTGGAAAAAATACCACTTCTAGACGACGGTGTCGATACAACAGCAACAGGAGTGGACGACGGAGCCAAAGATGTTGCACGAGAGAGACGAAGCCAACAAATTGATTGAATTCGGAGATGCTGGGCAAATAGATTCCATGCTCAAGCTGGGTCGAAGTCGTATAGAAGAGTTTGGATGTTGCTGGTTATCAGAGTGGAAGTAACTAATGCTATTTCCCAAACCATGCTCGGCAACTCTATTCTGGTTGGCTCCCAAAAAATTTATTTTTTGCCGCATATGGTGGCGGTCAGGCCATGATAGCTCCCGCTGCTAGTCGTGTTGAAAATGCTGACAAGACAGGTGCCTACGCATCGACCCTACATTCTTGAAGAGTTTAGTCTTGTGCTTACTCTAATCAACGTGAACATATACGTTGGCGTCTCCCGCTAGTATTTTATTTACGCACAAGCTTCTAGTTTCCAGTACTACGCGACTGTGCTGGGAACGAATCGACAACTCGTCACTCACACTAGGAACAAGACGGTTTCATACCAATATGTTCATATTTACTGTGATTCTCATAGTGAGACGCTATATTGTGCATTGTATAATGTGATGCCGCTGTTATATTTCCAGTTTCTGAAACTCGTGTCGTAGACCCTGACAGACACTCCAATTGTCTGTTTCGTAAAGTGGACTATATTTCATGCACTAATCCGAATCCGAACGCCTGTGCTGACGAAATGTGGTCCGTTGTGTCGATAAATCTCCCAAGCCGTCTTTCCCAACATGCTGCTTACGCCAAAATTCCGCTCCAGAATAGACACCCCCGACGCCTTAAAATTCGTGGCCCACGGCCAATGCTTATCATAAGATCCCGATCAGGACGGTCTGAGGGTTTCAAAGGGGTATGTTTCTGTAAAGGAACAAAAGCAGGGGTATTGCACGGCGATCGTGCCGCAGCAGATTGAACATGAGATATGGTAGTGAATGATGCCGAGATCTCGATCATTCCCATAACAGAAATCATCGGATAATGCCCCAATCTGCGAGTCGCCCGCCACCCGCCTCCCCTTCTTCGCGTGTTCCAGGACGACGCCCAAAGACGGACCAGAACCGCAAAGTCTCATCACCAGCTCCTGTGACAACCACGCGACCATCTGGACTCATAGCCAGATAGAGAACACGGTATGTGTGTCCAGTCAAGCTCGCAACCTGTGTCATCGATGGATACTTCCACACCACGATCTGGTTCTGGCTATAACCGTGAGTTGAGACGATTTCGTTGGAGTTTTTTGACCATGCAATATTGCAGACTTGACTTCCTGTGTCAATCTCATTTATGACACTCCCTTTCACAGTATCATGAAAGATGATCCTTCGGTCTGCCGTACCACCACCTGATGCAAGCAGTCCACGTTGATGCGGGGACCAGGATATTGCTTTCACAGCAGCTGTGTGATCAGAGAACTTCCACAGAGGGGACTCTGATAGTTTATCCCATACCATCAACTTATTGTCGTTGCCTCCACTAGCCAACTGGCCATCCTCGCAATTCCACTTCAGCCCACAGACCTCCTGCTTATGACCGACTAGCTTCTTCAACCACTGATCAGGTGCTCGTACGTCTCTATGATATATTAGCCTGTCACGAGATCCTGAAGTTAGAATGTGGGTGTTCCAAGCTAAAGAGCCAACGCGAGCCGTGTGCCCAGTCATGGTTCTTAGTCTCCGGGTCTTCTCTGCATCCCAAATTTGCACGAGACCTTTCCCTGTACCAATAGCCAGATGCGTACCCTTTTGTATCCATGAGACGCTCGTAACAGTATCGTCTTCCAACGTGCAAAGCTTATTGACTTTGCTTGTCTGAGCATTCCACATATAAACGCTGGAGCCAAGGCCTACTCCAAGAACGTTGGCACTGCCCCAATCTACAAGATTCAGGTAAAAGTCGTCGGCCAATTCAGGAGCGTCAAGGACTTTGTATGGAACTTTGCTGACTGCTCGGGGTTGTCGACGGGGACTGAGAAGCATTTGCTGGCTGCCAAAGCGTACCGGAGAGAGACTGTATATCTCTGCCCTAGTATCTAGACTTGGCCCATGCCGACTCTGGGGTGTTTTTGAAGGAGTTAGGTGTCCTGCTACATGACTGTGATGTCGAGGAGACATGTACGAGAAGAGGTTCTTATGCGGCGTCGAGGGCGTCAAAGAGGATGGAAGAGATGGCGGAGCATTATTGGGGGGTGTCTGCGCTCGGGTTCCATCTTGGGTGCTTCCCGACAAGTGTGTAGTCGAATTACTTGGAGATAGACTAGAGGGGTTTGCTTGGGGTACTGAATTCTCAAAAAGTTCTGCCCGAAGCAGAGTTGAGAAGGTTCTGTTCGCTTCTTCAGCTATAGCCAAGACAATGTTAGAATGGGATGCAAGTTTCGCCGCACTAAGGTCCTTGAGGTCCACAACCTACTTTTTTGAAAATGAAGTTCCCCATGTGGGGTTCGCTTTTTTTGTTTTGAAGGCGTAGCAGGCGAACCGTCCTCGTGCAAAAGACTAAAGCTAGCTTGGAGATCTTGGCCAGATCTGGTGGGAATGAACCTGAGTTTGATCAGCCATGTCATGAAAGATTCAAGATAATTCTTACTCACCGGTCACCATTTATTCTTTGTCGCTTTCTGTGAGGGCTAGTGATCGGTGTACGTTCGCGGCGTGTTCGCTGAAGCTCTCGAAGTAGGGCGCTTTCCGTAGGAAGTGTGTCTACACCTGTAGTTAAGGCTTCGTCCGCAGCTGTTAAGCGACTACGCATTTTCCTCATGCTCCCGATTTTTTTGTCATGCTTTGAGTCCAGTTGAGCTCGACTCAAAGGTGGCGGAGGAGTCGCTGTTCGATTGGGCCCTGATTTCGGCGCTGGTTCAGTATCGGTGATGAAATGTGTAGATAGCATTCTCGCAGATGCCGATGACGTCTCCTCGGAATGCAAGGCCATGATATTGAAATCGCTTTTTGAAGGTTAATAACTAGACTTCCTCGTTGAATTCGTTCGGATTTAACACCTCATCTAAAGATGATAGAAATGTCGAAAATCGGGCGGCTGGTATGCGAGTCTCGTAGCCGTCGAATCGCTGCAAATAAGGGCACGAAGGCCCCGCTCCCAGATTCTATAATCCCAACTAGATTGATATCCTAGCACGTTCGAGATCGGTGGGTATAAAAGAGGTTATAAAGGAGGTTTGTGAAAACAAGCTGCCAAATGATAATGGCGTCAGAGGACGCAACAAAAGGGAACAGCGGTTTAAAGATGATATGCGAGGTGGCCAATCGATGCTTCCTCGTGATTTGCAGTCACGACAACTTATTCCCGCGGTTTTCAACAGCCTTATAATCGAATGAGTGGTTGTACGATGATGGGAGACTGACAGCCTCGAGCCACCTGAGGGAGGTTGATTCCTGAGAAGATGGGAGGCGGGCGGTCCAAGAGGTGACTGGCGCTAACCACTCACTCATAACACTATCATTCTTGATTGGGTTTGAAACGGCCCGGGAGGTCCCACCCTTGGCCTGGCTGCATTGCACTGCACGTCTTTCTTCCCCAGGACGATAGCTAACGTGTTTGGCAGGCAATACGTGGTACGGAGTAGACACCAATGAATTGTGATTGTTTGTGTTTTCATATACTCAACGCGGCCTGCGCGATCTCGCTTCGCGCATAGTGGCCTATGTTGACATGCGGCTAGCGGTTTTCCTGCCTGTTCAATCAACATCGCTCGTTCCGTGGCCGCAGTGCAACGATTGTCAGAAATTCGAAAAAGGAGGAGGCTTGGTGCCAACTTTGCTCTATTGACATGCACGAAACGGCCAAAATGCAACTACTAACTTTTAAGATCAAATACCCTCACAGCCGCCCGACAGATAAGTCATTGCTTATCGGGACATTGTCGCATACTCTAGGCTTATGCATACCATACAGCTCGACGATCCATTCTCTCTAATAACATCTCATACTGTGCCATCGAGTATCATCAGGCTTGGTCTATAGTAATAAGACTGTCCGCGCACGAGAGGCTTCGCGAAGTGCACTGTCGCTTGCTTCTCTGGACGCCAGGCCGGTTGAAATCTCCACCACCACTCCTACGTCGAGACTGGCCGGGGCTGCATACGTTTTGATTGGCTGTGACTTGATGTATCTTGACGCGTGGCGCCATCCTAGCAAGAAACTTGACGAGCCGCGTTCCTGTCGCGTTCGCGAACAGAAATAATATGGCACCAACCTACAAACTTGGGACAACGCCACGTTGCATAATGACCGTTTGGCAAAGAGCTCTTGGGGCAAAATTACTGTCTTTTACTCACTAGCGCAAACCGAGACAATCCTGGAGAAAAGTGACTGTTCATAAGATATGCCCCAAAAAGTGACATTTACGACGAGGATTACTACACAAAAATTGAGTTCGATACATAAAGGGAGAAAAATTACTCGCCTTTCCTCCCCTCTTCGTTCACAAAAGCTTTTCACCTTCAACAAATAAGTCTTGCAAGCTCCATTAGCGATACTGGAATTTTTATCACGAAATTTCAACATGTACAGATTGTGGCGCTGAACGCAATGGTGGCATTGCCACGAGCCTATTGAGTTGAGTACACTGCTTTGGGCTACAGGATGATGGCGTGATAGCTCTGTTGGCCTTTCAAGGAGGAATACATTTGCTCGTCGGAGCGGGCTCAATCTGATGAGACAGTCCTAGAGGGCATGCAGTCTCTTTTTGAGTAGACACTTATAGCGGCCTAAACCAAGACAATCTCTGTCCGAACAAAGATATTGACAGTTGCGGTTCTCATGAAATTCGCACGTACAACGTGACTGTGATTTGTCGTATTCAAAGGAGCTTTGTATTCCAATCATATCTCGTCGAATCTATGGCGTAAAGAACAAAGCAAGTTTAATGCAAACTACATTTCCATACGGCCTTATCCACTCAGTTTCGTCACTCGTACCTGAAGACAGCGATTTGCTAGCTTGAGGTGGGTGCTCATGCAGAGCTCAGCTTTGGAGCTGCGGCAAGTGGTGGAAATGTGAAATTCGCTGATGGGGTATTGACTGTTTGCCAGAAGGAGTTGAAAACCCCAAGATAAATAAATAAGAATGAAGGTGCGAAACTGTGGCTAGAGGAGTTCCGTCCAACGAGAACAGTGCCTCAATCTGTGTTATGATTAGGCTTGAGATTCGGCCTGGGCCAATAGTCGTTGTCGCCAATCGTTACAGACATCCTCGAATCCGCCAATCACCTCACCACAAACGCTGGCGCATTCTCTACGTGCAAGCCGTTGGCTCCAGTTTCCTCGATCTAGCCATCTTTCTCCTTCTTCGCGCATTGCTTCGTCACGCCGTATCTCGGATACCAAGTCTTTTGCACTTTTAAGACGCCTTGTGGCCGTTGCTGTCGTTTGGCGTGACATATGCAACGTGTCTGATAGATAGCTCAATGTCTGAATTAAATCGGAAGTAATGGTATGAAGAGCATTCAATGAGCTGAATGCTACTGTTGACGGTCGGGGCATCTGAGCTGTCAAAGATACAAGTAACGGTATGAGATCATCAACCATCTCAACATCTGGTGTAGCCGCCAAAGGTGATAGAAGAGGGAAGGCTAGGCCGTGAAGTTGGCGAGTTTGATGCACAAGATGTGTGGTCAGTGCCGTATGAGCAGTTATCAATCTAAGCTTCTCATTAGTATGGCGTTTCATTATTAGGTCCGGCTATCCAATAAGGGCATTTCTGACCTCGAAGCATTGCTTTCAACAGTCAATTGTGAGCCAAGATCACGAAGGCCTTCGGTCACACGCTGGAAAACGTTGTCGCCTGGACCACCGTAGTTTTCTGTTCCACGACGGACCAGAGACTCAATTCCATCAATCTTAGCAACCAATGTTGCTGGTATACCGGCGCAGTCTAGGTCTGACTCTGAGCCATACTCGCTACCATCGTATTCGGTCGCAGTAGTTCGGGCGTCTCTTCCGTGAGATGAAGGTAGTGTCAAATTATGGGCTTTCTCACCACTTGGGTATTTCGATGGTATTGATATATTTTCCACTCCGCTGCCTGCTGCATCGTCTGTTGGAAAGTTTTGCACGTCACTTTGTTGGGAACCTATGATCGCACGCTGTTCGCTTCCAAGTTCACCCTCGTCTTCCTCGTCGGTGTCAGAGAAAGCATCGGCCAGTTCATCGGCAAGGTTGCCCATTCCTGCATTCGGAGACGGGTCACCGTTGTTCAGCACTCCCAGATCAATGTGGTCTTGATTACTCAGGCTGTTCAGGAAGGGACCTGTAGCGTCATGGTTTGAGGATTTCGACTGTCTTCCGTCATGAGAGATTCCTTGAATACTTTCGGCAGTGGAAGAATGTCGAGAGTGTCGAGGCGTGATCGGTGTTGGAGGCATCATGCCCCGATGGGCACTTGCGAGTGCGCGCTTTGAGAGCTGGCCAAGTAATTCCAACGGGACCGTGCTGAGATGGAACGTTGCGTGCAGCGGATATGGTTCTCGTCAGTTGGTTCGTCCGGCAGGATGCGTGCAGACAGTGTATTTGTAGCAAGAATCCAGTCGCCATAAAATGAATAGAATTAACGACTTTTGACGAATACGGTGCATGTAGAGCGTCTTGCGCCAGGACACGATGGCCTGTCTTTCCAGTTTTAGGTACAACTAGCGACGTCCAAGTACCTACCCGGGTGCCATCGCGCGCCACCGCGAGTTTTGGTAAGAGCTCTAGTTATGACAGCTGCCAACTACCTAGGTACCTATAAAAAGTTTTATGAATGCATTTTTCTTCAGCAATAATTTTTAGGCGTTTTATCAAGTATATATTGGGTATTTTTCAGACTTTTGATTAGACTTTTATAGGACTTAGTTCAAGAAAATTTATGCCACAAGAGTGCTGGAGCGCGCTGGAAGGTATCCACAGGTGCCTAATTAGTGAGGGGCACACTCAAGTCCAGAAATATGTGCCTGAACTAGGTCTTACGTTTGCACGTCTACTTTGGCTGTACCCTTCAAGATTCAATGTTATCTGAAGTTGAAGTGCGCGAAGGCCTCAAAGACATATGGCTGGGAGGCAGGCAAAACACAGGTGCTGCAAAATCGGTATTTCTGAGCAGGTTTTAGCACCACCATCTTGTAACGTATCTAAGGGTAGGTGGTCATAGGCGTATGCGTATAGGTATGCTTACTAGTCCCAGTTACTGCTAGATCTATGTATGGATTCAACTCTTTATTGGCCACGTTGCTAGGCTACAAGTAATGTTCACGTTAATAACCCCCCGAACTCCCTTCCAGGCGACATTTTGTACGATCAGCACTGTGGGTCATCCACATCTCTAAGCCTTCGCGCACTCAAAGGGATATCCCGCCTCTAGGACATGGCGTCAAGGCTTCATAGTACATGATCGAAGGTAAATACATGTAAAGTTGACGCAGTTGCCTTCTTGGGATCGGCGTCACAAAATGTAGTCGTTCTTTGTAGTAATATCATCCACCTACCTATGCAAGCAAGGCTAAGTACGAGCCAACAGTCTGTTCCCGTCATGCCAGACCATCGCCCAAGCCTTGAATGAAGTGGCGCCAGGCTGCTATTGGCCAGATAAGGTGCATATTAATAGAGACTTGTTCGATGGCTATTTGATGTTTTCCCCTTGACAATCGTCTGCTACTTCTCGATATCCTGAGCTGCGATCTAATTGTTTTTATTCTCATTGGTGTCGCCATATTACATGCGGCTATATCTACCGTTTGATCTGATGCGAGTTGGCAAAAGGGATAGCGAAGCGAAAAGTTTTCAAGACATCATATTATCCCCCTCCTCCTCCCCCTCCCCCCCCCCCCTGTTGCGAATTTTCAACGACTTGGGATAAGCCGTTAGCCCCAACCATCGAGCAGGTCGAGAACAGCGCACAAGGGTCTACGCTTATAGATAGGCCACACATTCTACCATATACGAGACGCATCGGATACTGAAAGGGTTTAGTAATTATGGCAACCTTTCGACATTTTCGCTCGGAGGACGTGGACAAGTTTTCTAAATGCAATCTGGACCCTCTGACAGAGACTTATGAGTTGGGATTCTATTTGCAATACTTCGCGAAATGGCCGTCTCTCTTTCAAGTCTGCGAAGACAAGGACGGCAATATCGTCGGTTACAGTCAGTATCATTAGCTCCACCTTTGCGCGGATTTCGTTAATAACGGAGGTGGGCAGTCATGGGCAAAGTAGAATCGTCTCCAGAGGCCTACAGATACTCAGAGCACTATCTTCCGTGGCACGCACACATTACTGCCCTGACGGTGGCACCTGAAGCACGTAGACTTGGCATTGGAAAGATTCTTACACAGCAACTAGAGGTAGCAGCGGACGATAATAATGCTTGGTTTGTAGATTTGTTCGTCCGGAAGAGCAACCATCGTGCAATAGCATTCTACAAAAGTCAGGGCTATAGTGTATATCGTGTTGTCAAAAATTACTATGGCGATCACGCGACAGACGCGAGCAAATCAAGCGAGGATGCTTTTGACATGCGGAAGCCCATGCGGAGAGACGAAGCGCATCAGCACGTCCACGAGAATGGAGAAAATTATGTGGTAGATCCGGAAGATGTCTGGTGATCGATTCATCACTGATTCAGTTTTTGTCTTGTAGTCGATGGCTCAAAAGGAAATTCTGAAATGCAGACCATTGATACCCCAATTGCTCTATGTATGTCATCGCTTGGACAGTGTTTGCGTCAATGTCCCCATACCTAGGTCAAAAGCATGGCACAACTTTTTGGATCGACAATAAGTACGATATCAAGCTACGACTACAATTGCCCCATTTTCGAAGTCTGGCGCCTCCTGAGTGCCTTTGTTTAACCATATATGCTGCAAGATGCGCATACGTAGTCAGTTAGAGGGTTCTTGAAATGGACACCAAAACTCAGCCATTGCCGGATTTCATCTGTGGGGAATGGAGCGATCTGCAAGGTCTTAGATGTATGAAGCGTCATTCGCCTGGCTAGGGAGGTCTAGTGTAGAGTCAAAGGTTCAAACTAACGACGGCGAACAAGTGTAGATCTGTTATATGTTTTCACAAAGGAACTGGCAAGAAAGCTATAGGACGAGAGGTGCTTCGTATAGAGTACCTAGGTAGCTTCGCGCGTTATGCCGATTTTTTTCAATAGAAAGCACTCTTATAACATAAATTATATTACAGTAGAGTTCACAGAAATTGAGTGGAAGATTATTTAAAAAGCGTCTGGAAATATTATTTGACAAATAGTTTATCGAACGTCTCGCCAAAAATCGACGTGGCCAGCCTTGCCGGCCAAGGTTGCAGCGGGGCACATTTGCTGGATCCGCATAATCATCGGCTCTTTGTCGCGCTCCACAAATTTCAGCCAGTCAGCGCCCATAGTATTGTTTTTATGCTGCTGGTCTAGTCCGCTATTATCTGGTTTATTTTTTTTTTCTCTTACATCAGCCAAGTTTGCAAGCTTCCTAGTTGCCCTTGACAGCATCAACAACCCACTACCTACAACTCCTTTTCCAAAGAGTTGCATTTAAAACTTCCTTCTTTTTTATTTTTTTCAGCTCTCACGCTGTCGCCAGAGTGCATAATGGCAACCACTTCGATGGATTACGAGGCTGCGGGTGGTGACCGCTATGAAGGTGAGTCTAGTCCTACATAGTTCGGGCACACTGCCCATTTTGCCTCTGTCATCTATTTCTAAGGCACTAGCTCACTGTTTGAAATCAGACGAGGGTGCTCGTTACGATCGTGACCACAGGAGTGCGTCCCCACGACCTGCCCGGGATGACAACGATGGTCCCCGCCGTCGATCCATTTCACCAAACGGTAATGCCGAACCGTAAGTCAGACGCCCATTAAACTCATGGCGACATTCAGTATATTGATTTCTTCTAGGTCGTCAAAAGAGTCTTCCGGTCTTAAGGATGACGATGATGGCGCAGTCAATCCCGGCTCTAATCTTTTTGTCACTGGCATACATCCACGTTTGACTGAGGCGGAGGTCTCCAAGATGTTCGAAAAGTATGGAGACGTTGAAAAATGTCAAATTATGCGTGATCCGCACACCAAGGAATCGCGAGGATTTGGCTTTGTGAAAATGGTAACCTCGGAGCAAGCCGAAGCAGCCAAAGAGGGACTTCAAGGCGAACAAATTGAAGGACGTACTTTGAGCATCGAGAAAGCACGCCGTGCGTGCCCTCGTACGCCAACACCTGGCAGATATTTTGGGCCACCTAAGCGATGCATGTGCAGTCCCTACACTACAACATTCAAGTCTTTTCATTAACTGTTACTAGATCTCCGTAATCGTTTTGATGATCGCCGCCGCGGCGGATACGGCGGCTCTGGTGGCTATGGACGTGACGAATCCTACAGGTATCGCGGATATGAACGAAACTATGATCGCCGCCAAGAAGATCGCGGCTATGAGCGAGGTGGCTATGAACGTAGCCATGACCGCTCCGCCTATAGAGAAGAGCGGAGATATGATGATCGCGGCTACACTCGTGATTCTGATCGAGGGGCATATGAACGCAGAGATCGTGATGAATATTACGGCCGAGAAAGATATGGAGGGCGCGATGATCGCGACCGCTATGGCCCTCGCGGAGGTCCCGGTGGTTATGAACGTGATCGATATGACCGGCAGGCTGATCGAAGTGCTCCCAGGGACCGCGATGGCATAGCCAGCGGACCTGGCTACGGGGACTCGGCCCCGAGAACTGAGGCTCGTGAGCCATATGGAGGTTCGAACCACATCTCGTCTCACAAGCATATATTTCTAACATGACTAGGGACCGACCAAGCTACTCGATGAGTCTGGGTCCACATCGACGATCTGTACACCAATGCCATTCTTCGGACGTAACATTTATCGATCTTGAAGACTCGCTTGCTATGTATTTCCGGGTGAATTATTCAAAGCGCTCCGCCACTATTGGAGCCTTATTAACACTTACTGGGCTCTGCTACTAAACACAGTCTTCTTTCATGAGGGGCTTTGGGAATGTGGTTCAAAGCCCCCCAGAAGTTTTCCTACTGCGATCTTCTTTCATCTTTGTTTTACTGCCACGTCACTTCTCCTCTTTGACACTAGGTTTCTTATGTCTGTTCCGTTTTGTGTCCGTTACAGTTTCTGTTCTTACCTTGCCATTCATGCGGCGATGGGGCTACGGAGGGGGTCACCTATGACAGCTCTTCAACAATTGCAAAAATAATCACGTCGGTCATCGTCATATTGCACAGCAGACTTTGATAGCTTGGGCAGCGCAACACCTACAGGCATTGGCCTCAGCATTTGGCCTAGTAATTCTTTTTGCACTAGGTTCGCAATCGACAACCAAGCTGATTCCTGCTGCAACATGTAACATTATGAGAAAAAGTTATCAACCTTGGCCTTGCACAGCTGAAATGGATCGCAATTGTCGGTATTCACATCTGAGACGTTAAGAAGCCACGCATTCATTAATTCGCATCAATTCGGACTAATTCGAAATTGACCGTGAAAATGCCGCCATCCACGACTAAAGGGGCCCAGTTCCTGTAATATCTTTGCGGGCACCACGATGGGTTAGGAGTCCTCGTCTGGAGTGGCCGCGTGCCCATCATATGCATGCGCCATTTGCTTTGCCACATTCCGTATCGCGGTATATTAAAGGTCCAAGTGATGGGCCGACAAAGACAAAACTAAAGCTTCAACGCTGTCATAGCTGAGTCATTTGCCTGGCTTTCTTTGAAGTTTTTTTTATTTTTATTTTTAAAGTTCGATATGCGTGATCACTGACCCCCTATATACAGCGTCGATGCGACTTAGAGCGAAGTTATTCGTTACAAACTGCTTTACAATATTCGCCTCGCCGTGACTTCAATGAAAGATGTGTCAAAATTATCCCGGGCTCGTTCTTAGGTCTCCAGTCAACCAGATCGTGCTTAAAGGCTGAGACGATGCTGAGAAGCATGATAGAAACTTGCCACTCCGGGCATTGTACTAGATGCCGTCTACCGGTTCGTAGTTCTCGGGATTTACATCGCTGTGCTGTAGTTTTGGCCACAGCTTACATTGCAGAAACTGCTAGTTTCGCACAGACAAGGTTGAACTGTCTCTCACTTTGGCTGACATGTTATGGTATCTTCTATTCTCGTTGAATCTGTTTCGCTATCCATCCGCTAAGATACCTGAAGTGTTTTATGTCATCGGGTGGGAAAATAATGAATCATCCTTTGAAAAACATAGGTGTGAAAACATATTGGCAGCACTGATGAAGAACCCGATTTTCAACCCCGCTACGAATTGCTCTGGCTCGCGTTAGCTCCAATCAGCCATCCTACGCCTGAAACTAATGTCCCAGTTGCTGCCTCTCGTAGCTGGTCGCGCCTCCTGACTCGTTGATGTGGTTGGGTGTCAGCCTCGAATTCTTCCGACTCCATGCCTCCCGAAATGCTTTGAATGCCTGATATAGCAGTAAAGTTTCTCTGGGCAATGCGCGCTGTCGCTCGTGACAGGTCAAGAAGAGACATAGGCACATCATCCGTCTGGCGTGCTGCTGCGTTGGTGCTGACTGTTTTCGAAGCGTAATGCTCTTCTGCGGGCACAACTTTAAAAGCCCCAGGATGTCTATTGGCGTCAGCTTCCGCTTTTAAAGCTGCCTCGTTGGCCACTTCTTCCTTGATTGCAGAATCAAGCTGTTCTTCGCATCGACGAAAACTTTTGAGGATGTCCTGAAGCTGGCTTGTTGGCGCAAGTCGCAACGCCGTCGCGAGACATTCCATGCGTTGTTCAAGATGTCTTATCTCAGGGTTCCCGCTAGCAGTACCAAGATGAGTTGGCCTCTTGGATTGTTCGGTACGGATGTATTGACCTGCATGCAAGGCAGCTTTCCATGACCAGTGGTCAAGCAGGTTGTTTGCAGCGTGACTGGAAGAATTGCCGGATTGGTTACTGAGGCGATTTGCAACATATGAGTAAGCTGTTTCGAAGTCATCCTCTTTAAGGGCAGCCTGGATGCAAAGGGCGGTAATGCGTCTTTCTGCGATTTCGATGTTGACATTAGCCTGCTCTTCTGTGATATCCATATTGGGTAAGAAGCTACGATGAGATGGCAGTCCTGCTTGGGATATATTCACGCCCACATCCAAGAACTCTTGGAGCCGGGTGTAAGAGCCAGGATTTTGTTCAAGTGCCTTCTCAACAATTGAAATGGGATCAGAATGCACTCGTAAAACAACAGGACAGAATGGTTCCCCCGCTTTCAGTACTAAACGGTAACCGCTCAGTGCGTGAGTAGCTTTTAAAAGTGCTTGGATCCTCTGTACTCCTGCTAATGACGGCCCTACCGTCAATGGAAACGCCCTGAGACTATAAACGAAAGTTAGCGGTGACCAGATTCCTTTTGCCAATATAAAAGCCTACATTTCATCGCATCTTTTAAGTCCCCCTAGAGCCCGATTGGGGTTCGTAGCGTTATCAAAGGCAGCCAAAGCCGAGCTGCAGACTGCTTCTTGCACAACCTCGGCAGAGAGAGGCTTATTGTCTGTATCTTCGTACAAGCGACGGGAAAGTTCGTAATCTATTCGAGTGTCAGTTCATTGTTCTCACTGGGGCGAACCATCCACGTGTTTTTAGGTTGCGGCTCTTTGTGACCCCCATTTCTGTTCTTTTGTTTTCTGCTTCTGTTTCAAACATACGTCCTTTGGATAGTAGCAGTCTCAAGAATTCTGTATCCATGAATTCTATCTTCAATGCGCCGAATATGCCACCGTCGATACTTCGATGAGAATTTGCTCTATCATCGTGCCATTCCCGCAGCCAAAGCGAATGTTTTCGAAATCGTGTCAAGCACTCGTCGTCGCCGACGGACTGATGATTGCTAATAGCCCTCAGCAATTTCGAGAACTCCGCCCTTTGCTCTTGTGTGTCCTGAAGAAGTGTGAGATCTCTTGCTTTCCTCACTGACGATGGAACACCGTAAAGAGTGAGAATATAAGCACTCAGAGTCAAAGCAAGCAGAAAATTGGTAGAGTCAGCGTTCGGATTGGTGAGTATATTGTCAGGTCCGAGGACCTCGCCCCGTGTGAAATTTGTAGTACGGTTGTCCCAGAACGCCGGGAGGTTTCCCAGAGAAACGTCGGGCAGCGATATCAAGGCTTCCTCCAGAGATCTGCAGTGTTCATCGTGCCCGAGATCAAATCGTAACTTTGCTACGATAGCAAAAAGTCTTGATAAGCACTCGAGAGTGGTCTCCTGTACGCTATAAACACACGCCATCGTCGCTGTAGCATATCTCAGGCGGAATAAGTCTCGGTAATGCTTCGGCAGCGCCATGGTTAATTCATAGCCAAAATCCACGTCGTCTAGACCACTCCAACTCTCGAGAGCTTGGACAGCGACAGACCACGATGAGACAGCTTGAGAGACTAGCCATTGCATCAATTCTTGCAAGCCATCGCATATGATTTTTGAAGAAGAAGTTTCGCCACTAATTGATGCCTCTTTCCAGCGGTCAGGATTATATAACCACGGCCCAAAGACAGCCTTGAGATCCCACTCAATATTTTGTCGCCGCTGAATGCCGGGACCAGGCTGAAGTAAAAGATACTTGCTCACTTGAGTATCAGGTAGCGTGTCAAATTGAAGTAGGGTGTATCCAGATATATTCCAACTATCGGTCGCCTGTTTCTTCTTAACATATGGCAAGACAATTGTACATATCCATGTATATAGATGGAGGTTTCGGTGAACAAAGGGTAAAAGTAGATCCAATATTTGAGAAGATATGCCTGTTTCAACATCCATTGAGCAAGCGCGCAGTACCAAGAATTTACCAAGCATATCCCCTGCAAGAGCTGGGTGAGATCCAGAGCAGTCCAAGGATTGCAGATGCAATCTTTTCGCCTTCTTGAGAGATTCTGCTTCTGTCAAACTGCTCACAGGTGATAAGTCCACAACATCAGAACGTGTGTCTCGACATTGCCTGGCGGAGATCTGCTTCAACAAGCCCACATAAAGACTAGGTTTTACGGTCTCGGGCAAATGAGTCAGAAGAATCCGGAGTATAAGCTCCTCATGAAGAATGGTTGCTTGACACTGAGCCAGCGCTGTAAGATCGTCGATGTGAGCATTTGCAGTGTGGTGCACTGCAAGCAGCAGCACCTTCGCCGGAGACAAGGCGCTGGCCATGACATGAGAAAGGCCCGGCTTATCCAAGCCTACAGGTTTGGGTGTTGACAGAGATAGCTTTAAGAAATTCGATATTTGATTGAATGAATTGGAAGCTTTGGAATTAACAAGTTTTGGAAAAGTGTATGTATGTTGGAGATACGACAAACTCGGCTTGCTATGCCGCGCCTAAACGTCGCCTTTTGGAGTTAGTTGGCTTCACCATGAGGTCAGAGGTTGTTTAATTGAGCCAAATTATGCACCTACCGGGGCGCTGAGAGACGAGTTTGTATGAATCTCCTATACTTTGTTCAGAGCCAAAACATGTGGGGTCTGAAAGTACTCCTGTTCGATCCCTCGTCTTGAACAGCCCCTCTCCTTCATTCTTGCCTCTCAACTTGCGACCGGGCAAGCCGTTTTTTCCCATTATTATTTTTGTTGTTGCCTCCTCCTTCGAGTCCTAGACCGTTGCTCTAGCCTTGCATTTGACCAGGTCGTTGTCATCTGATTTGGCAGTAGTCCCAAAGTTCTTCCGGATTTCGCCGACACCACACTCGTTGCATCACGGTTCGAAATTATAACTTGCCCAGCGTCGACACATTATGGCATCGGGATATGGAATGCATGGAGGTATTTCAAACAGACCACCCTATACGACGCGTATCAGACTAATCACAAACTCGTAGGAGTTGGACGTTGCTTCCCAATGTGGCAAGAAGTCATGGCATGTTACGTTGTGAACGCCACAGCTGAAGATGATTCTGGAAAGAAGAAATGCTCCCTTGCACTAGAAGACTACTATGAGTGCCTCCATCATAGGAAGGAGGTTGGTGAAGCCATGCCTTTGTTGTTATTGGAAAATTGCAGCAGCTGACGCGCTTCCAGCATGCGAGAGCGTTGGCAATTCAAGCCGCGTACGCCCGAGCTGACAAGGCAACACCCCGAGATAACGCACCAAGCGCTAACGCAATACGAAATCTTGGCCTTTTGGGTAAAGAGGAAGAGACGCAGAAAGTTCTCGGTCAAAATAATTAGGCATGTCTCCTTGATCAGCCTCTATATGTGCCTTGATTTCAGAGATCAAGTGTATAGGGTTGGATCTCACTTGATCGCTGTATGTCAGGACTATCTGCTTACATTGCTACAAATTCTAGATTTTTAGAACTTTTCTGTAGAACGGACAGCAAGAATACATAATTCCCTGCGATGGCGTATGGCGTTCTCCTTTGCGCATTGACAGACGACATAAATACTCATTTCTGCACCCTCTCTCCAAGAAACCGTCATGTTAGTCACGGTATCGAACAAGCTTCTTTACTTTTGAAGAACCAAAAAAATGACGCGATGTGTATCCGTCGTATACCTGTCATCGACTTTGCTCCAGCCTTGCAAAACCAGCGGAACCGTGTCTATCTGGTGCCGCGTTTTGACCATAAATCTTCTTGAGTACGGCGATAGGTATGCTAGCAGACTCTCTAAACTATGGATGGGTAAAAGAAGACATTGGTCCCGATTTACTGCCAGAATAATGTTGTTGCGTGTAGCGGTGTTTTACAGCAGTTCCATCTTTTGAAAGCAAGATGTTCAGTCTCAACACAAGGTAAAGAAGTGGCTAGGCGGTCTTTTCAGGTATCAATTAGTATCACAACGTCAGTTCTCGGTGATGCTCTATAAGACGCTCCCAATACTTGTTAGCTTGTCTTCCTGCTATCTGCAACCAAGAAGCCGAACAGCGCGCCAGGATGCCATTTCCTTTCCCTTGTGGCTGCCAACTCGGCTTTCTATATACAACTGTGAAGGGGGTATCGGATCATCACTTGAAATCGTGTATTTCTTGTACTTGTCTGAAAGGGTGACGGACATCGTCTTCCTGCATTTCAGCCTAGTCAGGTCATTAATGGCGCCGCGTCCCTACCCTAGTCAATAGTTGTTCTCCTTGAGTTCCGAATGTATTTGGGGCAAAGCGTGACTGCTTGCGTAGTACATGCTCTGCAAGAATGGCAAGTGTGGCTGAAGGGATTGTATGCATCAACTGGCTTTTGCGTAGGAAGTCCTATTGTCGAAAGATAATGCATTACCTGGTGGTGAAGACCAAGTTGCCGAGTATGCATGCAACATATCCCATCATCTAATCATGGAACCACACCCTGCCCGTGATCAAGGTATTTACCGATAGATTGGTTCGGTATCTCGGACTGCGCGTTCGTATTTCAGCAAATCAGCGTTGGTTTTATAACCCCTTGATAGTTAGAACGCCGCAGCGTTGTATTGTACCCACAACCCTTGAATACTAGCCAGGTACCTGGATCTTGCAGAGATGCTGGGTGTGGCGACGTAACTACTGCAGTTAATCTTTAGGGAATTTAAACGGGTGAATATTGAATTGACCCGTCAACTGCCTTTCATGAACACCCATGTAGTTGGCCAAAGTCCTGGTTGGTAGACGCTCTGCGACGTATTGACTGCCAGTTGGCTGAGCATCACTGTGTACGGACACTCCGCGCACCCAGTACCTACCTACCTAGTTACCTACCTACCTAGGTAGGTACCTAGGTAGTAAGCGATCTGCACAACTTGACTCCTGGATTCTGTAGTAGTTCGTACCTAGTACCTAGTACCTAGTACCTAGTACTCCGTGATCCGTACACGTACCCTCTAGTACGAGAAGGCAATAGCTACCTACCTACCTACTTAAGTTCACGACGTGTCTTATTGGTCCATCCAATAACATGTGAGAGCGAACATCTATGTACCTGCACGCCGAGCTGGTTCCTGGTGATAATCACAAACTCACAAGATCTCGTAAGACATTTTAAATTCATTACCGGGCTATTGGTAAGAATGCTGTAATAATTCAAAGGCTGTCTTGTGATTGATGAACTAATGAACTAAAAAGTGTCTCCGGGAATCGGGCTGGTACGCGATGGTATGTGCCTCATAGAAGCCACCAGAAACAGATAAGTACTTCTTCTCTATCTAGGTACCTATAGCTACGTTTTGACCGGCATTCATAGTGGCACTTGGGTTGTAGAATCTTCTTTTGCGTAATTTGAGGTTCCCTAGCTGTATCATGCAGGAGTGGAGCCTGCGGCGTGGACGGTTAACGGTATTAGATGCCTGGATAGTTACCAGGTACCTAAGAATAGGATACCCTCCCTAGGGAGGCACTGCCTTAAGTGCTAGGTACATAGCTACCTAGAGGTAGTTTAATGCAAGCTCGAGTGGAGTAACTGCATTTCCCAACGGGCCACTACGCATTTCACTCGGGCCAAGAGATCACTTCTGTTCAGAGGGTGTGACTAATTTAATGATAAACAATTATGGACTCAGTTATACTGCACAGAGGGGGAGCAAGCATTCTGTCTTCTCTGCATGGATGCATGGACGCATGGATGGATGCATATTGAAGCAGAACGTCTCTTGGGGGAGAATACTGAGCCCGCTTTGAAGCAATCCATGGCGCTATGCAAAAAAAACTGACTATCGCTCGATGTGCTGGGCTCGCAAGGTCCTTGTCTGCTTCGGTGTGCATGATTTCCCCCAAAGCCCTCTGTCACAGCTTCGAGATAACTACCCACGATCCGAACTTGCTAAACAGTGCATGAGTCGCGACGTCGGACTTGCGCTGTGCTTCCTCTACCTAAAGTAGATCCGTCAGCGGCAACGGTGCGTAACGGCCGGAAAGGAGATGCATGCATTCCATGGCCGTTTTAGGTTCGCAGAAGGGCCGAAAATTGTCGGCTCCAGGAACCACCCACCTGTAGGAGACCTGTAACACCTTGCTTGAATATGACAAAAATGGCTAAAGAGAAAAAAAAAAAAGAATTAATGAATAATAAAGGAGAGGGGTCGGAAAAGTGCGTCCTCCCCCACCGGGAAGGGGCCGCACACCCTGCCTTCCGCTCCTGGGCGCAGCCACAAAAACGGTCACGTCCACGGACAACAGACTCGCAGCAACAGAGACACGATACGATGCTTACGGGCTCATACAAGCACAATTGGAGAGGGTGAGAGCAAATATTCTGGGTTATGTATAGATTTGATCTTGGTTCACCATCTCGGTTCACCATCTTATCTTGTCTCTTGCCTGCTTCTAGCAGAGGTACCTCTGGCCATAAAAAATGGACGATCGGCTAACGGTCTCAGACTTTGAATACCTAGGTCTACGGACTAGGTGCCTGAATAGTTAAAGAAGAAGCAAGGAAGGAGCTGGTGGTTTGGCACGTCAGCCCCTGCCTGTTCTTCCCTTTCCGTTGGATGATGGCGGTGGAAATCTGTGACAGGTTTGCTTGACACAAGCATGCTATCCTATCCGTACATGCATATAATATAGGATGCAGTTGGAATCCATGGCAAGAAAACCCAGTAATCAAGCCTTGGCGAGCCTAGGAGCATTCGCATTCGATTCAGACAGAACATGGGTTTTCTGAGTTCACTTCTCAAAGGCGGGAGGGAGGGAGGGAGGGATGATGATCTCGCGCCGCGGCCCCCATACTACAATATCAACGGTTTACCAAACCATCACTAATCATGGCCGCCACCACCTCGACTTTTCAGCGTCTCAACGTCTCAAATAGTTACAGCCAAGACAAATGACACTGTTGATGGCCAAGATACTCATCATATTACCCTACCCCTAGATTGAGCGTTGTCTTGACCGGCTGAGTGGGTCCCGTCTCAGACAGACACCCCTCCCTCCAAGTCAATGATGCCGGTGATTGTCGGGCAGACAGAAATCTGACGAGGATGATCATCCTGCTGCAAACTTGAGGTGGTGGATGCGTCCCGGGCATCTGGGGCAGACTGTCGATTGTCGATTGTCGATTGTCGATTGTCGATTGAATTGTCAATTGTCAATTGTCGAGTTGTCGTGTTGCCCAAGAGCTGCGATGCTTCGTACTCGGATTTATGCAGTAATTATGCGGCGCTTCCTGTCTTGTGCATCAGCCACGTCTCGCGTCAACAGTTATTTAACGGCGCCATCAGGCGAAGAGAGGTGTCTACCTCCCTTATTGCTATCACTTACCAGGCCAGGCAAGACAGCAGATCGTATAATAGATTGCAGTATGCACTGATAGATGGAACTAACTGCCTGTCTCTCGGAACCGATAAAGAATACACTTGCACTTGCGCACGACCAGCTCTCCACAGACGCTTTACGGGAAGGCGAGTAGCTTAGGCAGCTAGCTAACTACCCAGGTACCTAGGTAGGTAGGTACTGTATTTTTTGATCTCTAGTTTTTTTTTTTTTTTTTTTTGTTTGTTTTCAACATGAGAAAGTTTTGTATAGACGTCGTAAGTGCCTCTTATGAACCCCTATGCAATTGGCTGTTAGCGTCAGGCCTGGTTCGAACCACTCTGCGGCATTATAAGAGCGGGTTTGGGTGGGAATACTTATAGGGGATTGATTACATTATGGTACCGAGTTCGCGTGCCATCTCGATTTTTGGTAAAAGCTCGGTAACTCTGGCCACTCGAAAATAGGGCTGGTGACTGAGATGGTGAACTTGGTCAGTACATGTGTTTTTCAAACACCTTATAAGGGCCTTATAAGGGCTCTATGAGAGTCCTCGTAGGGCTAAATGCTTCATAATATCTGCTACAGGATAGTTAGTATGAACTCGACAGTATCGCAGCGCTATTGCCACAAACCGGGAGTGTGGGTGGTGCAGATAATACGTGCCTGACTGATACTAGCCACAATACGCATAGAATCTAGGTTAGTACTAGGAACCTACCAGGTAGGTACCTACCTGCTTAGGAGGTACTTTCGCGCCCCAGGGATTAAACGCTGATCTGCTGGAAACAAGCTGGGGGTGGGGTGTCCCGGTCAGTGTAAAGGTCCCGGAAGCAGTCTGGTACAACAACCTGAGCCCCCCTTTCAACGAGGGAGGGGAGGGGATCGAGAGTAAACTCCCCTGCAGCGCTGGGGAAACAACGAGGCCAAACGATTACCGGCCCCACCACGGGCCATAACCGAACCGGCCTCATCCGCTCAGCATCTACAATCACACTACTGTGGAAAAAAAAAAAAGCACCACTGAGTGTACATCCGTCCTCCTGACTCCGTACTGCAACCGGTTACCTGGCAACTGGCAACCTGGTCCTGCACAGCTAGGTGGGTGCCTGTCCTGGTGGGTAAGCCCAGCGGGTAGGTACCTAGCTAGGTAGAGAGTTCGAGTGGTAAGACTTTCTGCCGGGAGTCCGTCGCAAACAACAGCGTACGGAGTAGCTATCTTTTAGTTTGCTTGCGCCCTTTTACAGACTGGTCTGGGCAGGCATCTGAGGCGACGTGCTTGTTCCGCCCAAGTGTACTTCGACGAAGTACATACATACCTCCTGGTATTATCTCTAGCGTACCTAGGTATTTTGGGTAGAGAGCAGGCTGGCGTTGACGCGCCGTGCAGGACCATACAGCAGCCATCTGCGACATGTCCAATTACAAGTACAACGGTTCGACTGCTTGGGAAAGGATCATAGTTAGATGAGATTCATCACGATCGATGTGCAAACATGGGTTAAAGTAGCCTGCCCTCTCGCCTGGAAAATAAAACCACAAGTGGGGTCCACATCGTGACACCCCTCCCCGGCTGCTTCTGGCCGATCAAGCCCCCATTTACGGAGAACCCATTCCCATATTACTCCTTCGAATCCGCGAAATTCCAAATATGTGTGCCGCACTCGCGACGGTTGTACCACAAGCCTTAATTGGATTCATTGGAGAATTAACCAACATCCGTTCCAACACCCGTTCAAGTAAAACTGTGCAGTGCAGCACAGCTCAATTACTGCGACCGCCCCAGACAGACCTGTTGCCGACGCCCACGGTCAAGCTCGTCATTATATTTGCCCATTTGTACCAAAGCCGTGTTGCCGTGCCGCTCCGTAGCCTGCCGTTATCCTCAATAATGATTTACATGTATTATTCACTTTACCTGGGTGGATACGTTGGCCATCCGAGTCCTGTCTTTGCTCGAATCCCATGCCGTCCACCTACTCTACTCTTTCGTGGCATTACCGGATGCCAGAGACTCACATGGCCTCATCACTCCTGTTTGCCAAAAGTGTAACACGAGCGCATGTAGAGATTGCAATGTCAATTTTCAAGCGTACGAATTAGCAATGGTATATTAAATTATGTTAAAATACACCGCTGCAGGACCAAGCCCAGGGATACGCCGCGCTTCAACCAGAAAATTAGAGGTAAAAGTTACCAAGGTTCCGTCCTTCGACATCTATGCAAAATCAGGCATTTTTATTGCAGCACAGAAGCTAGCTTCATCTTATCACAAGTCTCCTCTGGCCATTTTTCTTCAGCTTCAGCCGATCTAGGTTTATGCATCTCCTGCTGCTGGCGCGGCGCCTGCTTTGGAATCGGAGAGTTTGGTGCTGTGAGGAGCTGTGACTGACTTCGTGACAGGGGAAGACGCCTCTGGTGCTCGTGGATGTCACCAATAGACCCCGAGAGTGACCTGAAGCCCGGCAGTTGCGCTTCAGCAACGCTGTTTCGACGCCAGTTGCGCAGTGGTGGAAGCTCGACGCGATTGTGGTAGGACTGAAGAGAGCATGAACGACCAGCGGGGGATGTCGTATAGTTCGACCCCGAGTCGGATTCAGCTGGCTCAGAAGAACACGGCGACGGTAAGGGAGCCTCTCGCCACGGCAATGTGTAGGTGCCAACTCCCGGGCTAGGAGATATGGAAGGACGTGCAAGCTGGGGGAGCGCAAGTTGTGCACTCGGTATTGTCGGTACTCGTGGTGCATTGTCTTGCAAAGATGTTGAGGTTTTAATTTGACGCGGGCGTTCTCGACGCTTCATTCGGTTTTGAGTGCCATTCCACCAGTTCTTGACTGCATTATCGCTCCGG
The DNA here is from genome assembly GCA_000729835.1 of Atkinsonella hypoxylon. Taxonomy (NCBI): domain Eukaryota; kingdom Fungi; phylum Ascomycota; class Sordariomycetes; order Hypocreales; family Clavicipitaceae; genus Atkinsonella; species Atkinsonella hypoxylon. Next base: position 147,786 of record JFHB01000011.1, on the reverse strand, counting down.
CCAGGCATATGCCGGGCTATCTCGGCCCAACGCTTTCCAAACTGCTTCACTAGCATCTCAATCTTTTCACCCTCTTCCTTAGTGATAGGAGTGTGTATTAATGATGGTTTGAGCTTCTGATGATATCGCTCACGACATTGTTTCGCTGACCGAGAACCCAGCACCTCTGACATTTCAACCCAGTTCAAAAATTCTTTTTGTCCAATGAGCTGCATGAGTATAGTGTCCTCGTGGCTGGACCAGGGACCCCTCTTATGAGAAGAAGCCATGGCTGACTGAAGATTGTAGTGGTTAGAAAAACAAGAAGTCTAGAGAGTATGGGGGAGAATCAGTAGATTCATTCATCCATCCATCCATCCATCCATTCATTCATTCATACATACATACCTCGCTGTAGTAGTACTGTTCGTCAATACGAATAACGTGCCGTTAACAGAAACCGATGTCGAGCTCTGGATGATTGCAACGGAACAACAGACCGTTCTTTAATAAGTTTAGTATGCTTCTTGCGTGCGTCTTTCAAAAATGCATTCCAAGTTCTGTTGCGTGAATGTGAAAGAAGGTACGAGGGAGAGGGGGCGGCAGCTTGGATGAAGAAAATTGGCAAATGGCGTCTATGATGGGCAAGTCCGATGAGGCTCGGTGTACTCATCCTGGTGCCGCTGTCAGACACCAGACGCTTTTGTGGACGCACAGCAATTTGTGGGGTGTGGCTGCGGCTAGGAGAGGGGCGTGTTGGGAGAGGAGACAAGGATAACTTTGTTAGCGTCGGCGGCGGTCCAGCAGCACAGGCACTCAACTCAAACTTGCCTGCGGGGATCCATGGCTACTAGCGCGTTGGCTTTATGCTCATTGCTCATTGCTCATTGCTCAACATGGTTTGTCCAATAAACGACACCGAGATCTGAGATTCCTATGACAAACAAAGCCATAAGTTAGTTACCTAGGCACATATTCTCTTGCTGCCTTCTAGTCAGCACACGACACTATTCTATCTCTCCTGCTTATTTCTGGCGTTTTATGGGCATGAACCAAGCTTCCATGAGGCCTCCAGGAGGTTGTGAAATCGAACAAGGCGCGCCTCCCCCCCCCCCCCCCCCAACGACCAAGCATCTATCCGTTTCCAAATTACTTGCCTAAGATAAGTTCAAGACTGCAGAGCCCAGAGGTGGGTGGAGGTCATTGAAGTAGCCACCTAGCGACAGCTCTTACTGACATGCTTGCATGTCGCACTAGTTCCCAGATTCAGAGAGGCCTGGGCCCGATTCCAACTACGAAGTGAAGACCAGAGCAATAAAATTCAGGCTTCCGGCTCTGTGGCCGTCGTCGCATGCCTTTAGTTGGCGTGGATCATGCTGCATTGACGGTGGAGATCTTGGTGACGCCGTAAACCTACTCCTCATGTTCACGGCACCAGCCTTTGTCTCGACACACATTAGGTTTGTTCGTCTGTGAAAAGCATGGTTAGCGGCCGATTAGTACCTGATGATTCAGGTTAGCATGTCATATCGAGCTTGAAAAAGCTTATTGTGGCCACCATGGCTGGCTCATCGTCACCTCAGACTTTATAAACACGTCAGAGAAGTGAACTTACGTACCGCACTGCAAGGTTTGAGCAAAGCTCAGCAATGCCAAATACTCGTGGAGGCAAATTTTTTCGTTTAGTCAACTAACAGTGACCGGACTACTGAGTTGAAGCAAAGTGTACTATTTTATTGTGACTGATTGTGTCTCGCTTCCCGCTTCGGGAGTTATCCTCCGTGACGGTCCATGTTGCACAAGAGAAGCTCAAGAGGCTCAAGAGGCTGGAGAGGCTGGCTGGTGATGGGCACCATGACAAGGAAAGGGGAGAAGAGAGAAATGTTTCAACGTGCCATTGTCCACCTTGGCGTGGATGGATATTAATCTGATACAGGTAGGAATATCCACAGGACAGCATGATTGCGGAAATAGCAGTCGTAATTTTGTGATCCTAATGATGTAAAAGATTAATCTATTGAATAATCCAGTATTCAATGGGAAGTCTCCTTGCGTGTCCTCAAGGGCTAAGGTACGAGATGATGGTGGTGGACGTGTAGGGATACTGGAGGCAACTCGTGCCTGAGACATATTTTATCATGTGGCTGGACCAAGGATCTTTCTTTCTGATCTCGAAACTTTGACTCGCTTGAGCATGAGCAATTAAGACGCGCCATACCCCGCGGCAGAATTAACCACGAGAAGGTTTGTACTTTGGAATATGCGGAATGCCAGCTTTCAGCAATTCCGAATCCAGCCACAGCTTTAGTACCACTGTGCTAGTGATGGACCGTTCACGTGCTTCAATGAATTACGGCCGCCTGACTTGTGAGTCATTGATGCGTTTCGCTCTCCAGCGACTTAATCATGTGAGCGACTGTCAACAAAGCTGTCGTCAAACAAGAAAGCTACATTAGACTATGTTGTGGCCCTGTGGAGAACGACTTGACGAGCGTTCAGTCACCAAGCCCACAAGAGCAATACTGTCATGGGACCAAAATTGACTTAGAAGCGGAAATCAAGTACGAAATGCCTCGTGTCCCGTAAATGCTTCCAAAATGCCACAACAACCTAATCCGTTACCATGTTCATAATCATCCAACATCATCATATGGTCATAAGCCCTGTCAAACCAACTCATCAGAGGTGAATATCACCCCCAACACCGCTGACCCACCTTTTCCACGCTTCTTCGTAAGCTATCTCGAGTTCCTCGACCCATCGCCGAGTGTTGAAGAGGCTACAGTGCCATTTACTATCCCATAACAATTTCCGCATATCTGCCAGCCGGCCCTGGCCTTGACCATAACCAGCCACGTTAAGTGTGTACGTTAGGCCATTTGCTAAATCAATCGCTCGTCGCTCATACTCGTCCTCACTATCTGCGATGAGTTCCACGGCGACTCGCTGACCTTCGGTCGAACGAGGGAGAGCACCCTGTAAGATGGATGCTGCCATACGGGAGCACATCTTATAAGGATATCTTGGAAAAGTAAGTAAGGGGGTGCTAGACCACAAGACATCTGCAGCAGTGGTATGTGCATTGCATTCGGGTGTGTCCAAGAACAGGTCACAGACGCGAGCTCGTAAAATATGTTGATTTTTGGGGGCAACGTCGGTGAACACAACTCGACTTGCGACTTCGGGTCCAGCCCAAAGTCTTGCAGTTGCTTTTAAATTGCGCTCACCAGGTTCGGGAAACCGGAGTAACCACAACACAGTACGAGGCGCTTCAGCAAGTATACGTAACCAAGACCGAAATGTTGTAGGATCGATCTGCATAACTTAGCATTGACATGGCCATCTCAATGTCAATCGGATATCTTGTACGCACCTTGTAAAGTTGATTGAAGTTTCCAAGAATAACGACATCGTCTCCCAAGCTGGGAAAAAGCTCCCTGCGCATTTCCCATCTTTGTCTTTCTACTTCTGCCCATTGGGTGCTGACCTCACTGGAGGCACAGGATTGAGCGTGGTCGCAGCAGAAAAAAGTTTCACGACAAAACACTATATTTTCTGAGTACATCCAATCACCGTCGAAACCTTCATTATCGTCACGAAACACATCCTCTAATGAATTATTTTGTCGCCAAGGCCGAAGCGTTGAGGGCGGAATAGCTGTCTTGTCGGCTAGGAGGTAATCGCACCATTCTGCACCTAACGTGCCAGCAAAACCCATGAATGACATTTGGATAGGAGCTGGCCTAGCGGCAAATATCTCGTTTCGTGCACCACGAGTGTAGCCATTCAGGTTCACCAGGATGTGAACATTGTCTAGAGTTATCTGTTCAATAAATTTATCTGGTGGCCAGTTGCTGACGTCTCGGAAAATTGGCGCCTGATTCTCAATCTGTTGTCGATGGATTGATCCATCACTCGGGGTGGTGGCATAGCAGATGGCATGAACACGATGAGGGTTATGGAAGCCAAATGCCGATTGCATGCTTGTGATGGGTTAGTTGAGCTGATCCTCAATAATGGGAGGTTTCACACTCTGCAATTACAAGTGCGACTTACAGATGTGCTAAAGGATGATTATTAAAATCTGACGACAAATATCCTACGTTCAGTTGCGGATTGGGCGGGGCCGGAGGCGGACAGACAGTTGCGGATATCCAAGGTGATCGCAGCGTAGAGCAGGAGATCCGGAGGGCATTTCTCTGGGCTATCGTTCGGATGTCGACGGCCGAGAGAGGACAGGTGAACGTGTGAAAGGGGAGAACAGTCGGGGCAGAAGGGACCGTGAGGTTCTCGGGCAAATTGGGTCGTGAATATCGGGAGTCGCCCTTGGCCGCATTTTGATACAAATCTAGATACCACCTTCTTTGGACGATTTTCGTGGCACGCTCTATCAACCGTAATATTCGAGAGCCTTCCCAAGGCTGTCCAGCCCAGCGACGAAGTGCCTCGTCTAGCCTGAAAGAAGCACTTTGGCACAGGTGCTGCAACTGGCTTGTCAACCTATGTATCATAGGTTCTTCAAGCATACCCATACCCCATTGTGACGCGTCTTTAAGCTGTTGCGTGACAATGTCAACAACGTGCTTTGTCAGGCCGTTGCTGCACCCACTTGTTCGCCCGTCAACTAGCCTTCCATCGCCATCGACATGCCATCGATCGTACTGTCCCGATTCAAGTACAACGCCGCCACGACCATGCCAGTTGCAAATAGAGTTTAACGCTGTGAAAAGTCCGCAGACTGCCTCAGCAAAGCCAGGGTTTGCATTCATAGCGCGCCGGTAATATATAATGGCTTCATTGATTCGACCTTTGTCTTTCACAGCATTGGCCAAGTTTGTCAAAGCAATGTCGAATGTACCATCACATAATACTGCACGTTCATACATGTGAATCGCCAGATCTAATTGTCCGATGTCTTTAAGCAAGCTACCAAAATTTGTGTGTAGGTGGACATGATTCGGGTCTAATCGAAGGCCGTAATTGTAATAAGCAAGTGCAAGGGCGAGACCGCTTCCTGGGGGGATTCCCGGTATGCCTGGCTGAGGTGACGTCGTCGCGGAAATTGTCGTGGAACTAGTGGCGTTTGTCTGTTGGATTCCTGCCAAAAGAATGCCAACATTGTTTGCGGTTGATGGACTTTCCTGGAGAGAAAGAGATAGGTAATATAAAGCTAGAATATCACCTACTTGAGATGCACCCTGAAGTAAACAGGAATCGGCACTTCCACTTGACATGGCGTCCTGTATAATCTTAGCCAATGACAGTAGAGAATTGCTGGTTGTCTGTATTGCCGCCCGCTTAGACAATCCATTTCGAAGGTATATGAGGCCCGGTAATTCTCCATTGCGACCAAAAACAAGACGGGAGGTGTAACGAGCCTTCTCGGGGGGAAGCATGAGAGGCTGCAAAGATTGTGCCATACATCTATCGTGCATTTGCTGATGGCTCTGGGGCGAAAGTGCAGTCCGAATACGATAAATTAGTTCCTGAATACCGCTGACTTGCCTGCCGAGGCTAATCAAAACGGCCTCCTGGAAGGCTTCTGAGGCGCGCTCGATATCTTTCTGACCATAAAGCATTGTCCCTTTCGCATGAACAAGAGCTAACATTCTTCCATTATCCATACCAGGGAGCAGATAGCCGCTTGATCCAAAGCCTGCCGCATCAGCTACCACGCCACCATCTAGCGTGCTCGAATCGGTTTTCAAGTCGTTTGAGACGCAAAAGGGTTCCCTGTCGCTCAAATCATGGATGTCGCCCGGGCTGAAATCCGATCTGGAATCTGGCATTACACGATATGACGACTTCTGGACGTATGATATTATTTCAACAGCTTCTGCACTGCGGTTTCTGTACAAATGATCCACCAAGTGCTCTGTGGCATCCAGGTAAGTTGGTCGTAGCTTCACCGCCCGAAGCCAGTATTGCTCAGCTTCATTTTGGCGCCCGAGACAATACAAGGCTGCGCCCATATGGGTTATCGCTTCGACATGACTAGAATGTCGGCTTCTTAGTTCTGCACCAGAGTACGGGCGCGGGTCACGGTCTTGGGTGGCTCACCTTGAGTCAATGGATACAATATTTGAAAACGACCTGAGCGCTTCATCGAACTGTTCTAGGCTATATCGAATACAGCCTCCAACTAGCATGCCATCAATCCATTTCCAACTACTTTGCTCGCATAAACTGGTCAGGACCTCGACGGAAGACAGAGCATTGTCAATAGGTGACGGCTTCGCAGAAGTCGAGTATCTCGGGGAATATGGTGTTAAATCAGAGTCCGTCCGCGCGAGCCTATTACCGGAATAGCCGCTGCTTCTGTGCTCTTCCTGGCCGTACGGAATTATGCCAATAGGCGAATGGATACTTTCCAAGGTGTATCGCCTGGTACGCAGAGTCGAAGTGCCTATGGTGTCGTTCAGATATGGCTCAATCAAGTCCGTATGGTTGATATCTTTAGGCCTCGCATTACACCACAGCTTAGGTGGTTTGGGGTACGCTGGAAGCTTTTGGGAGTCAAATGTTCCCGGGATAGTCCTCGTCGGGCTAGTTTTCCCGCTCGCTTGCAGGTATGAAAGCAAGTCAGTGTAGCTTTGATAAGCATACTGCAAAGCCTTCTCACGAAAGTGGGACTGGCCGTTCGGGATCGTTGCCTCAGCCGGTAGCACTGGACGTAGGCCTTCAAATGGTTGATTACAATGTACGTTACTTGATGCCTGATTTGCAATCATGTATGGTGTATTGTTTCCATGATAGGTCGAGGTTTGGTGAATGGATCTTTCGCAAATAGTCCCATAAGTCGGATGATTTCCAGGATGGCTTGGGTAGCTTGTCTGAAGGTGACAAGTTCGATCATGGTTTTGGTAGTCCCATGGTGAGGAGACCGACTGACAAGTCGCCTGGCCGAATAAAAGTGAACCATTTATGGGCGTTGGGGGCGGACAAAACGCTCGAACATTACGTTCATTTGCTCGCATCACCGGTTGGTTCAAATCTGGAGTGTGAACCGTTGCAGGAAAACTAGTGTGGAAAATCATGTTGGTGACAGGGATATAATGCAATGACCCTGCCGTATCATTATACGCCCACGAAGTTGGCATATACCCCGTATGTGGTTGTACGTCATGGTCGTAAAGGTTGGGTAATACTGGATGAGTCCAGTGATGCAGAGGCGCTGGGGTGGGCGGTGAACTAAAAAACGGTTTGGGGTTGGATGCTATCGGAAGGATCATGTGTTTCAGCGGCGGCCCAGGAGACGCTTGAACATGTGAGCCATCATAACCAGAATCGATCGTCCCGCTTGGTGTCTTCCTGCGTAGTTTGTGTTCGGACAATGTGACGTGATGCGCTACGGGACGGGCAGCCTGTTGGTTCGATTGAGATATTCGTATCGGAAAAGAGTGTTTATATGTCAAATTATTCCGTCGACCGGGACCGTTGACATTTTCACTTGCTTCTCGGCTGAAGACGTTGGATATTGCGTCATGTGTCTGCCGTCCCGGCACCACGCTGGGATGCATCTGCGGTGCTGGTAACATGTCCAGCTACAGGTCTTCAACAACAGGTCAAATGGATGGAAATGAGCAGTAGCTCAAGGATCAATGAACGGTCATGGCTCACTAATCAACGCATGGCTGATGAAATGATAGGGTCGTGACACATCTGTGGCGTTTGCAGCGTCTTCCTTCGGATGACGCAGTGGCAGCTCGGATAATGCCCAACGGACGTTCGCGGGGTCGCCCGGGTGGCGCGTTGTATGATAAAGCCGAGTCGGCTGCTTTGAATGACTTCGGCGTGGAGTCGTGGACTTGAACTTCGTCGACGCACGCAATTTGTATGAGCTGGATGGGGGAGAAGGATGTTGCTAGTGATTGATCTCGGCACTCAGTCAGAACCAACTCTGGTGCTGTTGGTTCCAATATCCTTAGAAAGCATTGCCCCCGTGGCGTGGTTTGTGGCGCTAATGGGGCTGTGGACGACCAGCTTCTAACACGAAATCACTGCTCTACACCCACCATGGGTGAGGGTACCTGAGATGTATGTAAGATGGACATCGCGTCGGAATCGACAAAGCACTTGATTTCAGAGGGTAGGGGCCGTCTTGAGCAATATAGCTCTCTACTTGATCTCCTCTTCTCTTTTCCAACTTTTTCATTGAGGGATCTTATCTAGATGTTAGTATGTGGGTTTGTTGCGACGGTGGCTCAGCCATGGACCTGTAGCTACATGATTTGTGGTGGCATTAGGAATAACACAAAACCGTGTGCACGCTGGGGATCATGTATCAAATCACGCGTACAGAGAATTGACGTTATGTCAGGCCATGTTAGGAAAGCCGTCAATTTCTCGAAGGTATCATCACATTACTAGAAATTGCAGCTACATTCAGGCGAGCTGCGTACTACCCTGCCGTACACTACACGATCGATACCTGGGACGATGAAAACCAACTCTTCCTTGTCAAAATTCGATTCCCTGCAGCTTTTAGTTCCACGGCAAGGAAGTGTTAATTTTGCAAGCTACTCAGCCGTGTATTAGCTACTGAAGGTATTTTTGCACTAACAGCAAACTGGGAGGCCTTGCCCCTAATCAGATCGCAGAGTCTTTAGTATCTCTAGATCTAGGATATTTAAAAGCATTGGTAAATAGCTAGCCTCCAATTGACTATGACTAGCAGCAAAGGTTTCCCTCTGTGGTGACTGTACGTAGTCTCTAATTCTTGCTAGGGGCGAGACTGCGGTTGATAGCTACCCAGGTAAATAGGCAACTAAAAATCTATGCCCATACATATAAAATGCAGCTTTAGTGGTCTGGTATTATTAGGGACTTCTTGCTAGATGAATTATAGGGCCGAATAAGCAAGTAGCTTTTGACACGTCAGCCCACACTTTGTTGAATGGCTTAATAACAGAAGGATTCTGGCATTCCTACGCGAAGGTCTCTTATATAGTGGTATCTACCAATGTAATTAGACAATAACACACACACATATATATAATGATGAAAACCGCATCTCGTGAAAAAGAAGCATGTTAACCAGCATGCACCATACCCTGGTGACAAGAATTCACGACAATCCACAAGAGCTTCGCACAGCCAGATAGACTCGGCTCACCGTATAGAGTACACCAACCAACTTTATACCGATGTAACAGGATGGATTTTCAGCTTCTCGAATTTGGCGACATAATGGACCATCTGAATATACTTGTGGCAATCACTGACCACCCGTCAAATACCCAGTATGAATTCTCATGGAACATCTATACAATAGCTGGAGGTATAAGCCGAGTACTTCATATCCTGTCGCGGAAGAGAACGAGAGAGATATCCCGTATCTACACAAGCGATGACAAAACCAGTTGACACATCCTTTCAATGGGACGGGGTCGCCGAGTATCGTATATCCTCCCACAACACGTCAGTCGCATAGGAATGAGTATCGGTACTCCAGACAGCAGTATCACGTCGTGTATATAAATGTTTACCCGATTCATGGACCACCACGCCCACGGAGCACGAATGCCAGGATGTTGTGGTGAGTAGAAGGTAGTGCAAATATTCATCTTCCTTGAACAAAAATTGAAAGAAACCACTGGAGCAGTTTGGGTTAATTTCAGAGTGTAGCCAAGGAATTATATCTCGAAACGTCGCCTTGAAATAGTCCCAGTTCATAATTCACGCAGCAAAGGAATCCCATGGTTAGACACCATGATTGTTGACACTCTATGCAGGTACATACTAATACTGTCAGGCATTGCGAGATCTCTGCTTGACCTATCGTGAGCCGCACCGAGGTGTTTATTCATCAGGAACTATTGAACAGTTAGCTGCAGATCCAGCAAGACCACCTAAAGAAAATGAGTACGTATACGTACTGTCAATATCGCCGCTATCAATGCCTTCGATAATGACCTTGGGAGGTTGGCCATCGACCTGACATCCAACACTATACGCAGTTCCCAAAATTTCCTTCACAGTGCCCTTCAGTTCCTTAGCGAACGACTTGTACCGCATTGTGCGGGCGATCTCGATGATCTCGTCGAGACTGACGGACTTGTTATGCTTAATATTCTTCTCCTTCTTACGATCTCGGGGAGGTTCCTTTAGTGCCTTGATAATCAACGAAGAGGCAGTAGGAACCACAGACACTGCAGCTTGACGATTCTGTATGGTGAGCTTGACAGTCACGCGCAAGCCTTTCTACCTCAAGCATTAGTCACCTAAGCATAGCACGCGCTCGGAGTAAAATCGACACCCACCCAGTCACCAGTAGCCTTGGCAATGTCTTCTCCGACCTTCTTAGGAGATAAGCCAAGAGGTCCGATCTTTGGAGCCAGTGCAGAGGATGCACCGACCTCACCACCAGTGGCACGGAGGTGGCTGATGCTGATCAGTATACAGCACCATGTTTGGAAGGGGCATATTCCTTGGTACAAACATGATCTTGATCTCGTTAGGATCGAATTTAGGCGCTGACTGTGAGTTAGTATGGAAGGGTATGCCGGGACGCGACTGCTGAGCAACAACTTACGCATATTGGCTGTGATAGATGGCAGAGGCTCGTGGTTTGCGTGCCAAAGGAAATATGAGAAGTTTAGATATGGACTCGGTAAGGTTTCTTTTCGAAGCAGATCTATACTCGAAGGACACCACTAGTGTTATATGCCAAAGAAAAAAAATGTGTGACCCCACCACTTTGCCCTAATATCGGTCTAAGAGAGGACCACACTTTTTCTGGTGCCCACAAAACTTTTTCCGCATGTGCTCTACGGAGTATCCACTAACGCTGTTATTTAGCCGCAAAAATACTACCAGACATGATGATCCAGGGCGCACAAAGGGCCTCTTCGAAAGAATGGATGACGATAATTTCATGAAACTAGAGCAAGGATTAAAAATCCAGGCTTACATGCCAGAAATAAGAACCATAACTCGGGTCTCACATCCAGGAAGACTGTAAAGACGCGACAGTGTCTGATCAAGCTACGTTTGACGCTGCATTGCTGTAGTCAAAAGGTTGATACAGTATTCATAGCTAAGTCTATAATTATGACCAGGAAGAGAGATCCAAGGTTATTAGTCCCCTGTGGATATTGGACGCCTGAGCGCCATCGTATTGCAACGCCTCGGCTGTTCACGAGAGTCTGTATGTGTCCTTAATTCGTTCCACTAACTGCCAGTCTATAGTTATTGTGAAAAAGCCGGCTTGTTAGCCATTATGATTAGGAATAGATCGGAACAGGATTACCAGCTTACTTCATCAAATGATCCATGAAAGTCTGTAGTGATACGTCATCGGTGAAAATTGTCTGAGCGGAAGCGGCTCCCGCACCGCCATATGGCCCTGTTGTGTGAGTAGTTGAAGGATTCAACTTTGACAGTAGAAATCGTGCTTGCGAACCACCCGCATCACAGACGATGAAGCGAGGTAACGGGAATCGGTCAGTGATCAGGTCCTAAAACTGTTAGTGATGCTGGAACTCACGGTGACTTCGGGGTTAGACTTACACGCGCATCTTCCTTGGGCTGCTCCAACAATGCCGCAAAATTCTCGTATCCTTCCTGGTCTTGGTATCCCGCCTTCCGCCACTCAGCGATTGTTTCACCGTGGAAAATGAGAATATGGAAGAACGTATCCAATAGTAAGATATGTGTCGGCTGAATTGAGGCTGAATCAAGGAGAACGGGCTGTCCGCCTTCTTGATCAAAAGTGTATGAATCCAATGTGGGCTGTATCATGATCAGAGAGTTACCCACGTCTTCATGATTCAATACATGGCGATCAAAGGCTGTCTCATCTGGTGAATTATTGAAAACCTGTAAGAACTGGCTTCTTCGCAGATGGAACATGAATTGCGGATATAGCGTGAAATTCTTCTCCAGTCTGAATGAGGATGGATCGTCTTTCCTGTAGTCCGCAAATCGAGAACAGAGACGAATTAACATCCTGTCAACCCATCGAAGCACGTCGGGTCCGTCGTCCACTTCAGACTTGAAAACGGCTATACGAGACATAAGTACTGCTGCAGCTTCTTGATCAAATGACTGAGCAATTGCAGGATCGCCAGCAGGACCACTCAAACTTCGGGCAACGGTGGTAACGCGAAGATGGAATTGTCCGGACGAATGCTGATAGTATGTCAGAAACTGAATCATGCCTTTTTGAGGTGTTTGCTGATGGGTCGTGGGCCCCTGGCTTGCAACTTCGAAGTATACGCCGTAGCTGGCTTGTGGATCAATGCCACACATTTTCCATGAGCATGTGTTTCCAATCCCACACTCCGTCTCCCCTACGGACACCGACTTCTTGTTGAGAGACACAGCATGACCGATCAAGCCCGTGACCTTCAACTCTTTAGTCGTCAACACCTCTAAGACTGCGTTGAATCCCATAAGTAAATTCTCGTCACCGTCTTTTTCGAATATACGGACGAAAGACTGTTTGAACATGGAGGACGTAAAACTATCAGTCAAAATCATGTGGCCACCCGTAGAATTGCAAAGGCCTTTCATCTCGAGCAGGCCGACCTGGTCTAAACAACCGGCGAAGATATCGATTATGTGGCCATTATGTGCTGTTCGTTTTGCTAAATTATCGTAGAACTGGGGAAAGGAAAATGTCAGTGATTGTCTCGCAGAGGATGTAGTAGCATACCTTCAAAGCTTTCTTGTAATATTTCACGTTGTCGCGATCGATATCATGATGAGATCGAATAGGCTCGCGCAGTTCAGGTCCCACCACCATACCAGGTCCTTCAGTTGCAGGTCCACCAGCGAAGAGCATTATGCGACCGCCAGCATTTTGAAACGATGACTCCATCAGACCAATAGCCACGCTCAGGGCTACTCCAGTGCATCTTAAGCTTCGCCTATCGTTGGCTGTAGGCCAAGGATCTTTTTGAAGAGATTCAAGAGCCTTTGTGAGTGGAAATTCGGCTTGTTGAACAGGGAGCAAAAACCTAGATGCTGGGCCAAGGGGTAACGGACGTCCAGGCTGAGCATGAGCACCAGGCCGTATGCCAGAGGATGACAGGCCCAACATCTCCTGTACCTGCTTGGCCGTGTAATCTTTACTACCTCGAAATACGTAAGACTTTGCACAGCTCTCATATCCGATCTCGTGAACTTGGGCCTTTGTCAAGCTATTAGTGAACCAGTGGGTTGAAACCTTTCCTCATCCAGTACCTACCATGGTTCCAAATGTGATGAGTCCTACGAGGGCATTTTCGGGCAATAAGCTCAGGCTCATTACAAGAGACTCTTTCAGTGAAGACAAGCCGTCCTCCTCTTGGCATAGGTCAACGACGTAGAGAAAGACTGGCGGAGCGGGGGCTGGTCGTGATAGACGGTATTCGATCGTCGTGTTGGCCGGATGAAGCTCAGGAGGAATCGCATTTGCTGTAATATCTTTATAATGGGGTGGGAGCTGGTTTCGAGAAAGGCAGAAGGAGCATATCCAAACACGGGCTCGAACATCAACTTGGCTAAACTTGCAAAATTAACATAATCCCGGACTTTGACTCAGCGTTCGAAGGTCTTTCTATCCAGACTAGATTTGGGTTGGCACTGGACTGCCTCTCAAAGTGACGCCAGCGCTTTCGAAACGTACCAGAAAGGATTGAGAACAGAGCGGCATGGTTGCTTGCAAGTGACAGGCTCAAACTGGAGGAGAGGAGTATCTGGTTTCTCTTTCAATGGCGTGTACAGAGCTCCAATTGGAACAACTAATCTTGATGCTTCCTAGAAGTGGAATTAGCTTGCAACATATATGGGAAAGATGAATACTTCTCGTACCATGCGTGAGCTAGGAAAGACGTTCCAGCTCAAGCGTACACCGTCCTTTTCCTCCACCTCGCTCCACTGCTCTTTGAGTATGTCGTAGTCCATTTTATGCCCTTGAAGTGAGCTTTGAACTCTACCTTGTCAAGTGACGAATAGGTATTTAGTTGTGTCGATTTTTTTAGGAACTGGATGAAGGCTACGACACGGTTACATGCAGTCTCATTAGGAGCATTGAAGCCGAAGGGTTGAAGTTCGGATCTGGCTGTGGACAGGTTGGCAGCCCCACTGGTGGTGGCCCCCATTAATAAGAGAACCAGGCTGGCCACTCACTCATTTTCGTCATGTATTAACTTAGTTATAGCACCTTCTCAGCGTCATGCCCGCTCCAGCGACAACTCCTATACCAAACAAAAAGGAGGAACATTACTGTCGATACTCCCTCCGTATTGCGGGGTCAATCAAGTAATGGAAGCTGCTTTACGCACGTGAAGAGCCCCTGCCAGATTGTCTGCTTGCATTAGTTACCTACAGGTATGCGAGAAATGAACGATCTGGTCTGGTGGTTCCAGCCTGGTTCGCTTCCACGCTTGGCTACTTCTTGTCTTTTGATCCCACAGCTATCTCGTGCTGTAGTGCATTCAGCACGCCTCGGTTCAGGGATAATAACATGAAAACATAAGTAACCTACCTATCAAGTGGGGGCTCCCAGTGCCAATTTCGCGGCGGTCCGACAGTATTAAGTCAAGAGCAAGGGGTGTAAGCCACCTACCCTAGCATTGAGCCACCCAATTGGGTATAACGCGAGGCGTGGCACATGTTCCTATCAATTGCTTGGCGGGCTCTGATTGGCTGAGATTGGCTGTTGGGACCACATTAATACTAGGCGCTGATTCGCCCAGAAGAACGCTTAGCTGCTAATTAACGTATATATACTTAAATTAGTCTAGCGTAGTTACGTCTTGCCCCCTTTAATTGGTTAATTCCGCATTTTACGCCTTTTTAACGTTAGTAGGTTAACAAAACACCTATTTAGATTAATTAGGAGTGTAACACGCTTTTTTTAGATAAATTCCAGCTAGTCAGCGTTTGTTAGCATGACGCAAGAACCCATCGCGCTATACCTAATTGGGGTGGCTCATTGCTAGGGTAGGTGGCTCACACCTCTTGCTCTGACTTACTCTAGACTGCAAACACACTCAGTAAGTAGTGCCATTGCAACGCTACGCCACCGCTTTCACCTCGTTGGATCATATCATGTGCATGTTACTATTTCGATTTGCCCATGTGCATCGCGGGCGAAGAGTGCCTGTAGATATTTCACATCAAGTAAGATATTTCGTCCTTGGTGTAGCATCGAGGGCAGTCCGTCCGCTGGCCTATGACCTACACAAACCTGCCAACCTTCAGGTCAAGGAAGAAGTGTCGCCGATCATTTTTCTCCATGGACTTTTCGGATCAAAGAAAAACAATAGAAGTATCAGCAGGTAGGTCATCACCTTTAATGGTCAAATTATAGCAAACACTCAGACTTTCTTACATAGGGCTTTGGCAAGAGACTTGGGTGTGAATGTCTACGCCGTGGTACGTCCAAGATGTACAGCAATCAACAGCAGACTCACTTAACCAAGTCTGGCAATACAAAGGATTTGAGAAACCACGGCGAGTCTCCCCACAACCCACAACATGACTATCATGTTATGGCAGAAGATGTTTCGGCTTTTATCCAGGACCATGGGTTGAGCAATGTCACTCTCATCGGCCACTCTATGTAAGTAATACATACACTCACCTACTGAAAATGCTCCAGGTACAGTTTTAGATGATACTGAATGACAGTAAAAATTTTAAAGGGGGGCTAAGACAGCCATGACCCTTGCTCTCCGCTCTCCTGACATGATTTCAAAGATCGTAGCGGTCGATAATGCTCCTATCGATGTAGCATTAAACAGCGACTTTGCCAAGTATATAAGAGCGATGAAAGAGATTGAAGATGCCGGTGTTAGCCGTCAAGCTGACGCAGATAAGATCCTGCGAAACTTCGAAGAGGTACGAACGCATGTCCTAATACACCATGACTTTCGAACTGACCAAAAATAGTCCGTAGCAATTAGACAATTCCTGCTTGGAAACCTCTATAGACCTGCCGGTGGAATTATTCAAAAGTTTCGCATCCCATTGGGCATCCTTGGAAAGTCCTTGTACAAATTGGGCGATTTCCCATATAAGACACCCGACGAACATCGTTTTGAGAAACCCGCCTTGTTCGTACGCGGAACGAAAAGCAACTACGTTGCGGATGACGCAATTCCTGTAATCGGGGAATTTTTTCCTCGCTTTCGCTTGGTAGATGTCGATTCTGGTCACTGGCTAATATCAGAGCAGCCGGAGGCATTTCGCGAAGGTATGTCTTCTGTTTGATACCCCCCCCATCACCCACTGCAGTGTGTGGACGCTAAGTGGAGAATAGCTGTCGTAAACTTTCTACAAGAGGATGTCTAATGTTCATATTATGTGTTGATCGTAATATATCGATGGCCAGCAGCTCACTCTACTTCTGTGCACGCAGTTGCGGCATCATAGAGCGTGAGTTCATTTTTTGGTCATACTACTGGTCGAGAATATTGAAACACATCTGAGCTGATGCAGATGGCTGGGTTATGATACACAGGCGGACACTCATTCGAGAAGCTTAAATCGCTAGTCATAGAGAATAGCAATGAAATGCAGGATTCTAATCCGACCAAATAAGTTAAAGATTCTTCCACGGGCCATGAATGTATCTCACTAGATCGGGAGTAGTTGTAGAGGGTTTCGTATTTTCCGTGCAACATGTCAGGATCACATATGATCTAAAAAAAGAGTATTTTGGAACCCTATATGGAAGGCAATTATCCTTCCCGACTGCCTATAATGCTACGCCACCATAATCAAAACAATGCCAGGGACGGTTGCACTATTTATAACAGTCACTCTGTTATCTCGCATTCGTACGTAACACATTTTTAAACTTCGGACAGGACTCTCTCCTTGAACTCCCGCTCAACCTTCTGGCCCTGGTCATCTGTCCCTGATTCTCCATGAAGAGCCATTAGAGCACCCAAGTCAAACTTAGGGGCCTTAAGAAGCTTCACCTTGCGAATGTGCACCTAAAGTCAAAATTAGCTAAGCAGGATAAAGCAAACTGTGCATAAGCACATACATTCTGCAAAGGGTAAATTCCAATAGTCGACTTTTCAATCTCGCGGCCAATGACCTCTGGAATTAATTTCGAGGTCAGCTGTGTGAGAGTGCAGCTGGAAGCCTCGCGCTGGATAATGTCCGTCATTTTGCGTCGGATGGCTCGAATCTGGGAAGAAGCAGCGTAGGTGGTCTTCTTGATCTGGTTAGGGCGTCGCTTAGTGAAACCAATAGCAAAAAGACGGATGAGATAATCATCAGTCGTCTTAACAGTGACGTTGGCTTCAATAAGGGTCTGCCATTTGCGGACAAGTGATCGAAGCTTGTCAGATGTGAAGTCAAGGCCGTGAAAGTTGGTTAAGCAGTTTTTGCCCTGAACCTCATCCACGCGAAGGCGAACCTTGCGGAAGGAGTGCTCCTCATCCTTCTGCAGATCCGCCAAAGAGACCTCAACAATGCGACCCTTCAAAGCATCGTTCGCGTTCTTGAGACCGGTCGTGCGATTCACTAGGGTTTTGCCAACACTACGTTTTGTCGTTAGTTGAGATGAGGTGCTCGCATATCGTTTTATCGAAAATATGTCAACTTACTCCCGGACACTGAAAGAGCTAGGAGCCTTGAGACTGTCAGCAGAGTTATTCATTGCACATGGGATTCTACCAATAACAAACCTTGATAGAATACCAGTCCTTTCGGGAGAAGGGGTCAACGGTCTTTTTCTTGAGGCCTTTCTTGCCCTTAGAGAGTCTCTTGTTCCTAAACGTTGTTAGAATTAATGGTTCGTGAGCGCTACATGAGTACGATCACACTCACTTTCCAACCGCCATGTTTGCTGGCTGACTTGTGCGCAGTTGGAGAAACTGATGATGCTAAAGGGACTAGTGGAGGGGCGAGAATATTTTTGATTCTTGTGTGCACCAACTACGGCCTAAGCGAGTTTCTGACACAAGAGAGGAGAAATATTTTTTCCGGGCCAAGTCCTATTCCATCATAGAGCGCCTCACAAGCACCTGGTCACGTGGCTCCGCCTCCAGTAGGCATGCTCTAACTACTCTCTTAATAGGCTTCTTCTCGCCAACCCCTCTTTTTGGTAAGCGCTCTGTGGGTGGTAAATACCCACACTGTGAGGGCTTATCGTGCTAGGGATAGGAGGCACCTAGAGGGGCACCTATCTCTTTGAGGAACGTAAGTAAAGCTTCGGGAATGTACCAATTAAAACCCTAGAAATAAAAGGTATTCTGAGATAGCTAATAGTTACATAAGAGCTACATCCTATGTTTTGTTGGTGAAGGCTGCTGAAGGTTTAGTTGAGGTCCCCCCCCTTGAGCCAGAGGGTGTTCGGAGCAGCTACATTTGCTAAGCCTTACGGTCCACGAAGAGAGAGGTATATGGGTGGGCAGGGAGGTGGGTATCCGAAGATAAGCTAGTAATTACCTAGGTATTTATGAACACTTTATGACAGCAGTCAGACGATTTTAACTTTCATATCACTCTAGCGTGCATCGGTCTCCTGTCAGTATATCTTTTGTTTTCTGCTTGTGATTTGCGACGACTCATGCTTCTATCAGAGGGCACTGTATCTGAGTTGACATTGTGGAATTGACAGAACGTGCCTGTAAAGCAACCCAGTAGTTTTAATATTGTGTATGTCTAATATGATATTTCTTCCTTGATTCGAAGCCTATCGAGATATGTGCTAGAGGGTTCTCGATCTTATAAACGCCTCAAGTGGCCATATCAGACTCATCATAGGTTGGAAAACTAAAATAAATATCTGATGCTTCATAAGCTAATCGAACTACCTATCGTTTAACATGTAATGCACCTCATCACTTACCTGGGCATGTAGGCACTATACCATTTGCGAGACAAGGATTACGTGCTTCATCTCCTCGATCCACTCTCACGATATGTAGAGTGTCAATGGACAAGCATTCAGTGGTAACATCTTCCATATCTGTCGGCTTCGACGGACCAATACGCATCTGATGGAGGAGATAAGCGGCGGTTGGTTGGCATCGCGATTCTTTGTAAGAAACACGGCCAACATCCTCCGTGTTAATGTACGGCTCGGTGGCATGACATCTGAGGAGCTTGGGTCGTTGCGTCAGTAATTCGTTGATTTTCTGGTGCTTTCTTGAAGACACGGTCGCTTCCTCGAGTAATTCTGCTTTTGTCATTATTGCCGATCGGGTTATAACAACAGCAAAGCAGGCGTTTGAAGAAGGGCCTTAGTGCAATATGAACAACCTTGTAAGAATATACGAAGTTCAGGTTTCACTCATTGCGGCAGCAGTTATTGCTGGACATTGGGTATTATAGATATCAAGTCGGGTGTCAATGTCATCATGATCATCAGCTGGCATATGTATCAAAAACCTGCGCCAATGGCTGAGCGACACAAAGTCTATGACGGGGATTGATTGGTCACAGCAATATCGCTTGCACAGCCAATTAGTGGCAACTCGTGTATCCGGATCTAGTCGACCCTTCGACTTCACTTCCAGCCTCCATGGTGAATGAATTTTTGGTAAGGTTATACTGTGAATATCTATGTAGGTGACAAATCCCGGTCGCGAAGCACGGTGTTACAAAGCACAGTCTTGACAGTGGACAAAAAAAGGTCCCTGCAAAGTCTGCATACAGCGGCACTAATGACGCAAGCAGATTTCAGTGGTCAATGCTATGTGATGGTTAGCGAGTGTCGCAGGCAGATCGTATAGCTCAACTTACTCCTCCCACATGCGACCCTGAACAGATTGAAGTTCCTCGGCTGTGAGACGTTTTCCGGCAGTGAAATATCCTTGGTTTTCATTGTCAGTATTTGGAATCATGTCGTGCGCGTCGGACATACCCGCGGTTATTTTCGCATCAATTTCGACCCTGGAATCAGCAGGTATCAGTTCCACGGGCAGCTCGACCCGTTCTAGAATAGGAATGCTGCTTTCATTGTTAGCTTACACCAAACTCCATGGGCCAGAAGTGCTCGACACAACATACCCTTGTTCCACTATAGCATCATGCTTCATGCTGTCATACCTAGTCAGTGCTATACCAAGATGTGATGACAAGCGCCCACAAAAACACTGACTTGCTCATGCTTAGCATTCTATCAATCTTCTTGATGCCAAGCCAGTGCAGAATATCTGGCATCAGAGCTTGAAAACGCATATCCTTTACCCCAGCTATGTTTTCTGTCCTCAGGAAGTAGTCAGACGCGCGATCTTGGCCTCGCTTACGAGCATTGTACACCACTTGCGATGGTTAGTTTCAGTTTCGG
Source organism: Atkinsonella hypoxylon (assembly GCA_000729835.1). Classification (NCBI taxonomy): domain Eukaryota; kingdom Fungi; phylum Ascomycota; class Sordariomycetes; order Hypocreales; family Clavicipitaceae; genus Atkinsonella; species Atkinsonella hypoxylon. The sequence continues at coordinate 127,565 of JFHB01000011.1, read as the reverse complement.
ACCCAGTAAGAAGAGGTGCTCGTATTAATACGCACAGTACTGTGAGTTCAGGTCAGCCATTTCTGATTTAAGATGATAGATAAGAGGGTAAGGCTAGTTAGGGGTCAACGATGGGATATAATCACTCTACCTTCGTAACCTCGCCCAGTGCCCTACCCTCTTTTCTGAAATAGATCACCACACCACTTCCGCCATTTTGTGCTTCTCTAACAGCTTCCTCGATACCAAAGATGAGATATGGACGACATGTGCATATATCAGAACCGAATACGTCACTTCCATTGCACTATTACAGTAAGCTGTGGCCATGCATGTCCTTGAAGCGGGTCATCTCACACCTCGTCATGGATTCGTAAGGACAGTCGAACACTTTCATCAGACATCTTCTCTGGATTTCCAAAGCAATATACCGTCAATCCGCCTTGAATTCGTTAGAGCCCACACAGTGAGTAAGAATGGTTGAAGATAGGAATAGTTGCACACCGATTGGGGGCAAGAAAACTTTAATATCACCACGAGTGATAAGCTACACGTTGTCAGCAACAGGGACCAATATATTCCACTTCTTCAACTATAATACGAACTTCGGGATAGCTGCCACCTGTGTGCTCAAAAAGCGATCGACGAAGCGTTCCCTCATCTGCTTGGCGTCAGAAAATATTTATTCAAAGTGAAGAGAAACCCGGACTCACCGATACTGAATCTTTCCGCAACTCCCGGAAGGTACCAAACCTGCCGCTACGGTCACGACGAAGGAAATAGCAGACATTTCAGTATAGGATAACTTACTGGTTCAACAGCAAATTTGGTAACAGCGAGCTCGCCTAGCTCATTCAAGCATACTTTACCGTCCGGTACGCTTGGAAGATCATTAGTACTCAAAACTAACTAGGGGAACAAATTGATTCTCACATTCGTCCTTTTTTAATGCTGTCTTCGAGCTCCGGGAGCTAAAAATTTTAGTCAAAGATTAAATGAATGTAAAATGTAAAATGTATTCAAACATGTCGCGGTCCGGGAAAGGATGAGTGCGTACTCTCATGTGAGCTTTAGTAATGGCAATTGTCGGCCGTAGATCAACTATCTCTGTTAAGATAAGAACAGAATTCAGGTCCAAATGAGTTACCTTTCTCTTGTCCAAGGATATCTTTGAATATCCAAGGCGTCAAATGACCCCAAGGATCCATTGCGACGATCTTGCGAGGGTTGCCCCAATTAGGAAAAGGACCAATCTGAGAAGCGGGCTCAGTGTTTGTAAAATCAGGTCTTTTCAAGCGAGCGTCGAGAGTCAGTATGTAATGGTCAAATCTGTAGATAAGCCAAAAAAACTACTGACCTGTGATCGATATTAAGTTCTTTACTCGCGACAGCCAGGGCATAGTATATGGCGTAAGATCCCCCGCTATGTTGGCTCGTCAGTACATTTCCTGACTGATTTACTGTGTTACGAAGGCGTCCTTACTGGGCTGATATAGAGAGAAATTTAGTTCTACATTAGAGAGAATTACCAAGTAAGGAATGACTTTTAAACACACCTCCGATAGCTGCATTCATACACAGATATGAGAGTTAGCTTCTGGTATTCGATCTTTTGTGACTCTCGCAAATTTAACTTCAATACGCACCATTGCGACGTCTTATAGTAGAGGGAGATCGAGAAACTACAACTGGACCACGTTTCAGAGGGTCTGGATTGCCCCAGTTCATTGCCACGGGGTTGATTCCAATTTGCTTCGGATACGTGCTAAATATCGGTTGGTCTCGAGATTGCGGATTTATGCCGGCATAAGAATGACATACGTGAGAACGATGCGAGATGTCAAATTTGATCGAGACCCTGTCGCAGCAACAACAGATTGCATCGGCGCATTACCACTGTCCTTGGATTCCTGATGAGGTGTCTCTGAGCTCGACGTGGCGTAGGATGCCTCATGGCCGAGGACATCAGTCACCGCGTGAGCCGGAGAGGCAATGATATTCTTGGTTTCTTGGGCATCATTCACTCTTTCCGTCAGACTTTCAACCGAAGCTAGTAGCTGTGCTTGGGTCTGTTCAATGTGGCGGAGGGTGTCTAAAATGGCGGAATCCGTAAGACTCGGGGCCATATTTGCGAAAGAAATCACCTAAATAGGTCCGATGTGGGTGGTGGATGAGGGTAGATGATGTGGAAGATACGAGTTACCAGCAACGAGAGGGGAAAAAGACATTGCTTGGATATTTTCACAGACATGGGACCACCATATCAATATAGAGGAGGCGGCTTAGCCCGGACGCGGAAGACCCCTCCTTGTTTGCAGCTATCCTGCCATTGATAGCTCAGCGACAGCGGCAGACACCGAGAAATCAGGACGGTTTGATACGATTCAGGCTTGTAGCCCAAAAGGCGGTCACCAAAGCCACTCAGCGACACGTCACACAGAAATAATCAGGACCTCGCACATTTTCCACGCTACCCCGTAAACGATGACGGCTTAGACCCAACAGCGACCAGTTAAGCGCCGCACGAGCATCCGCACTCTGAAAAGGGCACTTCGTCTGTGGCAAAGATATCGTTAGCAGTACTTGGGCAATTGTTTTCTTGACGCAGGAAGCAATAAGCCCATTCGTGGGGTAGACAGTATCCAAATACCCTGTCACGGAAACAGCAGGGAGACTCCCTCCCTCGTGCTTATCGATAATGCCAATCCTAACATGGCGCTTCCTATGTCTTTTCTACAACACCTATTACTCCCTCTCGCATACTTGATCTAAGAATCCAATTTCTCTCCATCAAACGCTTTGTTCAACCCGCAACCACACATCACGATGGGGAAGCGCAAGAAGTCATCGCGAAAGCTCATGGGGCCAAAAAAGGTGTTTTAGCCCGATGAGATTCCCATTTTCGATGAGATTCCCGACTTGTTTCTGATTTGAAGTTTAGTCTGATCCGCTACCGTCTACATTCACCTGCTTATTCTGCAATCACGAAAAGTCTGTCAGCGTGAAGCTAGACAGAAAAGCAGGAGTTGGACAGCTGGATTGTCGAGTTTGTGGGCAAAAATTCCAGTGTGCTATAAATTGTCCGTACCCAAGTTCAACTCGGGGAAACGCGAATTTGGAAGCGCTGACTTGACCATCATCGATTATAGATCTCTCTGCCGCCGTCGATGTGTATGGCGAGTGGGTTGATGCTGCAGGTGGGACGATGCAAAACTGCGCCAAACCTCGATATGGCTATTAACTTAGTTTATTAGATGCAGTCGCGAAAGCAGATACTACGAACAGCACATACGAGGGCTCAGCCAAGACACTCAGGTCGCTGAAACGAGGCCAAAGTGACAGAATTACTAGAGCAGATGAAGAAGGCTATGGCGGCGAAGGAATAACTGCAAATGAAGACGACGAAGACGACTACCAATAATTGACTGTAGGAGCGGGACATCGCAACGCCTTGCAACTAGATTGCAACGATGCCTGCAAACCTACAATCCGAAAGATTTTGCAGCCTAGATCGTGTAGAATCTATCGCCGAAATCCCCCAAGCCAGGAATGATGTAGCTTACGAATCCGTTAGTTTCGTGCGTTAGGAATGCATGGAAGTTGACATACTTCTTTTCATCTAACCCCTGTAAAATGATAATGGTTAGTCTATGTCAATAGCACATTCTGAGGAACTGTCGTACCTGATCAATGAATGCTGTTACCACCTTGAGGCGGGGGAATTTCGTCGCAAATTTGCTGACGCCCTCGGGACTGGCAATAATGTTGAGAAAGAGTATATGGTCCTCTGGAACACCGCGAGCTTTGAGTACTTGAACTGCCATTGTAGCAGAACCACCTATGGACTTGGTCAGCATGACGTTGGAAGATGTCCGAAAGTTCACAATCACCTGTCGCAAACATAGGGTCCAGCAAAAGAACCCATCGATCTGCGATGTCTTCGGGCAGCTTGTCGTAGAAGAGCTTTGGCTGAGCTGTATCCTCATCACGTTGTATCAGTATTTTACCGATTCTAACTGATCGACAGCAGTCTCTTAGCCCCTGTTCCATAGCTTCGCCAGCACGCATTATAGAAACTCCACAGATCTTCCCTCGGAACATCAGTCCATTGTATGTACGACCAACTGGTGTTGTGATGTCGTGTTCGATCACTGGCAGGTGGTTGAGACCCTCTTCAACCAGAAGCCGAATAATACGATTCGAATAGAATATAAAGTCTGCTCGCTCGGTTTTTTTGTTTCGTATTATGCTGCACTTTGTCAGTCAAGCTTTGTTCAGCCGACTTCCTCAGTCTCCATCTTACGATAGTAGGGCAATAAGCTGTGGTGTTTGAGGCAGGACGCGGACATTGTCAAAGGCAACCTCAGCTGAAACTGTAGCACTAGGCTTCTGGCCTGCAGGAAGATGGCACGGCCCGATGCATTGTGTGGATGTTGATTTCTCTGCCATGATTTTTGACAGAAGGTTGAGATGGGAATGCATAAATTTGAGCACATACACGCGCCACCGAATTTTTATATTTAGAGCTTGAATTGAACAAGTAAAGGAGTACTATGTCAGTTTGAAAAAATAAGGTACTCTAAGTCGCCCGCCCTAGGACTGTTTTTTTTTTGGATTTGATTTTTTTTAGGCGACGCATGTGTGCGAATGTATTTTTAAATGAACAGAAAGTCTTTTTTAGTGCAGTTCTAGGCTTGCTAAACACTAAAAATGCACCTATAATTCGCATAATGTGGGCAAAAAAGAAAAGTTATTAGATCTCCCTTGCTGAACGACTATTTATTTATTCTTTATAATTTTCTTCGCTATCAGTTGCAAGGTGGGTAAAATTCAGATGTTTCCAATCCTCGAGCTCCTCAGTGACTGATCGCATCCTATCCCGAATACTTTCTATGGCATAACTTCCCAATAATAACCTTAAAGGGGGATACGAACAGTGGGCTAGTTGCCAGATAAGTTCTGCACACTTCACCGCACTTGTGGGCTGACGATCTCCAAGCCACTGAACCATTCGGCGTGCATGCAAAGCAGGTGAGGTTGCAGCAGCGTAGCCGTCGCCTGAAGGCTTAATTAAAAAATGTCCCCATGTAGGCAAGGGACTGTTATCCGTATCTGGCTCATCCCGTCTCACTAAACCTGGTTCAATTAATGTAGCCTTGATGTTAAATGAGTCCGTTTCATATAGCATGGCTTCGATCAGGCCTTCGACTGCGTACTTCGTCGCACAGTATGGTCCTAAGCCAGGAACACCGAGTGCTCCAGATGTTGAGCTGAATATTAGATAACGGCCGGTGTTCTGTCTTCGGAAATACGGCAGAGTTGCATGAATGATATGAAGTGTTCCAATGAAATTGGTTTCAAACTGATTTCTTAAATCATACTCATCTTGGTCTTCGCAAGATCCGATAACGCCATATCCAGAACAATTGGCGACAACATCAAATCGTCGGAATTGCTCAAGCGTTTTGTGTACCACTAGAGCCACAGATTCACGGCAACGAACGTCACAGAGTGCTCCTAGGCAGTTTTGATGATGCATACATTTCAAGCCATTGACGCTAGTTTCGTGTACCTTCCCCACTAATGTGACAAAATCGCCACGAGAGAGCGCATATTTGACGAGAGATCGACCCATGTGGCCAGTTCCGCCAAAAATCTGATCATCTAGTTAGCAAATAGAGGGGTCTCGATTAGAATCGGCAGCGACGGACGTACAATCCACACGAGCGGCCGTGATAGTGAACCGGAGTGCGGCGGATCGCAGCTTATAGGCAAATGGAGTCGGGGCTTGTTGTCCAATAGTGCTTCCGCTGCATAATCGCGGTAATTATGGTCTTCACCGTGGCTTGCTTCCATCTTGGGTGACTGACAACGTAGAATGGCTGTCGATTCGAGACACGTCGTTACGAACGTAGGAAAAGGGGATATGCATCTGGATACTCTCTATCCAAGAAACGATACCGCTGCCGTTCAACGGGCCGTTAAGGAGTGGGGGATCCGTGGCGCGTGCCTTTTGTTCAAACTGTGTGCGCCAATATTCTTGCACCAAAAAGATGTAGTTAAATGGAATTTTCTTTAACGAATTAAAGTCCTGGATTCGTTATTATGCTTATTTTAAAACTAAAAAAAAAATCTTCTTCGCCTTTCTTGAACAAACTTGATATACACTTATTTTTATAAGGTATATGCGGGCGGGCCGTTGATGTTTTAGTTATTGGGTGAGAAATTGGTTGACATATTGTTCACGGAACGAATTTGTATCTAGCTCCCGGCTCCTGTTCAGTGGCGTCCACTTTGGTTCATCTTTAAAAAGCCTCATTGCATGTACAAACTATCCAGGGTGATTCTTGTCAGCAACTTCTTAAGGCCGCCAAGCTGTCAACTTAAGGGATATAGAAGCGAGTTTGGTACGTACGTTGGCCTCGTCGGTAGTAAAACGATGATAGATTCCAGCCGGAAGAATGAGCAAGTCATCCTTTTCCAACCGGACACGAATCCATTTGTCATCCATGCTTCTCACGTCAAAATAACCTTGACCGCCTCTTATATAGCGAATTTCCTCATCCTCATGCAAGTGTTCATGAAAAAACATCTTGACTTTGTCTTCATAAGCCTCGCCCATCTTGTCTGGTGAAACTGTTATCTCGTCTCGATTCTTGTACCCTCGTTCTGCGGCCAATCTGTCAACATCTTCAATGTTCGGAAAGCGGTAATAAAGCACGCCTAATTTACTGAGCGCCTCTGCATCGATAGGTTCCCCCGAATCGTGGGGAAGGCGTTGGTCGCCCTATACGCCGTTAGAAGAGACACCTACAGAAAGTTTTGTTGCCGGAAGATTGTATAGCTCATGCATGTGTGTATCACTTACGGGTAGATCGTCATATAGATATGCCTTCATAGTAATTGACGCCGCGAGTAGTGACAGTTTGTGATGATATTGTGCGAAATGGGATGGGCACACTATCCTCTTACCCTCGTAGTGTTCTGGCGGGGTGGTCAATAGTTATGGCGCTGATACTTGTTGCTTAGTGGGGTTGGGGGTTGGTGGTCTTACTAATCATTCAGTGATCATTCTATCACTAGCAAAAATGGCGTTATTGCTTCCACGGAACGACGGGCAATTGTGACTTCCCTCTGCACAACTTCTGAAATTGTAATCCCCAGGCAAATGTGACATAGCGCAATATAACACGACTGAAAGTGAATCGATCTATATTCTACGGACGACGCTTATTGTAGGTTGTCTGCTGCCGTTGGCTCTCTTCTATCAGCTGCTGCAACGAGATCATCGTTGAACACGTTTCCTGAACCCTCCACTGCTCGTCCTTCGAAAAGCCTCCTCCACCATGACGGTGGGTCAAGAGGTCGCGACCCATTGTGAAGGGGAGGATATACATCTGTGAAGAAATACCACACATGTCCGATAACCACACCCATGATTTCGTCCCTCGGTATAGACCCATGCATAAACAGGCTAAAGGCCATCAGAACCCACGGCAGATACGGCGCAGTGAAAACAAGAAGGCCAAGGAAGCTGAGTCTGGTCTCGGGGTTGCGACGGGACCAAATATAGACGAGTGTTGAGGATAATGGCTGTCCGAGAAACGGCATCGATACCAGCGGCGATAGAATGATCAGGCTTGCCATAGCGTAGAAAAGAAGCCATGAGAAGTAAGCTGGCGATCGGCCTGAAGATTCCTCCAGGAGGCGGGCGTATCTCTGGAGGAAATATATGTGAAATAACAGGTCCAGCGAGAAAGGACCAAAGTATAAGAACGTGCTGAAGAGGCGCCAGTACTGCATAAACATATCAGTCGTTCTGTTCCGGTGATGGAGAGAAGTATAGTTGAACGTGCAGAGTAGGGTCAGTGCCGAGTCAAAGTTCTTGGCCTCAACAAACCTGTGATTTTACGAAGACAGCTCTGAAGCTGTAGAATAGTTGGAAGGGAGTCACGATGTGACATTGCACTAACGCACTTGTCAAGATCGTTGCTGTCGTCCACCAACGAGTACAGACTGGCATCTCCCAAAACCATTCTTCAAGTGGCAGGCGGCCACCATCCATGACTTGATCCATGGTGGCTGGGACAGAGAATTATTCTGAGTAGATGGACCTTGAAGTTCCGTCGGGAATGATAGAAAATGGTCAAAAGTGAGTGGCCCGTTATATGTGAATAACAGCTGCAAATTGCAGGCTTTCTCTATAGAGCAGAATTGACCACTCAGGTACTCGTCTAAGTTGAGAAGGACGATTCACCGATGCCAAGACGCGAATCTTGTCCTCGAGATTATTTTGCAGTTAGAACGGTAATATGTGGCCAGACACTGTGATTACATAAACTCAACCGAGGGGAGGCCCTGCAGAGGCCCCGCTGTCTTAGCAAGGGCCGTGGCAAAGCACAGTGAAAAGGTATTGCACTTACGGCGCTTGATTACTGGAAGATGCACCTGCCTGTTGGGCTTACAGTATCATTGCCAATGCCCAACCTTGCAGTGGCACCATCATCACAGCTCTACATAGCTTATGATGTACCTTGGACTCGCGTCTTTTTATTTCACTCTTTATTTCATGTTCGCCTTCAGCCTTGCACAACCAGTGTTTGAACCACAGCTTGAACATTCCGTTTCCAGTAAAGTCAATATCTCGGTAGTCAGTTGGTGTGGAGGGATACCACCCAGCCCGTGCGCGTAAGCCCTTTCTGCTTCACTCATGTTCATACATTTCACTTGCCGTTGCTTCCTACGTGCGGCTTGTATGCCACATAACAATGAAGCCGAGAATAGTCAGATCATCTCGAGACTGGCGTTGCCGCCCTGGGGATATTCAAGGTCGGTATCAATCCATTCTTTTTCGCGCTTGTCTGAATCGTGTTCATGTTGACGATGCTCATAGCTGGTGACCCGGTACCCATTCAACAACAACAGCGACGGTATCGACCAGGTGCAGTGGCACTTCGAGAGATACGAAAATACCAAGGCAATACTAAACTCCTACTGTCGAAACTTCCCTTTGTGCGTCTAGTAGGTGGTCTGGAAGCCTGACAAAACGTGACAGTTGTGGTAACATGATACATGATAGGTACGCGAAATCGGCACGAACTGTCGACCGAATTGTAGCGAGCTTCGATGGCAAAGCCAAGCTATTCAAGCTCTACAAGAAGCAGCCGAGGCGTTCGTGATTCATTTGTACGAAGATACTCACTCGTGCGCGATCCATGCCAAAAGGGTCACTATAATGCAGGAAGATATTCGACTTGCCAGGCGCATTCGTAGTATTTGGGCAGCTCTATAGGGCGGCTCCATAACGATATATAGTAACTACCTGTCTTTTTGCACCACCCTGTTTCGTGATAGAACAAAAAGTCCTCTTCAATTTCCATTAGTTCATTTATTTACAGGCCCATGCAGCTTTCCGTTCTGTCACAAGGACTGGAGGCATAAAAGCTACGTTACTGGAGGTGGAGCTGAACGCATGCCACCAGAGGGGGAGTGGAGACAACGTAGTTTTGTGGTGTCAACGTTTTGTGGTGTCAACGTACATATGTGCGCGTTCCGCTTGTAACACTGCCCTCCTTTCTTACTAGGCTCTTGAGTCAAAGAACGCTTCTCTGCCGGAAATACCGTTGTTGGCATCCATGTTCATGTCACGGCTTGCTCGCATGTCGGCACGGTACTTAACTGCCGGTGTTGGAGGGGGAGCATGCGCCTATACCATATCTGTTTACCGACCAGCGGTCCGACTAGATGCCCGCTCATCGTTGAATCGGCCGAATCGACCTTCCAATGGGCCAAACCGACATTCATCCTTGAAACAGGACATGGTTCGACAAATTTCGAGTGGTAGCATTGCGGGTTAGTATGAAGAGAACAGGTCTTCGTTTTGATCCAATTAGCCTATTGACGAATGCCTTCGCCAGGGTTTTTGGCCGGATTGGCTACAGCATTCCTTTCACAAACATTAGTTGTTGTTGGTAGCTTAATTGCCATCTCATTTCATGTAAGACTACTTACCTACTCACCATCCCTTCACGGCGTGGGTGTATTACTCGTCACACCAATGATCGGTCACTATGGGCTCGACCCCAAAGCAACACTGACAGTGCGCTAGGTGGCTTCCAGATATGGCCTTGAACCTTCTCACTTGCTTCGACTTGATTGGGTGCCAGGACTGCCTACGATTTATCGGGTTGGGGTGGAAAATCCATGGTTCACTTCTACCTTTGCGCTGACATATGTGCTCGCTGCTGTTGCGCGTTTGTAAATTGACTATCGCGGCGCTCCTGCTTTCTCCTATAACAATACCTCATTCCAGCCGTTGGGTTTCTCGCTTCAACCAAGTCATGGTTAAAGCATCGTCCTCAAAAAAAACTTTGGTCTTTCGCAATATTTCCGCGTTGTATTCATTCAGCCACATCTTTTCATCAGTACTGAGTAAAGAAACGTCGATCAAGTTTTGGCAGTAGGGCACCATGGTCACATGCTCAAACCCGAGGAATGGTTTGTCACCAAAGCAATGTTTAGTCTGAGCCTCTCTGACCATCATGATATTCTCAATTCGAATACCGAATTTTCCATCTTCGTAATAGCCTGGCTCGTTTGAGAGCACATTTCCTGGAGCCAGGGGAACCTCGGTGTACTGGACGCGAGTACCGATGCCAATTGGGCCTTCGTGGACGTTCAAATAAGAACCTACGCCGTGTCCAGTGCCGTGTCGGTAGTCCATACCAGTTTTCTGTTATCGAGTCAGTACCTTTCTTGTTCATATAGTGCAGAGAATCGACCGTTTCTAACCCAAAGATGCTGTCGAGCTAAACAGTCGAGAGCAAACCCCGTCGTGCCCTTGGGAAAAATTGCCGTTTCAAGACTAATCAAGCCTTTCAAAACGAGGGTGTAAGCTCTCTTTTCGGCTTCCCTAGGCGATCCGAAATGCAATGTTCGGGTCGTATCTGTCGTGCCATCTAGGTACTGTGCGCCAGAATCGCATAAGTATACGCTTCCCGGATCTATAACGGCACAGTTTCCTTTTTCGGGTCCATAGTGGATAATGGCAGCACTATTCATTGTGTTAGCCAGCAATATTAGGATTGACCAGGTAAACTAGTCGCCAACTTGGCAATCTTACTTTGGCCCAGTAGATGAGATTGTGGGGAAGGAAAGTCCAACAAAGCGGTCGTGTTCGGATCGAATCTGTTCAAGTTTCTCTGCAGCTTGCATCTCGTCAATGACGGACTTCTTCGTGACAAGCTGATCCTCTAACCATGCGAAAAATTCAATCAGAGCCGCTCCATCTCTGACGTGGCAAGATCGCATGCCATTCATTTCTGCTTCATTCTTTATTGCCTTGGAGTCCCCTATAGGACTTCTCACCTCCTCCACTGAGCCGTCGCCTCCGAGAGCTCGATAGAGAGCCCATGACGCTTTGTTTGAAATGAGAAAGTTTCCGATTTCGATCCCATTGCTATCAACTTGTCTTTTTTTCTGTACTTCACCATGCAGTTGCTGGGCATCACTGAAGAACGTTTCGTAGGGCTTGACTTGCACTTTGCTAGCTTCAAGATGTTCTATGCATTCATCCGTTAACTTAGTTCGGTCAGTGTAAAGTATGGCTGTTTCAAGGGTGACGGTCGCGTAAGAAAAGAATACTGGGTTGTAGGGAATGTCGCTGCCTCTTATGTTGAACAACCAGGCGATTTCATCTAACATTGATACAAAAAAACCGGGACAGTTCTTCCTCGAGAGCTCCTGGCGTAATTCATCGACCTTCTGAGTAACCGACTTTCCCGAAATTTCTTCTGGCAGGACCGTTACAACTTGGCAAGGTCGAGGAGGACGATCTGCAGACCAGACGATGTCAACAAGATTCTCTTCCAATGGAACGAGCCCTGCGCCGCCAGCTTTGCGGATTTGATCACTAAGCTTCTTAGCTACCGAGCCTGGGAGAAGCGTTGAATCCACAGCTACGGATTTGCCTCCGCTTGAGTGGCTTGCAGCCCACTCCTGCCAGGTTGGCACATCTTGAAGCCCTTGTTTCAATAATGTCCAGTTGCTGTCCAGCTGCTTGGCTGCTTGATTAAAGTATCGGCCATCTGTGGCAAGAGCAGCACCATCGAGCGTGACAACGACGCAACCTGCCGAGCCCGTGAAGCCACTTATGAACTCCCGACGGGCGTCACAGGAAGCAATATATTCGGAGCTGTGGCTGTCCTCGGATGGTATTACTGCCCGTCTGTTAGTGTGTTTTGCAGGCAGGTGTATTTACCAGTGTTATATTTACTGTATATATCGACTTTCCGCTCTTGCATCAGGCCCCTGAGTTTTGCGAGCCGTGAGGTTGTGTCCGCCATTGCTGAGGTCTTACAATAGTTCCGTGGGGAATAGATTGCTACTTTCTGAATTCTCTGGGCTCGTTGAAGTAAGGCTATAGATCTTATCGACATCGACTGTAGCATAGGCCTGTGGTATGCGAGTCTGTCAGTATATTGATCGGTCAGTGATCTCTTCTGGCCGCAGCCGCGGAGTGATACGAACAGAATGGCACTTCAGTATTGTCACACGCTGATGGGAGTTTAACTCTTTTGGGGTTATTTGCAACCTATAATACACCGGCGCTGCTGTGTTTAAAGGGGTGCGGCTTAAATAGTTTAGTGACAAAATTCCTGGGTTTGCTTCAAAATACCATTACGGAGTACAATGTCATCCACCCGCGTCTAGAGTCAGCTGAAGTGGGGAGGGAGTGAGTGCGGGGCTAGCTACCAAACGTCTGGTGACTATTCCGTAGGGCAATCTAGTTGTAGCGGGTGTACGTAATAATTTTATGATAGCTGCGGGCCGTCATCCCTTTACGCCCGTAACTGCTCGGAGTACTTGCGCGGGCCAATGCGGGCTGGGAGGCTGCCTTTGTACGTAGGCGTTTTGCTTGACGCCGTGACGAACTTTTCTTCTCGACTTGATAGTTCCATGGAGGACAATTTCACATGAACAATCGGGCTTTTTCAGAAGTGTTCCTTAGCAACAGTGGCCGGCCTCGGGTGCCCGGCCACATCAATATACCCTACATATATTAACATAAACTTTTCGTGTAAGTGTTTTGGAGCATGATACGTGAGTGTTAATATTGATGGCCAAATGCTTGTGACCAATCACTGCAGCCAATCACCGTTCATACAGTGAGTGACCGACGATGTTTTTTTTTTAAAAAAAAAAAAAAAGAAGAAGAAGAAAGGCAGTTTTGCGTGCTCAGGGGCTGGCTGTGGAGACCTGATATGTTGTGTAAGGGCCACTCACAGATCAACAACTGCGAAACGTGATATGAACTCAAGTCGCACAAGAGCACTCACCCATCAGCTTAGAGCTGACCGAAACACCCGTTGCCCCCATCGTATAGGCGTGACGACGGGACTCAATCACATAATGCACGGTATCCGATTGAGTCCGTATTATTCCGCCCCTCGCCTTAACGCGACGAGCTGGAAACTATGCCGCAGCAAATGTCTTATGCCCAGAGAGACACGGCGCAACAGCCAGTTGGGACAACCACGTGTCGTATTCTCTGGGATTCAACCTACCGGTGTACCTCACCTTGGGAACTATGTGGGCGCCCTTCGACAATGGGTTCGACTGCAAGACGAACCAACAGACACCAAACTGATATACTCAATTGTTGACTTACATGCAATGACAACACTGCGGAATCCCAAAGAGCTGAGACAACGTAAAAGAGAAACCCTAGCTGCGCTTTTGGCCATTGGTATTGATCCCGAGCGATCGACGCTTTTCTACCAATCATGCGTGGGTCACGATGCCAATATTGTCTAGTCACGTTCTTCAGCAGTCATTCGCATGGGTACTAACGGCGCCCTGGTACAGGTTCCGGCTCACTCAGAACTCATGTGGATTCTTGCTTGCACTGCATCCGTTGGCTATCTATCTCGGATGACACAATGGAAGGTACCCAATTCTAACAACTACATCGTCACTGCACGGTCACTATGGGCGGCAACACACTGACGATGACCAAGCAAAAACTGAACGTCCTACCTGAAAGTCACATCGAGGAGCCTGGAGTCAGAAATCGCCTGAAGCTTGGCCTCCTCTCATACCCTGTACTTCAAGCTGCTGATGTCCTCGTGCATAGGTATGAACTCGACTGCCCTCGATCCAAATTCCTCACATGAACATAGCTAACAGTCACTACAGGGCCACACATGTACCTGTTGGTCACGATCAGAAGCAACATCTGGAATTCACTCGTGAATGTGTCACCAACTTCAATCATGCCTATGGTGCTCATTTAGTGCACCCCGAAACCATGATTCGTATGTACATCGACCGCAGCATCCCAGGGGCTACTTCAGAATGCTGGAACAGTCACTGATAATCCATCGCAGCTCCCATTCACAGAATCATGTCACTTTCAGACCCCAAATCAAAAATGTCAAAGTCGGACAAGGTAAATCGTTCTCGAGTACTGATCACGGACAGCCCTGCAGAGATTAGAGCCAAAATTTCCTCAGCATTGACTGATTCAGTCCCTGGCATATCATATGACCCGGCAACACGACCAGGTATATCCAATCTCCTGAACATATTATCTGTTTTTGATGAAGAGCAAAGGTCTGCTCAGGATCTTGCCCAAGCTTATCACATGGCCCAACCTCGGTTATTGAAAGAAGTAGTGTCAGAAGCAGTGATATCGGGACTTCAGGGTTTTCGAAGTCGTTATCTCGAGTTCATGGACGACAGCAACGGCTATCTAGACCAAGTAGAAACCGAAGGAGCACGCAAGGCTCGCCAAAGTGCAGAAGAAACCATGGAAGTTGTCAGATCAGCTATAGGACTATAGAGACTCGTACGATACAACTCTTGCAGCGCCCTGTTTGTTCTGAAATATACCAATAATAATATATAAACAAGCACTATATCATAGATTCAGCTCTTGCATGAGCTGAGGACCCGCCGCTGAAGACCGATACTGATTCACTTAACCCATCGGTTGCGTGGCTTGAAGCTACTGTTGAACTCTGAGTATTTCGAAATTGCTTGATCGAGAATTAGGGATTAATGATACAATAACTGTATACAGGCAACTCACAAAGTCAGGAGGCGTATGCGAAGCTAGTGCCTCTCGCAGACAGCCAGAATTCTCGTACAACCTGATTCGTACCCCTCGCACCCCTAAGGCTGGTATAAAGTCAGCATTTTAAATACATGTGAAAGAATAGCCTCGTCTCACCTCACTAATTTCTTGACAAATAAACCTTTTTGTTCCTTTGTGACTTTATCGCTTGGGAAAGAGCTGTGGTTCAGGCCGGCTTCAAGCCACTGCTTTGCCATGGGGTAGCGACTGACGAGCCTCCTGATGGGCTCACTCAACTTGTCTAGTTCGCTTCTCGACGCATTTCCACCAATATTCCTGGCTATGCTCTGTGCCAAGAGTGGTCCCAACGCCCCCATGGCTATTTTTGCGGCATCCTGGATTTCTGGCTGACTGTTTTTCAGTGCTATGAAGTTTGACTGTGGAAGAGGTCAGGTTTAAGCCATAAAAAAATTTCCCGGAGGATAACAATAAGGTGAACTAGTCGGAAAACACCAGAGGGATATGTCGACGTATGAGTTGAACGATGTAAGAGAACGCACCCAGAATTCTGCGGCAGCTGCCTTAGGTAGCGGCTCATTACCGTCCAAGACTCGAATCGAGAATAAAAAGAAGAATTCAGCGGCAGCTGGAGGCTGCAAGGTAAGCAAAGTGGACGGGCTTTTGATAAGCACCCTACAGGCGAAGTCAATACCATTCTGTGATAATTCTGGGTCATATTCTGGTTCTTTCCCATATATAATGACTTATATCAGCAACTGCCTTCGGATCGATACGTATTAGATGTTGGGGACTCTTACCGGATAGCTGTTGCAGCACCTTGACCACCCATAGGAATAAAGCAGTAAATATTCTACCCTTCGAAGGAACGTTTCGCAAATGGAGAGAGCTGACAAAAGAGCACGCTGTCGTGACAAACAATCCAAGCCGAGGTACGTGACCACTATGTCTTGTCAAGTATTCTGTAACAGTCTCCATATCAAGAACGAAAGGTCCTGGCTCATTCTCTGCAAAACCACACCGAATAACAGCACAGCTGAGTTCCAACACTTCAGCGTTCTTACCAAAATAACTCTCAGCGTCTGTGAGGATTCCAATTATGTGCCTGTGCAGTGAGACGAACCGAGTGTCATACCCACCGAGGTCGGAAGAAGTCCCTTCGAGATCAATGGTCGATTCAGCTGGAGATCGGAAGCCCCTGCCAACACTTAAGAGACACCTGAGAGCTCTTAGAATTATGTGAAGTGACGGGTGTTCGCCAGATTTGTCATCATAACAACGCTGCCCTAAGCAGGAAGACTGGTGGTACTCAGGTGATCCTTGGATAAGCTCTCTGGCGCGACTAACATCGTTTTCTATGAATTTAAGCAATCTAGAACAATAATGATTTCTTTGTTCAAAATTGGGGATCGCCTGAGCAACACAAGCAATTGCACCAATTACTTTCTCGGTAGATAGGCAATCGAGCTGCCCAATACTAGCTAAGCTCTCATACTCTGTCAGGAAGCTGTCGGTTTCCTGATGCAGGTGATGTCGGCAGGAGGAACATAATCGAAGTATAGACTTGGAAGCGGTTAATGACATAGATCGGTCGCCGAGTAAATTGAAAAACAGTCTCAAGGTGGGAGCAAGCAACGATACATTTCTCTCGAAATAGTCCGTGTATTGCTCTACCAAGTAAAGACAAGTCTGCCTCGCGCGATGAGGGATTTGAGAATTTGACGTGTTAAGCTTGCTGAACAGAGACGAAGCAAAAACCGGGTGAAGAACGTCATCAAGACTTCCATCCTCTCTACCGCAATCAGCGAGCCCAGCGAGACAGAACGCAGCTGCTTCCAGGCGCAACCAAGCAGAGTCTCCCAAAGCTGCGAGCACTAGTTCGACAAAGGTGGCAACCAATCGAAAACCACAAAAAGTGTACGTGGACTGTAAAAGATCTACCACGTCTTTCCTCGCATCCGAGAAATTGGCTCTTTCAGATTGGTCCCAGTCGCTCATTTCTTCAAAGGGAGGATAGATGATCTTTTGCCATGCTTTTGAGATGACCTCTAAAACAAAATTCAAAGCTTGATCAGCCCAAGGTGTTGCGGCAAGGTTACTTGACTGAACAAGGTCTGACATGGCTTCAGTGAAATTCGACCAGAACTCGATTGCGAGCACAAAGTTTTTATTTTCGACGACAGGAATGCCATGGGCTGTGATGAGTCCACATAGCTTAGAAAGAAGCGCTTGGCAACGAGGATCACGATTTTCCATCAACCATTGGCATCTTTCTTCGCCGAAAGCTAGCATGAGCTGCCCAAATTGAGCCGAGTCAAAGCCACCATCCCCTTGCAGGAGGCACTTATACCGTTGTTCCGACCATGGACTGACCAAAATATCCGCTAGAAGGTCTAGATGGTGACTCGTCAATAAAGAAGGGTAGCTGCAAAGGATTTCAATCAGGAGTTCCGCTGAAGATTCGAAATGGGCATCAAGCGGTAGAAGGGCCATAATTGTGGGCAAAAGCTGTCGAAATAAGGCGACGACGTGATTGTCGCGGGAGGGAGTTTTCTGGGCAAAAAGAAGCCATGACTATAAGATGATGTCGAATAATAATGATTAGCTCACATTAATGTTTAGGAGACGAGCTACAGTACCTGCAAGCATCTTATGACGTCATCGCCAACTGCAGACAAGTGTTGATGATTCAAGCATACGAACAATAGGTTCGCAACGTCGGATGCTTGGTTTATAATCGAGTCATATAGACCAAAACTTGTTTTGTCAGTGAACGCGAGCTTCCCGGTAAGTTATTTACTTACGTATTGATGGCATTCAAGTCAAGCTTAGCGACATCTTCCATGACACTGGTTATAACCCATAGCACAGCCTTGAGATTGTCATTATCGAGAAATGCGAGCAGGGTTGAGATGTCATCAGAACCAGTTGAATTGAAAGGATCACGATACTGATATGACACCAAGCATATGACAAGATGACGGACATAATTTGGCCACATTCGGTGGAAATGAATGAAGTATGTTGCGAGGGCAGAGGAAAGTTTTCGTGGTACTAATGGACCACCCGAAGTTTTGAAAGAGTCTAGGTACCACTCAATCAGATGCATCAAGAGTTCTTTCGAATCATCGTCGCTGAGTGAAGTGCTGCGCCTGTGATCAGTAAGAGACAATATAATGCAGATCCTTGCAACTTACCTTTCCCTATTGAGCTTGATAATTATCGTGAGCGCCCCAAAAAAACGGACTTTCTCATCGGGTCGCCTTAGTAATTCATGTGCGAAGGTCCATGCCTGTGGTGAGGACTGAAACTCGGCTAAGAGAGCTTGGCTTATAGCAATGTTTTCTGGCGAACTTGGCTCGTAAAGAGACAAAATCAACTTTTGCAGAAGTCGTTAGTGACGCCATGCGATCACTGCAATCACAAACATTATGCCTGGTCGACTCACACATTCAACTCTATCGAGACTCCAAGACAGAGTGCTATTTTCCATTTTAAAATGTATAAATATGGATGTCAGACAATTGTCATAACTGTTCGTGGAAAGATTCGCATTCCCTCAATGCCACTGCGAAGCGTATGGTGACAGGAGTAGGTGGGGAGCGGTACTGGCTGGGGTTGTGGCTAATGCGCTACCATAAACCGAGGGTCCACGGGCCTATGATGGCCTTCTGCCTTATTTTATGTATGTGATGTGGTAGTAGGTTAGGCTGTGGAGATGACATCGCAAGGAACAAGTTTCACGTTTCTCACTAGAAGGTAGATACGTGAATGGTTAATATCATACTTCTTTTTATGTCTGCCCTTCTACTTTTCGACCAGGTCCTTGCTCGAAAATCAAGGTCTACAACTGCGGGTTTTTTGGCTTTTTCGTACTTCGACAAATTGCAGCTAGCCGAGGAGTAAGATAGTTATTCAGGGAGCATATACATCCATGGTCCAGCTCTAGGGATAGTGTTCGTAACGCGATTATTGTACATTTCCGAAATTTTTGCGAGACCTTACATCTTTCCAGAGTGACATGTATTGTGACTTCCGAGATAAAAAATTTACAGTGTGAGCAGGAGATCGTCTATTTCCCATCCATTGAAAGCGGCTGTCGTAGACCGGCGGCCGCTCGAAACCGACGACTACTTAGCAATTCTTCTACTTTGGAAGAGCTCCCCAAAGTCCTTGTCTGTCCCAAATGTGACCAGATCGTGGCAAGTTGCCCTAACTGAGCTTCCTTTGTCGTGTTTGCAACATCTACCCCCGGCTGGCTAAATTCCCACACATTGGCTTTCATGCCTACTCCATAAAACTGATGTTTTCGTAGGTAGGCAAGCCATAATTGAACTGTGTCGGGATTTCCGTCTTTAATCTGAATCATACGTCGTAATGTGACACGTTCGAAATTTTCTTGCGCTTTTTTAAATATGAAGTGACTTTTCGGGACCGTCCATCGTTCCGTTAGCCTTGGCAGCGGAGCAGGCCCATATGCTGGTAGGCCAAGGTAGTAGGCGGCTCGTAGGGCAAAGTCTGAGAAGAACTCAAGAGGCTGAATGCTGAAAGAACGCAACTGTAGATCACATGACGGAATCCCAAACTTTGCCTCTCGTCTCAAAGGCTTGAGGTGGATAGCTTGAAGTGACCTCGGTTGGCGAATGTCCGGCTCGTTAAGAAGGCCAGATTTAGAATTCGATGTCGTCGGAGATGCCTGCAAGACTACTTCCTGATGTTGCTTTTGTTTGAGAGACCTACGGGAACGTAAGTGTAAGCAATCTACACCAAGGGACTATTTTCGAGGGTCGACGGACAGTGACGCGACAAAATTCCTCCGTGTACATTGTATCGTGGAACATGTCAAAAGACTCCGAGATATCAGAGCTAATGATGCGCCTAAGGGACGAGATATGGGTGAGTTACGCATTCTGTACGCCTCAGTAAGAGGTCAGTGACTCGTTGAAGGATCAAGATTCATGTTCGGGGAAAGCCTGTGTGCAACAGTGCTACCGGAAGAAAAATGGTGGAGTCTAGTACACGGCAGCGCACAGACCAAGTCATTGCAGTCTGCCCATTCCACCGTTGTCTTCAACCACACATTTCATCTACGAACATTCGATTTTACATGAAAGCAAATTAACCCGGAGCATTTCATACATATCTGCCAGCGTCTCTCATGAAAGACGGAAATAATACATTCTTAATTATCATTAATCGTAAATCGTGGACTCATCCACGACCTGCGTATAGTGGTGGTGACCTTTCTCATGGCCCCATCTTCGTTCTGCTTGGGTCCAGTACCTCCATTCGACTACCCACAGGCAGACCTTGCACACATCTTCTCTTAGATGTTTCCCCCCCAATGTTGAGATACAAATTCAGCCTACAGGCAGTATAGACCGATAATTTATAGAACAATCAAGATGAGGACGTTGTGACTTCTCAGCTAATAGAAAGCTTAGGCCTTCAATATCGTCGCTTTCGCCTTTGAGACAAAAGTCTTCGGTAAAAAGCTTTCTTCCCTGAAGTTTTGTCGCGCTGGATGCTTGCATATTTTGTCCACAATTTTTGTTCATCCAGAGTCCCTACCAATTCCTCTAGCATTGTAGCTTTTCTTTCTTTCCGGGTAAGTCTAGAGCTGTAAAAGTCTGTCGGCCCTGCGACAACTTCTCCAACTTGAGAGTACTCTGGTGCATTAAACTTGAGGGCCTTCTTCTGATGCTTTGGGTCTAGTAGCCCTCGCATGCGCAATAATTGCCATTCTCTTTTGAACTCTGGCGTAAGGATTGTTTTAGGCAGATGGAACCAGTCAGATCCCGCGGTATTCTATGACTGAGAGTCAGTGGTAGTGTTGTTAGACACGATTTTGGCAGAGACATTAGACCGCATGTTCTTGATGCCTGCACACGATTCAGAGTAACTATGATATAAAGACATCATATGATCAAGAAACCATGGTCCAAAACGGAAACGGTCTCATGTCAGGAAGCCGAATTTCACTGCTTCTCATCACCATCATGGCATGTCATGATTTGGCTGGGGCAATAACAATGATGGAATGAAATTGAAATGGAGTGAGAAGGAAAGGATCAGAGGAGGTGAAAGAAAATCGCAGCATCAGATATTCAAGGACTTACCCTCTTGTCCCCAGTCATAGCGACCGTCGTTTCATTTGTTTTGCGGAGAGTGAGATCTTTTTCAGTCGCCCTGGGTAATGTTACTCCACGAGACAACTCAACTGCCGGAAAAGCCTTTTGATCCGAGGGCGGTGGCTTCGATAGAAGACGCTTTTCAGCCTGACTGAGCAAGTCTTCCAAGTAACTTGTGCTGAGTTCCGGCATTGTGTTTGCAGATGTTAAAAAAAGTGACGATCCCGCCAGCGGTACGCAACCTTCTTCCTGTTGGCTCTGTAGGGTGAAGGAAAACACGGACGGGCTGGAGGACTAGAATATGAGCCAAAAATTAGGTAGGCAAAGAGTGGGCCCTGTCAGTATTACATAATGTACTGACTAAGCAATCATGTTATAGCCTTGGTACCTACCTAAGGTAGAAAGTGGGATGGGGCCATTCACCAGCCGAGAGCACATTGCCTAAAAGGCATTGAGCTTGGTCTCCGCGGGCTGGGCAGATATTACATCGTCTTCCCACCACCATTCACCGCGCGGGAGTGAACTGCGCCTCCTAATCTATCATTAAACATTCCAGGTAAAATAACTCCATACTTTGCCGAATGACATAGGTCTAACTAATTCTTCTTAGCCAATTCGAACGCGGCCGATTGAGTATACGATTGAATCATTACCAACGTGTTTGATTAACATCACTACCGCCATCGCCAACATGGACCCTCAGAATCAATCTCAACAATCGCACGCGCAACCGAATCGATCCGCTCCGGCATACGACCCTAGTCACGGTGGCCACTATGGTAAACATTCATATATGCCGAATTCGATACCAAGTTGATGGCTAATGCTAGGTCATATATAGGCGCCTGTGCAGCCGTTTGTGCACTATTTACCAATTAAAACTGATTAGGTGTCACTGACTTCTTTGCCCAGTTAGCTTCACAAGGTTTCGCTCCGGCTGAGCTCTACACTGGCCCATGGGCTAATGTTCGTTTCTTGCCTCTGCATTACATTACTCTTCAACAATTTCTAACCGCCACTGATTTGCAGGTTCACCAAGGATTGACTGGACAGTACAAAGACATACTGACGACTTATTGGCAACAAACAATTACACACTTGGAAAGCGACACTCATGATTACAAAATCCATCAACTGCCACTTGCACGCATCAAGAAAGTGATGAAAGCCGATCCAGAAGTAAAAATGATATCGGCCGAGGCCCCCATCCTTTTTGCTAAGGGCTGCGACATCTTCATAACTGAATTAACTATGCGCGCCTGGATTCACGCGGAAGAGAACAAACGCCGTACTCTTCAGCGATCAGATATTGCGTCGGCCCTGGCCAAATCGGACATGTTTGACTTTTTAATCGACATTGTTCCTCGGGAGGAAGCTTCTTCCCACGCGAAAAGAACTGCTGCACAATCGGCGGGGGGCGCCCAGGCTGTTACCGCGCCTCCTGGTCAGGCGCAGATGGCTGGGCAGCATGCCAATATGGCTCAAGCCGGTCATCCTTCTCACGCTATGGCCTCGACAGATTACATGAGTGGCCACCATCTTGGTACCGACCAAGACTATCGGCAAAATCCGAATATGTACGCCGGTCAAGTGCCTCCTGCGCCCTCAGCTCCCTACGCCCAACCGCAAGCCCCAGCATCAATGTATGGTGAAATGGAAGGAATGTATCCGTACACCACCATGCAGGCGCAGCAGGTGAGCTCATGTTCCTTTTGCAACCCTTCCCACTCTGACTTACAGAGTTGGGTTATATATTATGATACCCTGATACTAATACGAAGACAAGGCCCCAATGTCCTCTGAGGAATTCGAGTAGATGACTTGTGTGGACGGTGTTGTTCTCTCCTTCTCCTTGTGGAAAGGTATTTATTATCAGGTTCCATGACTTCAGTAGGTTTTCTTTGGTAACAGGACTATTGACAATATCATGATGTGGAGTTATTAGGCGTATGGATTGTATATTTATAGTAATTATGAGCTTCACCGTTAAACAGGGTTTTCAGGATAAATGGACCACTGAAATATTGCGCCGTCAAATCTTACACACCGCATGTCCAGCTGCTCCACCGCCAGTTCTGACAATAGCTAAATCACTTCATCATTGCAAATCGAGACGACAGGTTTGAGAGTGGCGCGGCTCTTCCCGGAACTTGTGTCACCGGAGTCAACCTGATGATGAAGTCAGTTACGGACATAATTTTAAATCATCGTGAGAACTTACTTTTCTAACAGTATTGGTCCATTTAGTGCGTCTACACGGCTGTACTTCTTGTTCCGAATCGATATATCAAAAAATTCATCGTGATTATCAGACTCCATCAGGTTGATTGTCTGTTGCAGCTCATCCAAATTCTCACGGAGCATTTGTCCGTTCTCTAGACTACTGACAAATTCGGTCAAATATTGCACATCTTGTGCTAGTGCTGAAACTCCATTGCTATTAATATTCTTCACTTCTGGGGACAACGGTAAAGCCTAGCTAAGTGTTAGCTACCAAACGGAACCTCGAGAGCACACCGCTTGAAGGATAAAAAGATGCGAACAAACCAGAATTTTGTTGGCAGCATGGGACAGGGCGTCAAAGTAGATTAGCTCCTTAATCTCCCTCGGAAGCCCCAGTAGTGTGGAGTTCATGATGTTGGAAAGATACCTAGTCAACGTCTGCATGTAATTGCTCGGCTCAGGTGTTACAGTCGTAGCTAGCCTAGATTTACAGTTATTATCAAGATATGGCAGGCCCCGGGATCATCTCTCACCAATCATATTCCGCAGTGTCGACTAGGTCGTCAATCTTGCTGTTCACAAGCTCAAAAATTCGCTTTTCTGCAGTCTTTCTGTTGTTGCGAAATTCTTCTGTCGCCTTCAATTTCAATGGGCCACCAGCTGAGGACGTGGAGCGTGCTCGAATCAGCAGATGCTCTAATTCTTGGCAGGCGATCTCAAACTGTTCGAGATTGATCAAAATCTGAACTATTTGTCCGAGATATTGTGAAGAAAGTCTCTCGACTAACGATCGGCAAACCTTCTCGGTCAGGAGTTCGTCTAAAGCCTGTCTTACAACATCAGTAAAAAGTTTCCCCCCCCCAAAAAAGTATGGTAGAACATAAGCATGTTACCTTCCGTAGGGTTTCGTCAATAATTTCAGCATGCTGAAAGTGATCATCTGAGAAAAAGTAGAACTGATTGAGAAAATTGCGAACATCAATGCAACAGAGAGGATACATCTGCGAGAAGGGCAAGACACAGGGGAATCTATGTTCACTAATGTCAACAAGTATATCATCAATCGCCCTTTGGCGCACTTACGTCACTTCCTCAAGGGGCTGACTATGTATGAACCAGCTAACGTTGATAACTTTTTCGTATTCCTCTCGGGAATTAATTGCCATGGGCATATAATCGTCCGTCGAGACAATCTGATCCCCTTTAGCTAAGCATTGGCACTTTAAAATGGAGATAATTTTGCAGCGAGTCCTACCTCCTGAAAGTCCTCACTGAAGCGGTGCTTGAGAAGCTCTGCATATTTATCGAATAGGGTGAGAAGAAATGTATCAAGGCTCGCTACAGAGTAGCCCCAACCCTAGATGTTGGTTAGTCTCGTTCAAATCGCAGCTGATTTATCGATCGCGTACCTCCATCGTCTGCACAAATAGAGCAATGAACCCCTTTATCTTGAGTAAGACTTCTGCATTGCTCACGTCATTCAACGCTCTGGCTGTTAGACTAATGGCGGCGTTGCACATCGATTCCCAAAGCTCTTCAACCTGATAGATATCAGTTTAGGGCCCTGATGAGCTCAATCGATATGACTGTAAACTCACTTCTGCGGCGGAACGCAATTGGGGGAGCCGGCGCATGGTTTCCTTCTCAATGATCGCAAAGCCAGCAATGCCCTCTAGTAAGCTGCTTAGCGATGACTCATCGTCGGCCATTAACTCTACTGAAGTCGGGAGTAAAAGGTCTTTTTGTTGCCTCCTAGTGGCCGCGTACTGGGAACGGAAGCGATCGCTCTGATCGAGGGCGTCATGTATGTGCACGGCTTCAAAAAGTGGTGTAAAGTTGACCTGGAGCTCTTCGTTATCAAGTACATCAAATTCTTGGCTTTCATCGCAAACGAGTTCAATAGATGAGTTGAGCTTGAAGTTGCTGAGAAATTTGTCTTCTTCTACTCTCTGCCTCTGCCTCGACCTTCGCATTTCTGTGTGGTAAAATGCCACCTCGCCGAGAAACTGTGAAGTCTCCCTGACTCGAAACAACCAAGTATTCAAATCAGCCATGACAGCTTCAGAAATCGCCTTCCGAGAACCAGGCACTGACTTCTGGATGATATCAGCCAGTCGGTGTTGCGTAGCATATCGGTTCTGTAAGATCGGTACTAGATATTCATTTTGAAGGTCTTCCAGTGACTTCAGTGCAGAATAATAGTTCTTTTGGCGGACAAGATCATGCGCGTTGTTCACAGCATGAAGGACCTTTAGTGATTCTCTCAAAGCATCTGTAGCATCCGCAATGTTCTGACGAATGGCTTTAGTATTGACAAGAGCACCTTTTTGCTCAGCAAGCTTTTCGGTGCTGGCTTGAATAGACTGATTTAGTTGTAAAATTTCCGACGTCAAGGTTACAGTACCTTCACGAACAAGCTGAAGGCGAGAAACAGAATCGAGAAATTCTTCATGTTTTGTCAAGCCAATGCGTTCAATATCCGCCTCGCGATCTTCGGAATACCGCGTCAGGCACTGTATTAGAGCTGGGGTCCGTCTTGAATTTGTCGCATCTTTCAAGACTGGTATCAGATTCTCAAGGAAATCGGAATCGTTTGATGACAGTATTATCTGAGATCTGGGTTAAATGGGTTGTTAAGTCTTGGTCGCTGAATTATGTCAAAGGAGGTCAAACCTGTGGAACTGCAGAAACATAATCATCAAGGGCTGCCTGTCGCCTTGGCATACTGAAGCGCTCGATCCAGCTCGAACCTAGATTGGTTCATTAAATGAGCAATTTGAATTGCCGCCCACTACAGGAAGGTGAATTGTGAAGCAGCAGGAATTACTACCAACCTTATCAAGGTCGAAATGGCATACTGTGGGGTATTGCAGCTACTGTGCCAACAGGTGTCATCCAATACCTTATATAGGGGGGGGTCTACGGAGTAATCGAATATTTCGGGCCACGCCAAGCCCATTTTTGCGACAACAGCGGCTTTATCGACTTATCACTTGCCCCCACTATACCAACGCACTTGATGCCAGAACCGCGTAAAACTACATGTAACTACCACCTCCGTAGGTGGGTATTTAATAGTATCTATCCGATAGGTTTCAATCTTTGTTCTTCGATATTAGCGCTATATCTTCCCTGCCGCGTCTATGGTTCTAGCGTAGTCACTTATGGACTTTTAGGAAGGGAGTGAGTGTACCAGCCGGACAGTGCGCATATGTATTCGGCTCACGCGCCGCTCTATCTGAAATCATCTCGAACCTTGCAGCTATCAGAAACAGCCGTTAAGCTGCTCTCCGTGACAGGAGAAGCTGTGAGACTCGTTAATTAGCGTGTCTATGCCTTTTCATTCCTACTAACTGAGTCGAACTGACGTTTTGAGCATTACGTCCCACCTCATATAGCTTTAACAGATACATATATATACATCTAGGTTGAAGAAAATCCATTCCTACCTATGAGGGTGCCTGGAAAGCTGAGGCAGCTATATACGAATTGATCATCCCATTGTCTGATGACTGTTTGTGAAAGGTAACTGCCAGCAACTACCATGATAGGTACCTACCATCGCGCGCCAACCTGGTTTCTGGTGACTCTGATCAGCCTGTCGTGGATTGTATGACAGTTTGTAACTCTTACGTAGAGTTTCATCACTATGTTTGTACTGTCATACCAGAATTTCTACTCTCACAAGCTGTCACCAGGAACCGGGTTAGCGCGCGATGGTAGGTACCTAGTTGACGATGCCTACCTACCTACGTACCTGCCTATCATCATGTGCCAACGGAACCGGTTTCATAGGCTCGCAAGCTCTGATAAGACAGGACAAACAGAGTCATACAGCCCTATTAATATGCCTATGACAGTCTCCAGAGTTCCGGCTGGCGCATGATGGTGCCTGTCTAAGTGCTTTCATAGGCAATGTGGCCCGACAACCGATTCGTGGCAGGTGCGACTTCCTCTAGTTGCCCGATTCACAATTTCTCTCAGAATGTCTCCACCCAACTGTTAAATTCATCTCCCACAAAATTGTCAATTTACAAATCTCGTCTTTCAAACATCCTTGAAGACAACCTCCCTCCAATTTTCTTGGTGAAGAGAAAAGAGGTTCTCAAAACCATATATCCCGAAACAGCGGCTGAAGAAGGGTGCTGATTCTTTTGACGAGTAGTTATGGCCCCTGAACTTGATAATCCATCCTCGCCGCATTCTTCTAGCGGAGTGGAAGATTCCCTCAGAGGCACACCGGATACTCGTATAACTTCTGTTTCACTAGATGGGACAAGGACAAAATCAGGCAGAGTCGTCAAGACAATATCTCAGCCAGTCACAAGTAGTGTATCAGCGACACCTCCTCAGCAACAGTATAGCTCTGGTATCGAGCCAGAGAGAGATCCGTTTTTGACCCCCCGTTACGCTCAGAGGACAACGTTGTCGCCAACTGCCTCATCGTTCAATCCATTGATGAAAACAAGTCCTCTCAGACAGCTTGATATAGCCTCTCCTGTCGCGGCCAGTCTCAGTAATGAGCTAGGTTTGTCTAGGTTTCTCTTGATATCATCAGCAGAGCCTCTTTCCATAGAGAAAGTGCAGCAGTGGTTGAATGTAAGTTCGTTTTCAGAAGTCTGTAAGCTTTATAGGAGATCTTTTCTAAAGATAAGAGGCAGGACCTAGAAATACATAGTCGACACTTCTATGGACAAAAGAGAATTAGTGCTTGTGGTGGAAAAGTCCACATACAGTTTGACGACATCAGAGATTCCTGTTCCGTTTTGACAGCCATCATGATTTCCATGCAAGATTGGAAAGTTGAATATTGCGGACCATTGCCTCATGCTCAGGTAGTGCTATAGTCGCTCATATTGTGTTCCAAAATATTATTTTCTGACGAACGAACCATAGCAGTCAGATGATGTGGGCTTGAAGTATATTGCTTCCACAGCCGGGCAGCTACAGGTGATAGCTACGACTACGAATACTTTCACAGATATGTGCCAGATACTCGACATAACTCGAAAATTTCTTCAGACGTACGGCCGTTTATTCGCCTTTGTCAAAGAGTCATATTCGCAAAAGGGATCTCTTCAGGCCATCGCAGAATTTTGTGATATTTCTCACTATGTGAAGATGATTACAACTTTCACACAAGTCACAACGCCTGAGGTAATACCTCCAGCTAGTGGTTTGACTCGGCTATAAGATACTAATCCTAGCAGGGGGTTCATCTAGTCATCACGCCATATGCATTGTCCAAAGAGTTAGCCACTTTGCCCGACCAGATGCCACCTAATTGTGACATGGCTACACAAGGCGCCTTGTATTACCAATCACGAGACCTATCCTCGGAGCCACAGTCTGTTCAATCTAGAGAGAGCCTCACGGGCCAGCCACTTACGATGTATCCTTTAATGGTACAGTCGCCATTTTTTGCCAATTTTCCCCACGTTCTAAATTCTGTGACTTCTGGGCGCAGTCAAGGGCCCTTATCACCCATTGGCGCTATGCCTTCGTCTTATTCTGTCCTCAGTCCGCTTTATTGTGCACCTCCGTCTCCAGCTCTTACTGTACAGAATAATTACAGTCCGTCGAGGACAGTACCAGGATTCCTGCGCCCTGATGGTCGAAGGCAGAACGCTGCTCGTATCTCTAAAATGGCATCTAATGGGTCGGCCAATCACCACAATTACGTAGATGTCAGCCGAATCCGGGACGGTATTGATGTCAGAACAACTGTAAGTAAGATTTACAACATAATGTGTGTCTTAAATGCTAATTTGTGAAGATCATGCTTCGAAATATCCCCAACAAAGTTGATCAAGTCATGCTGAAGAGAATCATTGATGAATCTAGCTGGGGAAAATATGACTTCATGTATTTGCGGATAGATTTTGCAAATGATTGCAAGTAAGTTGACCCATGCTCTAGAATCTCCCTGAAATTCAGCAACAATTCAGCTTGTGCTAATCACGGTTCCTTTCAGCGTGGGCTACGCCTTCATCAATTTCGTAGATGTATGTTGGACTTCTTTTGAATTATGGCTCGTTAAGCTAACTTTACTAGCCCTTAGATATAATAGATGTCAGTTCTGCGGTCAAGATTGTCTTAATTTTGTTGCTAACATACGATAAAGTTTGTGGAGGCTAGAGGTAATCAACGATGGTAAGTCTTCTAACCTCCACACGAGCAATTTTAACATGACAAGGAACTGTTTCAAAAGCGACAAAATTGCCGAGATATCGTATGCAAGTAAGATAGATATTGACACTGCTCCGTGTGTCATACAATCCTCACTGACAGCTTTTAGCAATCCAAGGTAAAGATTGCTTGGTACAGAAGTTCAGGAATAGCTCTGTTATGCTGGAGGCACCACATTACCGACCAAAGGTAATTGGATTCAGCTATACTATAGCACTAGAGTTCTGACTTTCATTTATTGACTCTTTGAAGCTATACTTCACTTGTAACGGGCCAAGACCCGAACTGGCTGGTCAGGAAGAATCCTTTCCGGATCCTGACAATCAATCCAAAATGAAAAGAAGCTGCGAGAATGCAGAGCATGTTGGTAAGCTATCCATGAGTGCGTCACCATCTGTAATAGTGCCATATGCTGATTCGTTCTTTCTAGGGCTGTTCACTCCCAACGCAGGTCAGCACTATCGAGACGAGCAGAGACGCAGAAGGTCACAGTACGATCGTGGGACAAGACTTGCAGCTTTGGAGGAGTATGATTACGAGGCTGCAATACAAAACTTGTACACCGACACGACAAATCGACAGTTGTCATGAATTCCCTCCTGTATACACAATATTCTCTCGAATTTGCTCTTGCCATTTCTAAGAAACCTTGCACAACTCGGCCTGTCTTCGAATAGCTAATTCATATCACTTGCTTTAATCGCCGCTCTGGCGCGACACAGGTGACAGGAAAGGGGTGGTGGGGAAGTGGATGGTCGAAATAGAAGGGTTCATTGACTACCTACGGACTAGGTAGGTATAATTGAAATACACTGCTTAACCTGCCACGATCTATTGCTATATCATGCAGAGAGGCCTGGATATCGATAGAGTTTGATGTGCGTGAAAACTTCTCGCTGTGTAAAAAGCATTTTCCAGTCTCACAATCAGCCTTGTTGTCGACAGCCCCATCACCACGGAGAAAAAAGTCTTCGAGAAACCCTGCGATGCAATCGCTTATGCATTGTTGCTATAGGATGCCGGATGCTCAGGTAGAGATGACAAAGTCTTGCGAAAGTTGTTCGAGCTGGTTCCTGGCATCTGGTGGGATCTTGTATATTGAGGATTCATCGCAGCAGGAACATCATCGTCAGGCACTTCTAGCTCATCCGAATGACTGGAGCTAGGAGGTGGTGACATGCGCTGATAGATTGTGCTGCTAGAGCTCGCTATATCATGGAGTTCGCAGCCAGTGTTGAAATGATCTAATTGAGGTCTGATATGTCCCGTAGCATCTTCGTGTAGCTGTACATCCTCCTGCATCGATAGGGAAAGAGGGCAGTTGTGACTCTCCTGCTCAAGTTTTTCGCCAACTCGCTGAGCAAGCTGTATTGTTCGCCTAGAAAAGTCTGACGGGGAGTAAGCAGATGTGGATGATTGGTCTAACAAGGGCGCTAGTGAGGGAAGTGATATTCCTCGAGAAAAGATTATGAGGAAAAGGCAGGATAGGAGAATTATAGCTTGAACGATCGCCATCCTTTTTTGGAATACGACTTCGTCCGCCAGCAGGTTCAGCCGTGAACTAACGGCCATCATATCTCTCTCTGTCCTCTCTCGCTGGCTCTCTAAAGCAAGAACTGTGGATTGCCAGATTTGATCATATTGTTCGCGAACGTTGTGAAGTTCGGCTAGAACCGTCTTATTCAGCTCGTCAAGAAAGAACGCAATCTTTGCTTGTTGCTTCTGCACGTGCTTGGATTGGTCCTCAATATACTTCATTGATAAACTAAGGTTTGCCTCAACATGATGAAGTCTCTTTGTGATGGCATTAAAGAAACCTTCTTGCATTGTGGGCGACGCGGGCGAAGCTCCAACTGTTCCGCTACTGCGAGGCTTTATTGTCTGTCCTCCCGGCGTCAAGACCTTCGCAGACGTAACGGAAGGATTGTACAAACGCTCGCTTGTTACAGAGCGGTTTGTCTTTGAATTTGTGTCAGCGACTGCTCCACCACTTGGATTCGGGTCCTCAATATGGGATTCAGCGTTTGTGGTCAAAGCTTTGGCAGAACTTGTGTTTGACGTTGCGACTGGAGACACTGATGAAGAGGAGTCAGTCCCAGTGGAGGACGGTCTTCCGGGCACAAGCTCGCTCATCGAGTCGATTTCGGCTGACGCAGTCTCGTCGATAGGCGCATAGTTGGCTAATTTGCTCGAGAAGTCGCCGATCGCAGAAGTTGCTGCAGGACAAGTCAATGCGGAATTCCTGAATGCATTGCCTTCCAGTGGCCAGTTCCAGAAAGCGGCGCTTGTTGTCAACGTAGTAGACGCGGAAGCGGAAGCTTGGATTGAATTAGAATCCTGAGTCCCATTGTCCGCAGCCCTGTCCCCAATCTCGTCCATTTCAACAACCATGTCATCATCTCGGCTGGTTTCGCTCTCCTTCCATGAGTCGAGCATGCGAGATCCATGAATTCGTAAAAGAGAGATAGGGCAGTAATATTCGTTTCCGAAATGCGTGAGAAATTCAATCCTGACGTATTTGGCCCAGATTTGTGGGTTTTCCACAAGAAATGGCTGAATATCTCGCGAATTACGGGCTTCAAATATTCCCAATTCGCGCCACTTGTCAAGTTTGACAGGATACCTGTCACTGACACTGACACGAAAATGGCGAATCATGCTAGAGAAGAATTCGAAGTTCGCCAGGACTATGGTATCCACCGAAATGTCATCGCTTAGCTCGATTATCACATATTTCGAGCTGCTATCACACTCCAAGAGCATGTATGTGTCCTTGTTTTCAACCAGTATCGCTTTGGCATTCTTAGCTCCAGGCGATGTCTTGAGAATAGTTGCGCCAGCATCAAACGAAGAGTAGGAGAACCGCTCTTTGCACGTCTTGCCAGCATCCTTGCTCAGATGGACTGTTGCAGTCTTGCCATCTTCGGGAACCAGCGCGTTGCCGACATCCTGTTGCTCAGCATCATCACTGTTTGCATGCCCAGAATGAGGTTTCCTGGTTTCGCCAGCGTCGCCATAATGATCAAAGTTGAGTGAGATTTCGCCCTCCTCCCCAAGCCCAGCATACCCATTCTCTGGTGAGTGTCTATCGCCCGCAGGATGATGGCTTGGCTTTCGGGAACGCAGATCTTGAGGATCTTGCCCAGCACGACGTAACATCATCTCTTTCCAGTCCTCAAATGACATGAAAGTTGTCACGGCCGGTTCGGCGATGCCGGATTCGGTCGCATTATGCTGAACAGACGCTGAAACCGATTTCGCAACATCGTCACTATTGCTGGATGTCGAGACGTCGAGCTTCACCTGTTGCGTGGTAATCGAGGTACTGGAAGTAGGTGAAGGGACCTTCCACGAACTTGTAAGGCAGGACTGTGGAAGTACATGCGTGATGTAGTTGATCGTGCGGGCTTCGCAGACTTCGTTTCCTAGCGATACTCGAGTTGGGGTAGCATCAGAAACAACAACAGGATTTGTGCCAACGGTTGCGACTACTTCAGCCCCGTCGGTCGCAAAAGCCGATACCGAGACCAGCCCGAAGAGCAGCCCGAATAGAATAAACGCGCCATGCAGGATAGCTTCGGCAAAGACCATGCTGAAAAGTACGGGGTATCATCCATCATACGACATCACGAACCGTTGCATGTCATGGTAGAAACCAGGCGATCTGACATACTGCTCAGTGACAGCTCTGGAGAGCATACTACGCTATGCCGTGGTCATCAGCACAGACCTAGGCGTGAGCCCCACATGCACTTCCAAAAAGTCTCATGTGCTGTCTGGTCTCAATTCTTCGTACTCGTCAGCCTAATCACAGCTGAATTAGGTAATTTCCAGTTTGTACGGTAACGAAGAACATTCCCAATTTCGTTAAATTAATACAAGACTATAGCCTCAAATTTCCTTTTATCACAGCCCGAGCAGCCTCGAGGTTACCAACTGTTATAAGAGATATTGCAATGTTGGCCATGATCATAGTGCGTATTTGCTCCGTCTCATCCTTATGCTGCTTGCAAACACCTAAAGCTCGAGCGTAATACAATTGGCTTTGTGGGAACATCCCTAGCAGTTGAAACATGCGACCCACGTTGTAATATCGCTCTGCTGCGGTGGACGGACGATGATCGTTGGAGTGCTGTTCGTATATAGATAGAAAGACTTGACCTTGCAGTATAAGATGATGGCGATTATCTGATTGCCTTTTGAGACCGTATTGAGTATAGGCCAAGCTCAGGCTGAGATTTACCATGGAGTTAGTAGGATCAAGTGAGTGAGCCCTGTGAAAGTATGCTATTACAGACGACGAAGTCAGCTGCCATACGCTCCGTCATTGGTCATTGATGTTCACTTCTCACCCAATGCACTGGTATAGCTGGTTGAAGCGAAGAGGATATGGCCATATAGCATCAGTAGACAAATTTCGAACCCCGTCCCATCCGAACCTTTAGGCTCACTTTCGCTGCTGCCCCCTTGCTGCATGGCCGATGTTTCGTATCTGGCATCCATATACTTAATCTGCCTCAAAATAAACTTCTGGTTCGGGCCAGACGTGTACGATGATAGCGACGACTGACACAGAATAGAAACCAGAGTATAGAGACGCAAAGAATCTGAATGCGCTCCATCGTGCATCAAATGTCGCGCAATAGCCATGCCGCGTTTACCGTCGTTGGTGCAAATTGCGCACACTAAAATTCGTCAGCATTGAGTCTTGAGAGAAAGATAAGACAAGGTTCGCCTTACAGCTCCACGCGACATGTACCAGAAATTGACGGTCGTTGGATTGAAAAAGAGTACAGTCCCTGGCAGCTTCACAGACCCGATATGCTTCATCGCGCCGATTTGCTGTGGCGTGTTCAATAGCATATTCAAGGAAAAGTTCCAACCAATCATCGACTGTAATACCCTCGTGTGTCGTAAGATGAAGCATGGCACTTTGGTCTCCTGGTTGTTCCGGCTGTCTGGTAATCGCTACAATATATAATTAATAGACTGAGCAGATCCAAGAAAAATCGACAGTTGTATTTTGGACAAGATGCCCAGTATGTACACGATGGGGACTCTGGGAACTTACAACCATACAGTCGCTCATACATCTGTGAAAGCTCTGTATGAGGTTGGCCTGCAGATCCTAGGTGGGATAGACCATTTATCCCCCTGAAGCGTAAGTAACTGTCCCATTTATAAAATCTCTTCATAGACATGAAGTCATCGATTAACTCTTTCGAAGCTTTCTCCCACGCTGGTCTCAGTTCTTCATCGCCATTGTCGATTTGCTGCTTTAATCTCCGGACCTCACCATGTAGGCGAGAAACCTTGACAGCACGAGCCTTCTCATCCTGAAGCCGTTCGTCTAAGCCGACTAGTCTTTTTGGCCTATATCTTCTGGGAACAGCTGGCTTGCCCGTTCCACTACTTGAGGAAGCGGCTGTGTCAGACACCCTTTTCCGAACACGTACGCGCGAGGTTTGGGGATACAGGCGGATGGAAGTACGTTCGTCTCGAATATCATGTGCGGATTGACCTCGGCCTGGCCAACCTTGGGCTCCATGTAGGGCCAAAGCTTCGGCAGCTAAAATGAAGGCCTCCTCATCTTCTTTGGCTTTCTCATACATGCTAGCTAGTTTTATTCTAGCATCAATATTGTCCTTATCCACTTCAAGTATAGCTAGGAAACACTCTTCAGCCTTCACCTGGTGTCCGGAGTCAAGATAGCAGTGTCCTAACTGTAGTAGAATTGCAGTATCCGGTCCACCAGGTAGGTTGCGGAGCAGCTCGAGATACTTCGTT
This sequence comes from Atkinsonella hypoxylon, assembly GCA_000729835.1. Classification (NCBI taxonomy): domain Eukaryota; kingdom Fungi; phylum Ascomycota; class Sordariomycetes; order Hypocreales; family Clavicipitaceae; genus Atkinsonella; species Atkinsonella hypoxylon. Next base: position 92,162 of record JFHB01000011.1, on the reverse strand, counting down.
GCCAAGTCTAAAATTCCCTCTCGAATAAGTTCGACGCATAAATCATAAACTAAAAAGGGGTATTCTCGGGCAAATGTTACTGTGGAAACCTCACATGGATTCAAAATACCCAAATGATTCTGTAATATCTGTCAGCCTTCCATTGCCGGAATGATCAATGTGGAAAGAGGGAAGTTATACAAAAGCCTCTTGTTGATGACTGAGTCTAAGACGATATATGGCCAAACGTATACGGAACTCCAGGGGGAGAGCGAGCCCAAACTGCATAGGATTACTCTCGCTAGCGACATAACCAGGGACAAGAAATCGGCGTTCATCGGACGTATCCCATTCCCTGTCGTCAACTTGCCATTCATCCCAAAATGTCTCTGACAAACGCCCTATAAGCCATCTGGAACGGCGCTTAATCTCAAAAATTGCTTGATGATGTCTCTCGATTGACGCTAAGAGTTCCACCAAAATGCCGATATCATGCCAAAGCAAGTTCTTGTCTGACGATTCCCCTGTGTCAACCAAGTGATCAAAATACTGCGTATAGGCGGATATGGCAAATGGTGTGGCCACTGAAGCATTTTTGCTGTCGATACATGCCTCTGAAAATTTTCGGATGATGTCTATGTTATGTGGCTGCCGCTTGAGAATGTATTCGTACTCTGAAATTGCAGCAGATAGGTGTCCTTGTCGATGACAAACACCAGCTTTGCCGATTCGAGCCTCAAGATTGGTGCGATCAGCTCTGAGAGCAGCGGAAAAACAGAGTCGTGCCGTGTGTAAATGGGTCGATTCGTCGTCATCGGCAAGTTCCAACGCAAAAGATGCGCTTCTGAGCCAACCAGACACATCCTTTGGCCGGAGATGCGCCGCATACACCATAGCTGAGAGTGCTTTGTCGAGTTCACCACGCTCCCTAAATATAGAGGACAAGGCTGTCCATGCTTGGTGGGTTTCAGCATTGATCCTGATCACCTCAAAGACAATATCCAGCGCGCGATCATAATCGCCATTCAAGAATGCATGATTCACTTTTGAAAGTCTGGCTGTGATGTCGCCTCTTGGTTTGGCCGCTTTTCGAGGACCTCGAGCGCCTCTTCCACGATTTGTTCCTCGCGCATCACGCAATCCATCAGCAGTATCAGTTCCCCGGTGGGTTTCTAAGAATTCCCTGACTGATTCATCAAACTTATTGATGTCTCCTTGGAGCTCTTCAAGATCAGAATCCGCATCAGATGCGTCTTCTTCGACGCTGACACAGCTGATTGTTAGTACGTTTCACAGTGAAGAATGAAAAAAAAGCCACAAAGGGAACCAAGAAACAAGAGGGGAGAAGGTTCACGGAAAATATTAGGAATTCTATCATGTATGTCTTACTGTTCGAAGTTTGGGTCATTTGAGAGATTCATTTTTGGTTGTAGGCCACAGCCAGCAATCACTACTAGATGGTTAAGGTGAAGCGCATCTTCGTTGGAAAGTTTGGTGCCAAAAGCACATTAACTAGTGGCATTTTCGCAAGTGCCATCGCATCGCTCCCCACACCCCTAAAACTACCTGCCTAGGAGCAAACCTCCTCTAGCGTTATAGCCTATAACTTAACGTAGTTTTCAGGGATATTTGCTGATATATATCTACACATCTAATATTTATATCCTTTTGTTGCGGTCTGGACCTCGCAATAGGATCGTTCTTGCGACTGTACAAGTGCGCGTCAGCACCCGCTAATATGCTTTTCAGTGCTTGAAGGCAACAACGCTAACCCGATCAGGCCGATCTCTGGGGACACTGACCAGCCTGTCATCGATATATATACGGAATATGACAGTCTGTAATTCTTGTGTAGAGTTCTTATCACTGTGTGTATACTGTCACACAGAGCATTTATTCTTACAAGCCGTCACTAGGAACTGGGTTGTACCGCTTTGTATATCTAGAGGTTGCTGGGATTGTAGCGTCAATTTAACCAGACCCCACTGACCCTCTATCTCTTTGAAACCGACACGGCTCCAACGCGGTATCTTAGCCGGACAACTCCCTGGCTCGTGCGCACAACCTCGAGTGACCTTTAGTAGCCTTCGAATACATTCAGCGCGAATAACTTCACAGGCAGTACTAATGCTGGATGAATTGTTGCCGAGCAGGCAGCGGAGCACCTCAAACCTCTTGTGCTAGAGCTTGGCGGGAAGGTGTCTTTATAATGAGGCCATCCTGTGGAACTACGATTTTTAGCCAGATCCGCAATGCGTTCGGCCAAGCACGTAACAAAAGCTAGATACCTAGAGGCTTCAGAGATACCAAGTTAACTAGGGTGCTGTTCTCGGTCCTGGGTAATATAAAACGTAGTAGAGTTTTGCCTGTGTTGCCTCTTCGGCCTCACGGCTGCGAAAAGGATTATCGCCGTCTCGGAGAATGGAAAAAGACCCAACTTATCAATGCAGAGAAGGCCAGATCCAACAAGTCAAACTATGCATTGAAATAACCCTGTGTACTCCGTAAATTCCTTGATGAATGGCAGATAAATTATGATATGCACTGGTTCCCGCCATATAGAGCTTGAAATGTATATATATTCGATGTTGTGTATAGTTACGCCTCACGTTAAAAAAGAAAAAAAAAAAAGTAGAAAAATCGTTTAATCTGGACCACTAGGGAATTCGGAGGTGTTGACAGCTTTCCATCGCTAATTTTTGTATTGTCTTCACACATGTAGGTGTTTTTCTATGCTTGTTTCTGCAGCGCCACGACTCACAAAATGCAGGTTGTAAGGACGGGCTCCAGCCTGTATACAAAGAACCAGCCCTAGTATTTAATGATTTCGCAGATAATGTGCATTCAGGCAGCCGTCCAGATGTCGCCCGAGATTGCCAGCCACATAAAACATTCATATCCACAGGTACGTGCAGATCGATCAAGAGTCCATGCTCGGAGCTAGACTTGGAGGCAGCGTCGTTTAGCCCCTCGACAGTGGCAGACCGTCACCCAAGTCGACCTTCGGCTTTTGCCTCTGTATCCCAAGGTTAGACTCATAGAGTGAACACCAAGCGATTTACTATCACATGCTCGTACCTTTGACTGTTTCAAAGACCTTCAGCATCTTTCTTCGTGCGCCCAAGGCGTTGACACCTCGCTCTTCCAAGGCCTGATCGTCTAACTCGATCAATTCTGTCCACTTCATGTCCTTTAGATTGTCTGTGTATTTATGCAGTCGAAGGCTGCGTAGCCAACTTGGAATATCCTGAAGTAGAGTGGGATCGGTAGGATCTTCCGGCGGCTTGGAAGTACCCCTCCGACCTCTCGGTGAGCGGCCCCGTACCATGTCAGAGTGGTCCGACAGATATCCTTCATGTCCACCAATCCCCAGCTGCCCAAGATTAACAGATGGAATCCCGCTGCCCAGTATACCAGACGAACCATCATAGGCACTTAGAAACCCGTTGTGCTGAGGTGAGGTAAAGTGAGAGACCGGCCCTAGCCCTTGATGTATGGCGATACCTGGCGAACTTGGCCGGGACCGCTGGCCGCCCAGCCCCAAGCCTTGCTGTGCTTGCATCGCCAGCACTTGGTCACGACTAAGAACTTGTCCATGTTCATTGATCATGACGACGTTGGTGCTTGGTAAATTCACGGTTTGGCTCGGAGGTGACATTTGGGCTTGGCCAGTACCCGGGGCATCGTTCGATCTAGCGCGACGATATTTGCGAACATCGTCGAGAGCAAATCGATTGTTGACAGTCGAAAGAGCTGCAAGTTTCATAGCTGTGGCGTTGGCTACCATATCAGCTTGGTTACCACTTGCGCTCCCCGTATGAAATGTGGGTGCCATAGGCGTATTTACCATAGACGCCCAATTTCCACTTCCGGATTGATACGGGGAAAGTAGAGGCAGTTCGGACGCGTTCTTATCAGGAACACTAAGTGTGGTACTTTGTATAGCCGAACCGCTTGAAATCTGCGGTAGAGGAGATCTGAGCCCTCCTGAAGGTGGAGGCTGCACAAACTGACCCATCGGCGTAGTTTGTGACGGGCTGGGTTTTACACTTGCTAATTCGGTTCCAGAGTTGCCCCATGGCGAGGCAGAATTCGACAAGCCAGAGTCACGCGCTTCCTGAGTGGCTGACATGGAGTGTCGACCCTCGATAGCTGCAGAGTTACGATTCGAGGCAGGAGGGTTACCAGTCTGTTGAGTAAACTTCGCCTTTTCAGTGGCGATTGCCGCAGCAGCATCTGGAAACATTGCATTTATTGTGGACGGGTCTAGTCCCGAGTTTCGTTTATTCGTTCCGATGGTGGAGTTCCGAGAATATGAATTGCGAGCTGATTCGACATTCAGCTTACTCATAGCGTCATTCAGACGGTTTGACATTGGATCTGTGAGAGGTTAGAATCCGAACATCGACACTTGCAATCGATTTTTGTTTCTGCTAGGGCTATCATACCTTTATCGAAGTTTGCTGGAGATAACATCCCTGACATGGGATGATTCTTACCCATCTGCTGGAGAACTTGGATGAAAAATCGTATTTGAACCTGTGTGGTTTGTTGCAACAGTGCATATAGTGCGGCGGTGCGTTCGGCTTCGCTAAGAACTCGAAACCATTGCTCAATAGCGCTCAGCTCATCCTTGAAGTCTTGATCTAAAGTGGCAGCAGCCATCTCTTCCAATGTCGTCTCGTATTGGTCAATGTCCGCAATCCACTGCTGAGCGATTCTGTCCTGTGAGTCATTGTCTATGCTGCCCTGGCCGTGGGACTGCTGAGTCTGACCATAGAAATCAGATGATGGGCGGATACGACTCGCGGAGGATGAGCTGGTAAGAGCAGCCATATCAGCAGAGGCTCGGAGCGAACTTTCAGACCCAATAGCTCTGGAGGGTGGAGGCCGAAGTGACGACGAGCTATTGGCCTCGGGTGTGCTGTTGCGGTTTCCAGCGAGGTGATTGCCAGACATATTGAGCATTGTCTGACGGCAAAGATGGCGATGAAAAAAGATGTAGTAAGTTGGGTTTGACGTGGTTATGTTTCGGACTGCCGAGGTTCGAGAATTGTCTGGGCGCAATTGAGTGAACTCCTGCAGTGACCGGCTGACTTCAAAGGAGTTTGAACATTTAAGAGTGCAACTTTACGATTGCATATTCCGGGACACCGAACACTGTTGAAGCTGCTGAGTTATCCCACAGGGATGATGGTGTAAGGAAAGTTGGTATAGCCTGACGGACTCTGTTGACTCGTGCAAGATGCAAGATGGTGGAATGGCTTACGGTGAAGAAGTGAATTTACACAAGAGCTGTTACAACGAAACTCAAGGAGTCTGCTTCCAGGCAGGCCACAATATCGGTAATGAAATATACCGCGATAGCTTGTGGACCATAGTCCAGCCGGGCCACTTGTCGAAGTGAAAGGTGATTTAAGACAAGCGCCGCTCAAGTCAAAGCAAGTGTTTTAGGGACGTGTCAGGTGGGTGGCCTTGGCGGCCTAACGGCCTAAGGTACTAATTTCACAACGCCCGTAGTGGTCTGTACGCGCCAGTAGCTACCTTCGCGCGCCAAGCGGGTCCCCGGTGACAGTCACGGACTCATAAGCTCTCCCCGAAGACATGTTAAAATTTGTCACTAAACTTCGATAAGAATACTTTAATGGCTATAGGTTATTCTATGCTTTATTATGACATTAAAAGTGCCTTCCCAGGACTCAGGTTGGGCGTGATGGTAGATACTCAGGTATCTAGGACCAGGTGCCCTATAGATGGAACATTAAAGTGCCTGTGCGGCCTGGTCTTGTCTGGTCGAAGCTGCATATGTCGCCATCGCCTGGCATGCTAATTACAGATGCAAGAAAGCAAAGAGTTTTTTAGAGCACACGGCGTGATGATGAGACTGGCCATGATGCAATTAGTAACTTGAGGAAGCTTGTTTATATGCAGTCTTGTTGAGTATCTGGGGATCTCCCGTGATCCATAATAATGGATGCTTCGTTCCGAATGGTCGCACCTAGGGGAGTTTTTTTCCCTGAAGTAATCACATTAAGCTGAATAACGTGTTCACATTGAGAATGATGTTTTATGCACGGACATGGAGACAGGAGTTCGGCCGAGCTGTAAAAAAACATTGTATGAAACGGTGATGCTCTATCGAAATCAGGAGAAAAGACACATAGCCTTGAATAAAGCATGGGAATTGAAGAACCAAGAGGCAATTGCATAATGGATTGGATATACGGTCTCGTCGCCATAAGGTAGTTCGTTGCCACACAACCTAGCATCACATATGGCAGTAAAATACAATAACTATTGTGGAGGATTTTCCACATGATAAGGATATGAATATGTAGCCTCTGTCCCCAAGGGCTCAGAATTCTGCAAGCAGGAAGATACATTTTGCAAGCTCATTAGCTCCCTTACCTTTAAAAAGTCTTTAGTCAGCACTGATGCGCTTCTCACGCATGATGGCACGGCTTTGAAGTGCATAGGCAATGGTGTGCGAGATGATTCTTCAGTATTTATTTCCTATCGGAAGAGGCTATGTTGTAGACAACGGAACTGGAAGAGAGTTCTCTCTCTGCGAACACCGTATCATACAGGGCCTAAAAATTTTGCTCGCAAAACCTTCAGTCTCATCATCTCGTAGAATTCGGCGTTTTCGTCTCAAATAGCCTGTCATTTACCCTCCTTCGCTTCTTTCTATTGCGATCATTAGTACATGTTGAACTTCTTGTCTGTAGTGCTCGCAGCGCGTACCAATGCCTTCGCAGTGCCGTGGAGAGCATGTCGGTGGTTTCGGCGGAACTTAGGGTCAGTACCCTTCAACGACGGATATCTTGAGGTTTTCGGCTTCTTGATACTGTGACAATGTAAGCCCTTTCCGTTCCTGTCTTTATTCTGGGGAAATTCCGTACCCATTGCGATGGGCTTTGCGCCACTGGTTATGCTGCGAAGAGTTCTTGGATTCTAATTATGCATATTAATATATTAATTTCAAGCAGAAGAAGACACCGAGACAATGTCGTTTACTCACTGGCCATGGCTGTTCTCGCGATTTGATGTCAATGGCACACGAATGACTGAGGGGTTCAACACAGAACATGAAAATAAAATGTGTGTTCCACTAGCCCTAGATCATTCGCCACTAGCCCATATGCTGACATAATCAATCATCCAGAGAACTATGAGCCCACACCTGGCCATATGCACTCCGACAAGTGTGCAAACTCCTGTTGCAATCAGCAAATTGTGTTGAATTCAACTTTCGATCCTATTCATTTTCCTTGTGAATCTAGAGGTTTACATTGCGACTTCTTAAGAATATGAATTTCCCGAATTTGGTGGTCACAGGGAAATATGGTTCTCGGCGAGCTGAATCAGGCGCTCAAACTTGAGATCTATCTAATATTCATATCATGAAGTGTGGTAACATATAGGAATAGCTAGAAAGAAGATGCGTAAAATGGAGAACATAAATGCTAACGTAATTTCTATCACTTTGAACCTCTCATTCATGATAGCACTCAATTATGATGCTACCAGTGGTTTTGAAGCATTGTGCAAGGGACTGTGTTGCACCGCAGATGACGCAATATTTGCTGCTTTGTGCAGTTGAGTTGCACGCAGGGACTGGAGATAGCGAAAGAGGAGGATGAACATGAGTTCCACCCTTTGTTTTACAATTAGTTCAGGATTACAGTAGCATATAGGGCAATTTCGCGGACACTCACCTTTCTTTGGTCATCATAAGAATGCCTTGCACTAGGAAACCTTTAAAAATCTGTGGGCCTATTCCTTTGAACAGAGCAAGTGGGCCTTCGTGTTCGATGATAAATTGCATAACCTCCACAAAGCTCTTGAAGGGTTTGCCATTCCTGGCGGGGGGGGGCCTGGACTGCAGGCCAACTTTGGCGACTATCAGAGGCTGCGTAGCAATCGTGGCCAATGCTTTTGAGAGTGCTCCGAGCACTGATCTTTTTATTAGTTGTGGTCATAAATGTCTTGGATAGTTGTTCGTTATACTCACTAAAAGCCTCCCATGGCCTGAGATTAACCTTGTCCTTAAAGAACATCGCTTTAAGCCGCTCGTATGCTCCGTATGTGATTGCTGGGTTGACGACAAGAACGAGAGATGCTTTGAGCCCTCTCCAGAGACCTGATATTCCATCTGGACCCTCGATTACCTCTTGAGCCGTTGCCAATAGACTTTTGCGCTCCTTGGCGCGAGCCGTCTGCTGGCGTGTAGTGACGACAGCGACAGGAATTGTAAATACCTGCGCTAAAGCACCAGCAACGGCGCCGAGGCCAAGTTCAATAGCGATGGATGGAGGCCCGTTGGCCTCGTTTGATTTGACATACAAAGACCTGGCAACTGTATACCAGTAAAAGTATGCAAAATTGGTAGATGCAACTCCAATGAGTGACCCATTGATGCCGGCGTAGAGACCTTTGATGCCATCATCTGCCAGAATGCGGGAAATTGCATCCAGAGTTGAGTTATAAACTGGTGCGTCCGAACTTGACGGTGTTCCGAGTTTGTCGCTGCGAACCTGAACTTGGATTCTAGTCTTCACACTATATTGAAAAATAAATGCGTTAGCGATAATATCGGCCCAGCCAAGGCTCGCTAAGTTTAAAACCATTCGTACATGTCCAGAGGGTATACTAATGCATTGGCAAGGACGGCTCCAGTGGCGCCAGCAGCGGCGCGACCCCAAGGCGATATCTCTGTCTTTGATTGCGCTCCCATTGTAGCTCTTTCGAGTGATGGTATGGAGATCGGCTTTATAGACAAATCTGGGGAAATGCACGATTTATGGGCTCAGTAGCACACATCAAGCGGATTGGTGAGGCAGCACAATGCAGCAAGTCTTGGTCGAGATGACGGACACAGTCGGCTTGCGGTTGCAATAACGTCTCTTTTGAGGCGGAGCAGTCGAGCAGATAACGGATGAGATGATGCGCTATTGTATGTAGAAGATAAAGAGCAAGTGCTTCGCGGGTGATATCATGCCTGGTCCGAATCGGCCATGACTTTGGACCTCGGTCTTGCGACCCCTAACTAGCCTGTGCCAGGTGATGATGATTAAGTTAGTTAGCATCGGCACTACGGAATAGTTAGCACAAGACCCATAAATTGTGGATGCACGCAATACCTCGGTACTGTCCGGTAGTGGATAAAATTCACGTTGGAAGAATTTCCACCAATGCTTCAACCGAAGGCATGATCTGGCTCCATTGTCCATTTTCAGCACACTAAACTTTATATATGTACTTCGGAGGTCAACCGGTCAATCTCGTCTCATATGTAGATATCTGCCAATATTCCTAATCGGGATTCATGACGGCGTAAATGGCATGCAGAACTTGTGTACCCATCGTAGAGTTCATCGAATTCTATCAATCCAGTCTTCTGATGAGCAAAACATGCCTGGAACAGGTACTTCATCATCCTCGCGGCAGACGTGGCCTCGAAAGGCGACTGGACACATCAGCTGAAAGAAATTCGTGTTACGAAATACGACCATCGCCATCACGCATCAGCTCAATTCTGGGCCACATATCAGTATTTGGCGATAGATATTTCCTAAATTCTGTTTGCTGTGGCAGTTTTGCTCTTGAGCTCATCAATTTTGCAGCGAACAGCTTACTATGGGGTAGGCACATGGAAGACTGGTAGACTGGACATTCCGAACTGTAGCTTGCTTCTGGCCTTGATTCATACAGGTTGCCATGTAGCAGAAAAAGTAACTCGCGCCCCCAGGTGCGGTGGGTATTATACACTTTCTCGGACTGAACGATTACAATTGCCGGACGATGTGAACTCGTTGCTGCTTACTCGTTTGCTTGCGGGTTGGAGGAAGTCGGTGAATACAAGACAGCCTTTGCATCTCAAGCCAAAAAAAAAATAAAAAACAAATAAAAACAAACAAAGAGGGGAGGGAGGCAGAGATCGCACCCTGGTCATACCAGATTGAACGATAGGATTGAGCCCGCAGCAACGCAGAGCGCTTGCTTAAGTTCATAATATGTTTGCTGCGAAGTCTGAAGCCACCCACCTGCACACTTAACACCAAGACACCAACCAGGCTTTCTGCCCCGCCGAAAGTCCATGTCACTGGTTCAGTTGGCTACAACTACGTCCTAGGTACCTGCTTGGTAACGTAAACACCTAGTGGCCGCTCCTCAATCCACGCATGAAGCTATATCGCAATGCCAGATTGAATTTCCTTTGAACAAATGGAAATGGAAAAGCAAGCTCAGGTACGTCAGACGTCTTTGTCGCTGCAGATGGTCTGCCTGCGGCATGATCCAGCTAGACGGTTGAAAGAGCATTGATCAGTATGCTTCGGCAACCCGAATACTCCACGAAACCGTGGGTGACAAACTGCTAATGATACACCCCGTCCGAGGACACAGATCCAGGAATCTCTTGCCACCAAATCCAAGGGCCAGGATGCACTCAATCATGCCATCAAGGCGGCTGAGTTGTACATGGAAGCGGCGGCGGCGGTGTCTGATAAAGTTCATGCAGCTCGTCTTAGACAAAAATGCCAGGCACTAATCACATATGCCGAGAGGCTCAAAACATGCCTCGTGCCAGCCATGCCTCAGAAAGATATTCCACCTCTCCGATCAGTCCATCCGGCGTTAGGTGTCGCAGACATATTGGAACATGGCTCGAGGCTTCACAACTGTGAATTTCCTCCCTGGGAGGAGGACACTCTGGTAAAAGCTTTCGACAAAGGATTGGATAACAGTCCAATATACATGTGCGCTGAGTTTTCCTCCACACAGTTTAGCTTGATGAGCAAGAAATTGCTGATGCAGTGAACTGCAAGAGATGATACGAATTTCACCTTGTCTGCAGCCCAAATCGAAAACTTTTCGGGCTGGGTAAGACCTGCCGAGCTCTTCCAGGCGCATCTAAGTGACCATACACAATTAAGTGAGGACGCAATGATGGAAACATCTGACAAAAGCGACCTGATGCAAGATATCACCACTGATTGTTCGGTCGTGGCCAGCCTTTCGGCAGCTTATAATGTCCTAGTCGGAAAACACGCGGTAAGTTAAAACACGGAGGAGCTTGAAACGATGTCACCTCTGATTTTTTTTTTTTTCCTTTCCTTTCTTTTAAACAGGTACTGTCTTCTATATTCTATCCCTTTAATCACTCCAAAGGTAGACCACGCCTTTCGGAAACGGGAAAGTATATCATCAAGTTGAACTTCAATGGATGTGCGAGACGAGTTACAATTGATGACAGGCTTCCGTCATCGCGAACCGATAGAGCATTGTTCGTCGTCGATAGACATAATCCATGTCTCTTGTGGCCAGCACTGCTGGAGAAGGCATATTTGAAAGTCAGAGGCGGCTACGATTTCCCAGGAAGCAATTCCGGCACCGATTTGTGGGTGCTTATAGGTTGGATTCCTGAGCAGATCTTTCTGCAAAGGTAAGCAATTCTCAGTTCTCATCTTTAAATTTTCCCCGCACGGGTAGATCTTAGAGTTATTTGTCCTCCCTTCTCCTCATCTTTCCCTGAGCTTACCAATCAAGTGGCAGAGAGGACGTGGATATTGATCAAGTATGGAAGCGCATTGAGAAAGCTTATCTATCACATGATGTGGTTATCACGCTGGGAACTGGTCGCATCTCAGCTGATGAGGAGCAGGTCATGGGGTTGATTGGAGAGCACGACTATGCTGTCGAAGGTATTGACTCCTCTGGCGGGGCTCGACGCTTGTTGATAAAAAATCCCTGGTGCGATGGGCCGACGATGACTACGCTGGGATGGTCTATATCTCGGCCGGCCTGTTCAAACCAGCCTCCTTTCAGTACTTCAGCCAGTTTAGGACCATTCAAGAAGTCAGAATCAAAGAACCGTTTATGGGTCGGCTTCGAAGACGTCGCGCAACATTTCGAGTCTATGTACCTCAACTGGAATCCGTCTTTGTTCTCCCACCGCCAGGACCATCATTTCTCCTGGAAAATACCGATGAAGACATACAGGTCATCACTATCTCAAAACCCACAGTTTTCAGTTGTTTCACCCAAGAGCAAAAACGTCTGGATTCTGGTTAGCCGACATTTTGTCGATGCCGAAGTGGACATCGCCCGTAGCAGGCGGGAGTCAATGGCTGCCGTTGCTGGCCAGCTTGGATTTATGAGCATTTTGGTATTTGAAAATGCTGGTCACAAAGTTCAAATCAGTGACCGAGAGTTCTATAGAGGCGCATACGTCGACTCACCCCAGACTTTAGCCCGTCTTGACATACAGCCCGGACGGTCCTACACGATAGTTATTGATCAACATGAGCTACCTCTGCCGCAGTATTCGTTCACAATGTCACTATTCTCTCATTCTCCGTTCACAATATCAGAAGCCACAGAGAAGATGTCACATATCTGCGAACAGAGTGGCGCATGGACGAGGCGAACTGCTGGAGGCAATTCGTCACATGCAACCTTCTCCCAGAACCCGCAATACAAGCTCAAACTTGCCAATAGAGGTCCCGTGTCGATCCTCCTATCTGCAGACATAAACGACATCCATGTTCATCTAGATGTGGTTTGGGCGAAGGGTGATAGGGTTACCGCGCTTCGGCTAAAAGACCTGGTGGCTTCCTCAGGCGAGTATCGTCGTGGATGCGCTGAAGTAAATATCGAGATGCTTGAACCAGGAAACTACACAATTGTTTGCTCAACTTTTGACCATGGTCAATTGGCACGATTTGTCCTGCGAGTTGCTTCAATGAGTCCTGTGAGCTTCGAACCTGTGCTAGGAGAAGCGGCCGGCAGACTTGTTGCGAACATTCCTCGTCTGCGTCTAGCCATGGACGACATGAAATGTCGCATTTCAGTTGATGTTTCGCGACTTACTAGGGCCAGTGTATCAATACAAAGCGCCAGTATCACCTCGCCAGGAACTACATCAAGATTGCCATCATCTCTGATGATTCGTGTGTCCATTGTTCTTGGCTGGGGCCCTGAACATGTGACGATTGCCGAGGCTGGGGAGACTGAGTTTCAAGATCCCTCTGCCACTATACGTACGCCTAGTTTTGACCTGGAACCTGAACGCATACGGAAGCTAGGCTTGTGGATACTGATTGAAAGTATTGGCTCCCACAATTCGGGTGTAGCAATCAAAGGCGAGATTTTGAGCGACTCGCCTGTACGCTTAGGGAACTGGGAGACTGTGTGATTCGCTCGCAAAGTTTCGGACATGTCCAAGCTGCGCGGCGTTTGAGGGCGGTGTACTCTGTAGATGTAACTGAAGTGATTCTAGTGGATTGGACAACCCACTGACGCCCACCAAGGAGCCCTTTAACAAAGGCCTGAGGATGATTGCTGCGTGATGACACGTTCTTGGAGATAATCGCGTCCTGGTGTTCTCAGCTTAGAGTCTGGCTGATGGGAGCCTGTACATTCTGTAAGCGCTTCTGGAACTAGGAGTGATCCGGTAAAAAGGACCCCAAGTCCGTATGCTATATTCGAACACTGATCTACATCGAATATCAACATGAACTTGAACGCCGGAAACAGCTGGCTTGAACTGCCTGGTATGTGACGCCTCCAACGCCGAGTATGCCATTTCCTTGAGTGAAATAGATCAAAACAGGGAGTAAGCCACTTTCTCAAAGCGTCGGTAGCTACAAGAGCCCCCTCTCAACAAAGAAAACGGGGATTTCCGTGTGTGTGAAGAAAGGTAACAAATCCAAAGACGTGTTGTATGATTTCGACAACCTCGTGGGAAAATTCAAGAACAACAGAAGCTCAATTGACTCGTGACATTCGTCCCAGAATGCCCTGTTCCGAGTGCTTAGTGCTTTTCCTGAGCCATCGCTTCAGACGTGCTTCATGTACATGTGCAGAGCCTGCTGCATCTGGATGTCATACGATTTTTTGAATCAGGGTGCGTTACCTCGCCGTCGCCGACCACGATTGGGGCCGTTGGGGCGTTGGGACAATACCTCTCGTAGTAATGGATCATCTTTATCCTTATCCAAATGATGCACCCTGACATGACTGCATAGATTGGCGGGTCGATTAGTATTTGCTCGCAACTCAAATCATGAATGCCAGACAACTTACCGTTGCAAGTTATCTGGACGAGGATACTTGTGTTTTCTGTCCGGGCAGAATGGACAGATATAGCCTGGAGAATCGTGTACAAGCCCGTGCCGGATCATTTCATTCTTACGTTTGAAGCCCTTGCCACCCTCGCTTCGAGGACAGCCCTTTACTAAACAGTAATGTGGTCGTGCCGAGGAATGAACGTTTGCGTGCGAATTTAGTAGATATTGAGTTTGAAAAGGCGGTGCCGTGCATCCGGTAACTCTACAAACATACAGTCCTACTGTTGGGTTCGTAATGCCATCAATACTCATTCGGTCTACCACAGAGATTGCAGTAGCCGGCGTTGGTGCAGATTGGTCTATGCTAGGGGTTCCACTTGACACACTTGTGCCGTATTCTGCACAAGGTCGTTTTTGAGGACCATTGGATGTGTAGCAAGTGTAGGGGCTTGACGCAGGTAGGGAATGCGGGGATGGAAGGCTCAGCTGGTAAGTTTCGTTTGGAGATATTGGTGGTGACACTTGCGACGTGGACATTGGTGGTAAGCGTCTCATCGTTTCTGGAACCGAGCGTTTGAAGTGTGCTCCTGAACCGTGTAAGGCGTTCACCTCTTTCTCCGCAGGTGTTGGTGGCTCTGATGAGATATGGTCTATGTTGCCAAGAGTAGATCGTATCGAAGGAAGGTTTTGCCCGTTTGTTTCCGATTTCGGAGAGTCCATTTGCAGCGGAGGTAAACCGCTGCTTGGTGTCAGCATAGCGATGGAGGGTTTATTAGATGTGTCAGATTTTGCATTACTATCAGGCGGCTCCCTGGAAAGACGGCAAGCATTGGTAGCGGTTCGATCGTCATTCAATGATAGATGACGCGTTGACAACGCGATATCAGGAGTTTCTCTTAGGACGGACACATGTCGACTGTCTTGCGAGACCACCTGTAAAACATCAGTCGCAAGATGTTGGAGGTCGGGCCCAGTCACAGCACCAAAGGATGTACCAGCACTAACGCAGGGTCGAGATTGCATTAGCATATCATCTTCTCTTGGATGACTAGATGGGCTACTGAGGCGATTGCTCTCTCCGGCATTCTCTTGTTCATCTTCATCAACACTTGGGAGTGGTTGACAGCCAGCAACCCGTGCGATCTCGGGGCGGCGGCCGTTGTCAAGATAAGACACGAGCACGGCAAGCCCTGAGCTACGACGGATCTTTTGGCGATTAGACCAGTGAGAGTCATTGATGGGAGGAGGACTAAAACTGACTTGAGATGGAGGTATGTCCGGGGGTGGACTAGGCGAGAGCTCGAGCCTCGGGTGCAGTGCTTTCATGAGAGGACTGCCTCGCGACACGACGTCATCGGGATCGTAGGTCTCGGCAGCTATGTCAATACGAAGCTGCTGGTGTTCACCGGTGGCCGTACTCATACTTAATAGATTTGCTACAAGCAAGTCAATACGCCATGGCCTTCGCAAGGAGAGGCGATGAAGTATCAACAGGGTGCGAAAACCGTAATGATTTGTATGAGCGACAATGCTAGATAGTTGAGATGAGAAGAAGGAACAGAAAGAACCTTGCCGACCTCGAAATACGACACCAAACCAACAAGGGGTAAGATCCTGCTGAAAGCGTCAACGCCCGAGCAAGATCACCGGAAAATTGAAGTATCGGAAAGGTGAAGTTAAAATCTCGCAGGCCACTGAAGATGATAGAGGTTGAGGGGTGATCCGGGTTGAAATAGGCCCGTATCCCTTTGAAACCGCACAAAGAAACGACATATATTCCAAAAATACCCAGCCCGGAATGGAGGTTGGGAGGTCTTGGGTCTCGAAAAGCACTGTGGACGGTTCTCGCAGGATCATAAAAGCTCAAGACCCTACTTAGATAAAAACTAGTGGCCCCTTTCGGATACGCAAGTTTTCCAGTACCCTACTAGGGCAGATCAGCGGGCGTATTCACTAAGGGAAGAAGAGGGGAAAAGATCAAGAATCAAAGAGAAGAGAAGAAGATTGTGGTCAGGATGGCAGAATGGCAGAATGGCTAGCCAGATCATAGACGCGTCTGCTGTGGTGGAAGTGAGCAATAAACTTGTGGAAGAAGGCAACATACTGAACGGATTTGCCGCAGCTTGGACTCAGCTGAGCTCTTGTGGCAGGTACCTAAGCAGGTAGCGCAAGCGCAAAGACAGGAAGGACACTGTAGGTAGGTAGGTAGACCTTGGACAGCTTAGTCCCTTATCGCGACATTCGCCAGGCAAGAACCTTCAAATTGCTCAATAATGGTCTAGGTGCCCCGTGGAGAGCAGATCACTCATACAAGCAAGCACTGTGCCAATGGCAGCGGTTGGTGACGGTTAGTAATATTGGTGCTGGGAAAGCGAAGGGGGTGTCTCAGGCGAACGAGCTACAATGAATGTCACGGAGAGCAGAAAAAAACGGAGAAGCAGGTGGTGGGTAGGGAAAATTATCGGGGAGAAGGCGACGAAGTGGCGTGTGAGTACTCCGTACCTAGGCAGTTCTTGGCTCAAGACACACAACAAACAGGGCTGGGATGACCGCAAAAGAAGCAGTTGATCTGACTGAGGACAGACTTGGACAACGTCGGCATAAAATCCACATGCAGTCCATAAAAGCCAGGCGGGGAGCGGGGGGTGACACGGGACGTCGAGATGTAGTTAGAGTGTAGAGATAGGAAGGGAACATGCATGTGGTCTCACTTGAACAGAGAGAGAGAGAGCCAAGACCACATTGCAGGGCACCAGAGTCTCGCTGCTTTTTACAGGCAATACCAGATCAACTGATGGTAGTCCGTACTCCGTACCTTCAATGCTCTTTTACAGTTACCCTGGTACCTACCAGGTAGGTATGGTACTATGGTCTCAGCACGGAGACGCCGCACCATAAAATCTCTTTACAACCGGTACGGCTCCAACGCGGTATCTGAACCCCACAGCCCCCTTGCTCGTGCGCGCAATCTCGAGTGACCTTTAGTAACCTTTAAATACACTTAACGCTAAAGCACTATATAACGCGTTTTAGCTAGTAGAGCTTATAATAATCCTAGTATAGTGTAGTAAGCCTTATAATATACTATAACTAAGACTTGTTATATTTTTTTTTCTAGCTTATATAAGTACTTAAGTGCCTACCTAGGTACCTACCTAAGTAGATAGGTAGGTAGGTAGAAAGGTTAGGTACTTCTCTAGTAGATATATATACCTCTTTGTAAATTAAAAGGTAGTTAGTTACTCTACTTCTTGTTAATGTAGATTAGTACTGTGCAGGAAGTACCTTAGAAAGAGACCCTTTTATTGGTGGATAATCCCTGTCGGCACCGCGTTAGAGCCGTACCGATTCTAAAGAGATAGAAGAGGGATGGGATTGGGTCAGTGGATGGATTTGCGGCTGAGCCTTCGCCTTGCGTGTGTGTACGTACCTACGGTAGTTCGCCAGAAAGCTCGGGGCGCGAAAGTACTATCATGTATTCCGTACCAAGTAGGTAATGTGGGACAGCCGTTATAAGGTACATCAACCTACCTGCTGCCCCAGCCTACCTTCACGGTACCTCACATATAGGTGCCTAAGGTAGCATTGGAGCGTCAATTTGTTCAACCTTCCAGTCAACTTGTTCATATTTTTGTGGTCTCTGGTAATTAATTACATGGCTGTGCACACTTCCTGTGCAGACTAGATACTAATTGTTGCCTAAGGCACCTAGCAAGTCGGGTGAGACGGTCCAGAATGATTTCATGACGGACAAACCCCAACCCCATTATTACTACGGAGTATTGACCCCTTACTCCGTAATTAGGACCCGTGATGCAATTTGACCACCCTGTGCTAGGCACCACCGCGCGCCACTCCGATTTTTTTAGTACGAGCTCGATTATAATGACCACTTAACAAGCTTATAACATATATTTCCCAGGGTGGACCTCATCTAGCTTTAATATAAGATCCTATATAGCTCTAATGAAGGGACTTAAAGTTATAGCCAGAGAGAAATATTGATATGTCAAAAGACGTCGAAGAGTTAGCAACTATCACCGAGCTCTAACCAAAGATCGGGATGACGCGTTTTAATAGGCACCTAGGTACCTTTAGGTACCTCCTAGTGGGCGGCGTAGGAACATCTTCAAGGGTGGCTGTGAGCGGACGCATTCCGACAGCCAGACACTGAGGAGGACAGGACAATAAATAACAATTATTAACAATAATCCACCCAAGCAAGGTATGACAGATTAAGCCGACCCTCACTGCCCACTGCTTTGTCTGTTGAGTGGGTGCCGTACCGCTTACATGCAGTCCAACCCCTGAATGATTTTACCCATCAACAGCCTGTTGAAAGTCGTCTTGTAAGGTTATTCTTAGATATTACAGTACTAAGAAGGCATGCTTTCTGCTTTCTGTTCAACAACTCAAGCTGATTTATTGGATCGGTCTGTAGTGACGAGCCGGATCAAAGCACGTAAGTGCTGGGCTACATTGATGGCGCTTTATCGCTGATATTCGGCCTGTACGTACATGTAAGTATTATTATATACTCAGTAAGTACATAACTATATTATAACCTTGTTGTTTTACAAGAAGCTCCCTTGCGGGATTATGAGGGCGGGGGAGGGGGGTTGGTCAACCGAATATTACTTTTAGCGCGGCCACGTCACAATTTTCGCGTCTAGTACTAAAAGCTTGAAAAGGTCTGGTCACTCAAGGTCGCCAGTACGAGCCAGTGAAGAAACATGGGTCGATACGAAAGCGTACATAGTCTTATCGGCACCAATGAGGTATTGGCGTCATGTTTAGATATTCGAGCACCGGAATGTCTTAATGAGTTTTTTCCTTGCGTATAGGGGCATTGGCTCTGCTGTCTGAGTGCAACGCTCAAAGTTGCTACTATTCCCCATTCCCAGCAATGGCGAGTCCAAGGATTGAGTGAGGTTTATTAAACCCTATCGTCTACTGCTTTTCAACACTTCGGGCCTACTCGGCCACCCTGTCACCCTTTAACCGCGCCGGCCCAGCCCTAGCGAGGTAGCACTACTAAGGTTTTCCGTCCTGGGGGCGAACTGAGGAGCTTCAGGAGGTCGACAATAAAAACAAATGCCCGATCATGTAGCGGCCCTTATGTAATTAACAGAGCATACACATTATGGCTGTCGTTCTTACAGCCTTTATAGTACAACTAGCGGTACAGGAAGAAGTCGAGCTACTGCTGCTCCAAGGGATCATAACTCATCTTCATCTTGGGTAAGGTCTTTATGCCGATACAGGACGGGGGGGTTTACGGTATATGGCCATCTTTCTGTATTGCCTTGGTCACAAACGTGGCCCCATTGAGTACCTATATATGACGATTTTCGCTTTTCGATAAATCGGCTTTGTTAACTCAAAGGAACCCGTTCTTTATGAGTCGAACTGCCTTCGCAGTTCTGGCTTTTCGAGCCATGGAAACATCAGGAGGAAAGAAAGCACACGATTATGTGACATATCAGTTCAGATGAGTTCAGCATGGAGAAGTCGGTCTCAGTGTTGTTTGCGCAATCAGTGGGGCAACAGCTAATAGTCCGCTGAAGCTCAGATACCAACTTTGCAGCGGCTTCACGATACTCGACCCTTTTAAGTCGAGGCATAACAAGTTGACAGTCCTTTAAAGATTTTTGTGGGGGTTTTTTTTTTGCCCTTCTTTCTTATCCAAACTTCCATTTCGCGTCATGACATGTATCACTCTGCTGTAGGGACCTAGGCTTGAAGCCTAACATACCTCATATGCCGAGCTCTCTCACCCCACCCTGCAAACCTACGTGTGTGCCACGAGGAACCCCTCACAGACACATGATATCTGCTCTTTGCAACGTGTGACCTCAAACGCCTGCTTCGGGTTTTCATTTCTCAACAAAAGCAATAAAAAAGGGGATAGAAGTCAAAGACAAAGATTTCACCATGAGCCACTCAAAGTTGATGAAAGCTGTCGTCTTTGACGGCCCGTATCAGGTCTCAGTGAAAGAACGTCCCGTGCCACAGGGTGAGTTATATTTCGACAGTGGGAAATGTTTTTATTGCGAAAATGTGGACTAAACGGTGCTGTCAACTCCAGTTCTCGACAAACGCGATGTCATCGTCAAAGTAGAAGCGACAGCACTCTGCGGCTCGTGAGTAACAGAATGCTCTACCGATGCTTCATACGAATTATCTTTGGAAGTTCTAACCAATTTTATATCAGAGAACTGCATGTGTATCGAGGACATCAGAAATCAGCTACTGGCTTTATCATGGGCCATGAGTTCAGTGGCACGGTGTGTGAGGTTGGATCCGACGTGCACACTGTTCAGGTTGGTGACAAGGTTGTTTCGCCTTTCACTGTTTCGTGGTATGAACAAGCCCTTAATGATTTACAGCAAACCCCAATTTGCGAGCAGCTCAATAATGGATAGATATGTAGTGGTGAATGTTTTTATTGCAAGGAAGGATTCACAGCTCGTTGCGAGAAATCGATGCTGTTCGGTTCCCCCAGCCTTGACGGGGGACAAGCTGAATATGTGCGCGTACCCTACGCCGACAATACTATCTTCAAGGCACCGAAAACCATTTCCGACCGCGCCTTGCTTTTGATGGCCGATATCTTCCCCACGGGCTTTTTTGGAGTAAAAAGTGCGCTTGAGCTGTCGAGGAAGATTGATGTGAAGCAGATCACTGTTGTCGTGATAGGATGTGGCCCGGTTGGACTTTGTGCTGTAGCTTGCGCCGCCAATTTGAACCCTCACCACCTTTTCGCCGTGGATGCGGTAGATAATCGCCTTGACCAGGCCCGTAAGCTGGGGGCTAAGCCACTGAACTTCAAGACCGATGCAGACGGAATGAGAAGTGAAATACTAGAAGCTACGAATGGTCGCGGGGCAGATGTGGTCATTGAGGTAGTGGGCTTGTCTCCAGCGCTAAGAACTGCGTTTGAACTTGTGCGGCCATTCGGTGTTATCAGCAGTATTGGAGTACACAATGCAGAGGTATGATATAACTCTTGCTTGCATCATTGTATCCGGGCTTGGACTAACGAGAACAGATTCCGTGGACTGGTAGCGAAGCTTATGGGTAAGTCTCTCTCTTTTCATTCTAGGGAACAATGAATGACCGAACTGACGATTGCATAGCAAAAATGTCCGGCTCCAAATGGGGAGATGCCCTGTCAGATCGGTATTTCAAGAGGCTCTTGAAGTATTGGAACAAAAGCAAGACCAGCTGGAGTGAGTTCGCCTTTGGACAGAGATATATGTGACGGTACCATTTCATTTATTGACCACCTCGAACTCGGCAACATGGGACGAAGTGTGGTTTCTGAAGTGAGACTGACGAGAACGTTGCGCGTTCTAGGTTTATGTTCGACCATGTTATGCCACTGGCTGATGCAACAAGTGGCTATGAGCTTTTCGACAAGATGAAAGTCCAAAAGGTGGTATTTCGCCCCTAGCGTCAAAATCATATGACAAGTGCCGATCTGCCAGCCTAATTTTGGCGTGGTTTGACTATTCCTTCATGCATCAGGTAGTAAACGACGGTTGAGTCGTTGTGGACTATTGCCAAAACAACCCTCTTCGGTTGAGATGCGTCAGTTGGGATAGAATCAAAAACCGATGCGAAGTTGGCAAGGCACCATTTCTCGCTGATATGTACAGGCAAAACCCATTCCTTTAAAGGAGTCTGGAATAGTTTCTCGCCTGTTTTCTCTTCGTGGGCTAGGGCAGCAATTTGGTCATCCGGGTGTAAATAAAGTCTCCTCGGTGGAAGGCCCCTTAAAACAGTCCTACATTCTCCTGTTTTATCTAGCAGTTCCAGGTTCGTCCAGTCATGTTGATGCCGAAGGTTCCGGATAACAGTATCCGCGAGACTGGCCATGGCGCGATTCGCATCCATTCCTTCCTTTCTGGACCTAGGCAATTCGTCTGCAAATGGTGGTGGGGGGTGCTTGCATATGCGGCGAAATCGTAGACGGTTGGATTATGTATTGTGCCTTTTGTGCCTTTGGGAGCCAGGTCTAAATATCTGTGTCTTGCCTAAAGCAGCTGCTGGTTAAGTGTACTTTCAACGTGGTCCAAGAGGGATCTGGCTTATTACGTTAAATTGTTGTTGCAGTCCGGGTTCATAAGCCCCACACCTAGAACTCGATGCTGGGTAGGCAGGGTGTCGACAGATTAATCCGACCATCTTTGACAAATCCTCATTATTGTTAAGGATCGGATTAAACTGTCACCCTCGCGGCCGGGAAACAGGGCTATCATCGGACGGGAACGTGAAAAACCTTCAAGTCCCGAGCAGGCCGAGTGCGACACTGCACTCAAAATCCTGGGATTTTACTTCGAATAAGTGACTTGACATTAAAGAGTTCAAAGAAGAGATACGGAGCTGGCTTATGAAACGGAAGAGCCGTAATACTGTAATATACCTGATGCAGCACTGAGGTACGCATTCATTTGCCGCCTTTCCTGAATGTGAAGTCGCCAGCTGATGTTCAGTTATCGTCTTCAAATGGAAAGTCTTAGATTAGGTTACGAGAGATACGAAAGGTAAAAAGTCAATGCCAATCATTGCGGACCCTGGCCCGCGCATTTTGGCATGATTTTCCAACGTACAGCCACGTTCTATGAAGATTGGAATGCACCAATGGATTGTTTCGAACTGTTCCCGGGACATCCAGAGATACGGCCTATTTCGAATTGCAGCTGTTATTAGGCTGTTGAAGTCGATGCATATTGTTGTGCTGTAGCCCAAAATTTTCAGACTTTCCGACATCTCGTCACTGCGTCCCACTGCCGATTATCTTCAAGCGCGCATCCTTCACGCGCAACTGCTTCAACGACAGCATGCCTGATGCCACCGCAGGGTCCGCTGAGACCATAGCAACTGAACCTTTCCCTACCATAAACCAAGATGCACCGATAGAGCCCGTACAGTCACTTGATGCTAAGAGCTCCCACAATGTTACAAACCGCTCCGCCACCTCACCTTCTTTGAGTGGCCGTCTCCGCCGGGTCTCTCAAAGTTTCGGATCTTCTGAGCTCCCCGAGGGCTTCTTTGCCGCCACTGGCGGCGTAGCATCGTCCATATTCACTCGTCAGACCGGCGCTCGACCTACCTCCAATTCCATTCGATTAGGGCAACCTCCTGGTGCGACCTCGAGCGGTGCGGTCTTGACATCGAGTCCTGTTCAGCCTGTTCCTGAGGATCACTACCAGAGCGAGAACACGCATGATCCTAGGGCCGCCAGTCAAGCAAAAGCAAACTCTATGGGTGAACCAGTTTCGGCGGCCCCTTTCGAAAATGGATATCATTTCCCTCCCAAACACTCCTTTAGCGAGTCAATGAGACTAGGAAGCCTTGCGTTTTGGAACTATGTACGCACTCCAGTTGGCTTTGCCGTCACACTGTATGGTCTGAATGTTGTTGCTTGGGGTGGAATGCTGTTCCTTCTACTATGCAATGCTGGTGAGTTCTAAGACACAGGATACAATCTGAGGAGCAGTTTTATCTAACAAGTCACTCCAAGCACCCGCCATGTGTCATCCCGCTTGCGATGATATCAACTCCCCGAGACGGATATGGATCGAAAGAGACTCACAAATACTAAATGCCTTGTTCTGTGTCACAGGCTTTGGGCTCGCTCCTTGGAGATTCAGGGATTTGTATTTTCTATTGCAATATAGAATCGGCAAAAAGGAGGTCGGCTTAAGACGACTTGCAGGCATTCACCGTGGTTGGTTTCGATTAAAGGGCTCCACGGAACTACCGTCAGCTCTTGGTCCGCATAATGTTGACAAACCTGAATATAGCACAGCTCCACGATCGGCGATCCCGTTCCCCGAGGCTAAGATTCCTGATCCTCCATTGACCGGGGTACGGGCTCGATCAACTGCGGTGTGGAAGCTGGACTTGGTCATCTGGCTCATGGTCACGAATACCTTTTTTCAATGCGTTCTATCGGGATTCATGTGGGGAATGAATCGATATGATCGCCCGAGCTGGTCCACGGGTCTGTTCGTTGCTTTAGGCTGCATCGTTGCTGGCGTTGGTGGTTTTGTCATGTTTTTAGAAGGTAAAGCTGTTAAAGGTGTAGAGGGTGTACCGGTAAGCCAACAGGATATGGATCGTCTAGCGCGGGACAGGGAGCAAGGAGTCTGGCACTACAACAACATCCAAGACAAAGAGCTCGAGATGAAGGAAAAGAAGAGTAATACTTGAACATTTCCTCTAGACAGGCCCTGGCTATGGGCCCGAGCCTGGACGTCCTTTTTCAAGGAATTTCGGCTCGATTGATGAGTGCCGTCTTAATACTATTACATAACATGCTTGATCAATTGATTAGTCAATAACAATACAGTGTTCTCAACCACTCTCATTCCGCAATGATGAGGCCGGAAGCAAGCATTGACAGCCAGAAACTCAGGGCGGCCCATTCTTTTGTGCAATCAGTTGGGATGTTTATGGCAATATATTTCAAGATTGGATCATGAATTAGGCCAATAAATTGTAGGCGACTGTATTAAAACTTAATCTAAACACATGTTACTGGTGCTCAATGGGTTCCTCAGGAAGTAGTTCCTGCACTTCTTCGTTAACACGGAGGCTCTTCAATGGCGGCTGCACAATGCCGTTGAAGACAAAGGTGGAATAAACAAGCATGCCGAAGCCAACAATCTGGAGAAACTTGAATGTCTCCCAACCAAGTCCTAGAGAAACGATCCAAATGAAAAGGGTACGGCATGTATCAATGGTGGAACGTGAGGTTGCGCTGACACTTCGCGTAACAGAAAGGCCGAAAAAATTAAAACCACTATCAAGTGAGAGTGTCAGTAATCAGAACCGTGAATGGCTGCTGTCATGCAAACTTACCCGATGCTGATCATGATTAAAAGGCTGGAAATCCAGATCTTTTGCTGCCGCATCTGTCGAAATTCCTCGACAAGGTCAAAGGGACCATATTTTCCAGCATCAGTTCGGCCAACAAGAAAGTGCATCACGATCATGACTAATACTGTTACTGAAAAGCCAAAAATTCCTTCCCAGCCCACAACCTTGATGGGCTCAATGGAGGAATTCTCAAGCATCCATTCTTCAAGTACGAACTGTGTTGCCGTGAAAATCTGGGCCCCGGCAATCAAAATAACTCCGATAATGGCCCTGGCGGCATCCGAAAGCCCTGCTTGACTTGATTCCTCGGCTGCCGCGACTACGTTCTGCGAAATTGTCTTCTTTTCATCTGGCCAGATTGCTCCGGCCAAGCCGACAACGGCGACACCCAAGACGACACCAACGAGTGACAACCATTGAAATAGATAGAGACGTCTTCGGAGGAACACGACGCTAAAAAGACCGACAAACAAGACCAAGGCCCCTCTCGTCATTTGATAGATGGATGCTGCAACGAGAAGCAATCCGGCGTTCATCAGCGTGGTTCCACAAATATCGCAGATTGCCGGCAAAGCTAGTAGCATCACACGGAAGCCTCTAAGAACGGAAGGCATGTCTGCATCAAATTTAGGCCGGCTGCTGTCGTGACCATCAATAGTGTCAATTACGCCAACAGCTTGATAGCCACGTTCCTGAGGTGAGGACCTCGAGACGAGTCGCCGATACAGAGCCATCAATGCGACGACCAGCCAGCAGCCCATTTCGCCAACAAACATTTGTGCTGTTTGAAGGACAGGCTGTTCGAAGTACGACGGGCGTTTAGTGTCACAATTTCGGACACATTGGTTATCCTACCACTAGAGTCAGAGAGATAAGGATCTCGAAGATCGGTGGGCGTTAAAGAGCGCATGCGCATAGAGATACTCACCTGATACTTGGTTAGCAGTGTATTGCAAACTCCAGTGAGCAGCATCATTGCCACTAGGAAAGGAATCGCGGCCTGAGAAGCCATCTTGTACTGCCGTGGTGGGCGCGCGTGTTGCCAGCCACTTGAGGAGAATATAACGAATCAGAAGGTGTGGGTTTGCGACATGTATATCAGCAAAAAGTGAAGAAATATCGCGAATCGAGTCGTCTTTCGAAGATAATCACGGATGAAGCATTGGGGATCTGGTAGATTGAATGTTGAATGAGAGGACGCACTGTGCAGTCTATTCGACTGACTATGCACGGGACCTGACCTCGTGGTGCCTCATTAAATGTATAGTGAGTGGCTGGGGCTGAGTGACAAACAAGAAATACCTCATTCGTTGCCTGCACTGGGACTTGTGGACTACACTTCTGGTCTCTTCTGTTGCCACAGAACTCTTACAAACTTAGGTGTCACTGTCAAGTAGTCGCGCGATAAACAGCCATGCACATATCAGCAGCTTTCATTATACCCTACTGTCCCGACAAACAGCACATTGCGATGACTGGCTGCGAGTCCTGTCCTCGAAGTAGAATTGCGGCTACTTATCGTAGCTCAAATGCCGCAATTGTGCTATCACCTCATGTAGCTGCTACTACTACTGCCGTTGGTTTCATCAAGGGCGGAATACCTTCCCCCACATCGTCGTCTCTTTCTACTAACAAGAATGTTATGTGCCGCATGTGACGCACTTTGAATTGTGGTGAGCCACCCTGACGGACTTTGTGCTTCAAGCTTGAACTTTTTGTACCCAATAGAAATTTACGCAACGATGACTTCTCCAAGCAGATTTTATACGACCTTCTACGACCCTGGTTTAGTTCAATCGACTCTCAACACTAGGCTGTAAAACGGGTACGAATCCTCATCGCTAAATAAACGTAGTGTCTTCTACTCGTTTGGACACTCGTTTTACATCCTACTCTATACCAACATCGAGAATTCGACCCGCGCAATACAATTAGCCACAAGTAGTGCATTTGGGGCCAGTTTCGTTAAAAACCACGTCACTAGTTAGCGAATCAAACATTCTAGGAAATTTGTATTTATCTGTTGATCTACCTAATTCATATGCTCATGAAGTATAGGCTTTAAGTTCGGATTGAACTGACCACCTCTTGGTCAATGCAAACAGAAATCCTGCGGCCAAGCGAAGATGACTGGATTAATGTCACCAATATATTGTTGTTATAGTTTCATGCATGTGTAACTGACTTTAATTTACATTTGTTCTTGGCGCGTGAGAGCCTCCCTCGATCATGACGGAGAGCACATCCGCTTTCGGTAGGAGTCTTAAGATCAAGAGTTTCCACGAACTGATATAAAACTTCGTCAACGTTGTTCAAGTTGAGCGGTTCACGGTAGCGGAAGCATTTCTTGCTCGTTCAATTGCATTAAGTACATACCTAGGTCGTAATGTATTTACTTTTTTCCCCTTTGGGGTTAGTTCTTCAGAGGCATCTATTACTTGCAAAAATAACGGGGTCTACGGGAACGGCAGTACTGATTGGGTACTTGAATATTCAGCATAAAACGGTCTTTTTAAAAGTATTTCGCAAGTATCTGCCAAGCTCCGACTGTCCGGAACATTGCGGTGCAATCAAGTCGTCCAAATTTTTTCCAATGCCAGACACACTTTGCCGACACCTCCTTCCACCGTCAAGTACATGGTAAATCGTAGCATCTCTTTCAGTTAATGCCGGGCTGAACCTGATGGTTGGGAAATCATTTCTTCTTTGCTGCTCTGTATTCTATTCTCTCTCATTCATACTTGTTTTGCATCTCAATCATGGCTGCTGAAGCTCAGGTCGCTTCTCCTGCACTTGCAGACGGTATGTTTCTCGTCGCC
Source organism: Atkinsonella hypoxylon (assembly GCA_000729835.1). Classification (NCBI taxonomy): domain Eukaryota; kingdom Fungi; phylum Ascomycota; class Sordariomycetes; order Hypocreales; family Clavicipitaceae; genus Atkinsonella; species Atkinsonella hypoxylon. Next base: position 64,402 of record JFHB01000011.1, on the reverse strand, counting down.
TTACTTTACCCACACAAACCCACGCCATTTATTTTGGCTGATTTTCCATGCTTCTTGTCGGTGTATTCAGAAGCTAGTGTCAAGCAAAAATCTACCGCGTCTGCAGCTCCCATGGCGGAAGTTGGCTCCGAAGCTGAAGCAGAGAACGGGGCTGAAGGTACAGTGACTTCGTTCCAGAAATGCTTTCTCGTTGGCGACGACTGACCCATGTCACTAGCTCTTCTGAATGTGGCAATTATTTTGCCCGGATCCAAAGCTAAGAAGATGCAAATAATGGTAGTTCATACGCAATGGCAATTTAGAATATATCTTTACTGACAATACTCTATTAGGTATCTTCTCAAGAGCAAGTCCACGAATTGCGCCAATCCGTTATCGACCTTCCTGCTGCATTCCGTTTCACTTGTTTTCACCTTAAATACAAAGGTGAAAAGGTTAATGACTTCATTCAAATAGCCGAGATCCCCAATCTCGAACCCGAACCCGAATTCCATTTGGTGGAGGAGCCATATACAGAAAAGGAGGCGCGCATCCATTTCGTGAGAATTCGAGAGCTCATTGGCGCCGCGGGAGACCGCTCGGAGGTGACTCAAGGCGTTTTGCCCGGTCTATCTCTATTCGAAAGCATTTCGCGGCAGGGCCAGGCAGATCAAGATGGGTCACAGGAGACGAGGTCTCCCCTTAAGTACTACGACTTTAGTCCCGAATCGTCCCTTCAGAATCTCCTTCCGGAAGCCTTGCCTCCTGCTCCGAGGACGGTCAAGTCTGTGACACTTTCGCCTTGGAATCCACCTCCCTGCCATTTGAAACAGCGTGGTCATTTGCTCTATCTCGTTGTTACTACCAACGAAGGAGAGCAATTCCAAATAACATCTCATGTTTCTGGCTTCTTTGTAAATAAGTCATCAAACGCCAAGTTTGATCCCTTCCCACGATCCGCACCAAAGGGATACTCTGCTCACTCGCTTCTCGACTTGATCTCACTCATTTCACCATCCTTCGACACCGCATTCCAGAAGCTCCAGGAATATAACAATGTGAGAGACCCCCTAGCGACTTTCCAGATCACTAACGCAATCCCAGCTGCACCATGGGCGGTACCTTCACCTCACTCATCTTTGTGCGCACATATTCCAGACCCTACTAGATCTCAAGAAACTTATCTCCTTTCTGGGGTTGAGAATACAGACACTTTGCGAGACTGGAATGAAGAATTCCAGTCTGCCAAGGAGCTCCCTAAGGACACGGTTCAAGATAGAGTCTTTCGCGAAAGGCTGGTTTCCAAGCTGTTCGCAGATTACAATGACGCGGCTATAAAAGGCGCTGTCATGGTAGCAAGGGGTGAGATTGCCCCTTTAAATCCAACTGAGAGCAGGGACGCTCAAATTTTCGTGTACAACAACATTTTCTTCTCTTTTGGCGCAGATGGTGTTGGAACATTCACGTCCGAAGGCGGTGATGAAGCAGCTAGAGTTGCCACAAGTAAAGACGTGGCGGGTGTGAGACTGGTGAACCAGCTTGATATAGATGGCCTATTCGTGCCCGCTACTGTTGTTGTTGATTACCTTGGCAAGCGTATTGTTGGACAAAGTATCGTACCCGGCATTTTCAAACAGCGAGAGCCAGGGGAAAATCAGATCGATTATGGAGCAGTTGATGGCAAGGATATAGTTGCGGCGGACGAACGTTTCACATCATCATTTTCACAATTGTCGAAAGCATTGAAGGTCAAGAATCATCCAGTTTGGGACAAGGACGGGAAAAGGTTTGACTTAGAAGCTAGTGTCGAAACCAAAGGCCTGATGGGAACAGATGGACGAAAGTATGTTCTGGACCTCTACAGAATTACTCCATACGACATCAACTGGCTTGAGCAGGCTAAATCAGAAGCTGAGGAGAGTACTAAGTCTTACCCACATCGAATGACAGTTCTACGACCTGAGCTCGTCGACTCTTTCGCACGCTACAGAATGAAACAATGGGTGGATACGGAACTGGCAAAACATGCAAAGTCCAAATCAGACGCAGCTTCAGATGAACCTACTGCTGAAACCGAAGTCGGTTCCTCACAGGCTTCCAAAGCTCAGCTCGATCTGTCTGATTTCAAATTTGCTCTTAACCCCGATGCATTTAGTGGGCAGGTGCCTCAGACAGAGGAAGAGAAGGCACAATTTCAGGAAGACGAAAATGATGTTCGTGAAGCGGGAAATTATTTGCGACAGCAAGTCATTCCTGCTCTGTTACGAGAGCTTGCCAATTCCGACATCAGCTTCCCTATGGATGGTCAATCATTAAGCCGCCTGCTTCACAAACGGGGTATTAATGTCCGATATCTCGGAGCTATTGCTTCGCAGGCAACTGGTGGGAAACTTCGCTGTCTGAAAGAGATAGCCATTCAGGATATGGTCGCCCGTGCATTTAAACATACTGCGGCCACTTATCTTCGAGCACTGCCAGTTCCCTTCACCGCTGCATGCATCTCGCACTTACTCAATTCTCTTCTTGGATTTGATATGGACTCCAAACCTCTGAGCGATGTCGACCCTTCTTTGCGAACACTATACGATGGCGTTGACTTGAGTTTTGAATCTGTCACGCCTGAATCTCTTCGTGCAAACATTGAGGGGCAGGTTTTGCGGAGATTCCGATATGCATTGGAACCAAATTGGCAACAGGGGATTCGAAAGGTACAACTTCTTCGTGAAGTTTGTCTGAAGCTCGGCATTCAAGTTGTGGCGAAGGACTATGCTTTTGATCATAGAGCCAATGCCCAAGACCAAGGTACCAGAGACACGTTGTCAAATGATGTCAATGGACAGCATAATGGAGACTCTAAAGACAAGAAGAAGAAGAAAAAGACTCACGACGAGTCTTCTCCTGGGTCCCTTTCATCTGATTTCAGTACCATCTTCACTCCCAGCGATGTAGTGGATGTCGTTCCTGTTGTGAAACATTCCGCACCACGAAGTGCTTTGGCAGAGGAAGCTCTCGAGGCCGGCCGACTTTCAATCATCCAAAACCAGAATAAACTAGGCCAAGAATTGCTTTTGGAATCTTTATCACTTCATGAGCAAATATACGGCATTCTGCATCCAGAAGTCGCCAAGGCGTACAACAGTCTGTCGATGCTTTACTATCAGCTTGACGACAAAGAAGCCGCCGTCGAGCTAGCGAGGAAAGCCATTGTTGTTGCTGAACGTACGGTCGGTGTTGACTCAGCCGAGACATTGTTAAATTACTTAAATCTGAGCCTATTCTTGCATCAAAACGGGGACAGCAAGGGAGCCTTGCTATATTCGAAGCACGCACTGATGCTCTGGAAAGTTATCTATGGCCCTGACCATCCGGACTCTATCACGACAATTAATAACGCGGCAGTAATGCTTCAACACCTGAAACAATATCATGAGTCCAGACTCTGGTTCGAGGAGTCACTCCGAGTCTGCGAATCTGTTTTTGGCAAGTCATCAATTAATTCTGCGACTCTCCTGTTCCAGCTTGCGCAGGCATTGGCTTTGGACCATGATTCCAAGGGTGCTGTCAACCGCATGCGCGACTCATATAATATTTTCCTCAGTGAGCTTGGTCCGGAAGACAAGAACACTAAGGAAGCAGAGAGCTGGTTGGAGCAGTTGACCCAAAATGCTGTATCCATTGCTAGACACGCTAAAGATGTTCAAGCCCGTCGCATTCGCTCGGGCATCCGTTTCCCTGCCACTGTCACCCCTGCCCAGCAATCTGACTCGGGATCTCAGCGTCTGGCCCCATCGCCACAAGTTGACTCCCGTAGCATCGATGAGTTGATCAAGTTCATCGAAGGCGGAGATCAGAAAACTAAATCTGCAAAGAAACGGCCTGGAAGAGGAAATCCTAAGCGTCGAGGCCAGTCTGCTGCTGCCTAGTTGTCACCTGCTGTTGGCCAACACTTTGAACCATAGTGTCGTCTTGGCCTCAAGACAGAATGGTCACACTGTCAAAGGCTAAATTGCTCGTCTCTTTAGTTAAAATCTTTTTGCAATTTCATTGCTGGACAGCGGACATGTGTCTCGGCGAAACCTGACTCAGAGCTTAGAAAATCTTAAACGAGTACAGATGCATGGTGTTGGTTGGAACAGGGGTACCCAGGTGCATAGTATAGACATATGTATAGAAGTGAGCAATGGGCTTTATATTGGAGAAACTTGAACGGATATATATTCCATATCATGTACTTAAAAAAAAGGCGATGCCACACACTTGAATTGCACTTTAGGGGCGTTGAATACGATCTTCACTCAATTTCTTATACCTCTCCGGTTGTTCCGCAAGGATTGAGTCGCAGAAACGACATATTGGCAATACATTCAGCAGCTACATCGTGCAAATGAGTAAAGTGTCCCATGGGGTCAATATAACATTGTCAAGACATAACCTTTGACGGGCATTCGCGGGTATTATTAACAAGCAGATAGAGGGACGTAAGTTGTGTAGCACATTTGATTGAATCTCGTCAAAAGGAATTTAAAAATCTTCTCTTGGTAGCTGACCCATGAGATTGATTGTCTTTCCTCACCCAAGTCACGTGGATATAACGATATTATGGCGTAATACTGTGCTGTGAATTCTTTTGCATGTCTCTTGCCTTTCGCTTTTACCGCCTTGTCGTCATGAGTTTCGGCGTACGGCACTGGCAACAGACAAACCTCTGCTCACAGGGGCATGATATGCCCCAATGCTTTGGAAACCCCTAATCAGATGCATCAGTCAGCTTGGGAGGAGAGATGGAGGGTGTGAGCTATCAAGTAGTGGTCGGCACTCACTTTGTCAGGTCAAATCCTTGGTCTTCCTCGCCGTGCTCTGGCGCTTTGGTCCTTTGTTCTACATGTACAATGACGGCTGACTTTTGTGGTTTCGATGGGCTACTAGGTGGCGATTTGCTGGCACGTGGAGGACTGCTACTCTGGGGTGGTAAACCTCCTGTAAGTTTAGATGGACTGAATTCATAAGCCGCCGAAGGTCTTAATGGCGTGCTGTTGATATCGGCATATTTCCAAAAAGGTGCCGGGGAACTAGTAGGCATGTGTTGGCTTGGTCGTTGTGCTGTACTTGGTGGTGCAAGCTTTGGATGGATTCGTGGCGGAGCCGGCGTGACGAAGGATGTGCTGTCATCTTGTAAATAAGATGAAGTAAGAGTAGGCGACTGAGGGTTGAACGCAGACAAGGAAGAGTCTGGGATGTTATTCTCCGCTTTTCGAGGTCGGGGCAGCGGGCTACCGTCGGCCGTTAATAAAGCATGTCGTCCAAACCCCCGTTCCGAGCTCGGTTTTGGCGTCGAATGTGAAGCACGAAGGGATGGTCGTAGAGGAGGCGATGCCGGCGGGGATGTCGTTGGTTTACGTGCTACTGGATCCCATGATGCCATATCCTTGGGCCCTTGCGTGATGTAATTGAGCTGGTTTGGTGAAGACGGAGCTGATGAGCCTCTATGGCCACCCCGACCAATTTTATATGCATTTTTTACCATTTCCTCTCGAGCTTCCGGTACAATTTGCCATTTCATACCTTTTCCTGGCTCATCAGTAGATCTAGCAACTTTGTCAAATGATTTGTTCAGGGAAAGGTTATGGCGGATAGAATTCTGGTAGAGCCGGTGATGCGTCAGTAGCAGTGTTCTTCTAGTACACTATTGCGGCGATTGATATTTGACTCTGCTTACCTGCCAGCCAGCTGCATGTTGGTGTCGATAGTATGAGTAGTTACTCATAATAAACTTGTAAATACCATTTAAATTGAGTTTCCCATCTGGAGCATTCATAATAGCTTGCGTGATCATCTGAGCATAGCTGTACTGGGGCTTGATGTGTTGGTTATCATTCAGACTCAGATCAACACCATGCGCACCGATAATGACGGCTGGTGTGGTAATTCCTGGCGATTTGGCTGTTGTTTCACCGTTTCTTTGCGTTGACCGGGGCGTTCCTGGCCGTTTGTGATCAGTCGGAGCAGGCGCAATGAATTGCTGCCGGTAGGAAGGAGTTGTCTGGATAGTCTCCAAGTTAAGACCACATCTTTGAAGATAAATGGGATGAACATTTAAAGATGAGATTTCTGATGGTAGCACAAACATCATCTCCACGTTGCCAATCTCAATGACCTCACCAGAGGTAAGAGGATGGAGAGCTCTGGATTTGAGCGGCTGACCGTCAATTTTTGCGCCATTGCGACCTTTGATTTGAAGAATCCACTTTTCGTCCTTGGAATCAAACCAGATGGACGCATGGTCTCGCGACACCATCTTGCTCGGGCCGAGATCGATATGAATATGTGCTTCCTCGTCATCTTCCTCGCCTCCATGAGCCATCTCAAGAGCTCGTCCAATATTGACAGAGAGTTTGGTAATATAAAAGGTCCAGTCTTGGGCTGCCACCTTGGCGTAGGCTTTCACACCATCACGATTAGCCTCATGAATGGAATTGGCATGATCCTTGCTAGCCTGAACAGCCTGGCTTTTAAGTTGTTGAGTGACCTGCGAGACTATATGATCTTCGTCCGTTCCAGAATGATCTCTGGTATCATGCGCTTGAGAAACTGACGTTGTGCCAGACACAGGAGTCGAGTCGATTGTATCGGAGGATCGGTTTACTTTGCGACGCTTCGTGGGCCGACTAGGAGTGGCATGTTCAATATCTATGGAACCCGTTACTTCCTTGTCTCTACGCAGATCGCGTCGGTTGCGCTGGTTTCTTCTGGCCGACGGGGGCATGGCGGGCTAATTATGCGGGCAGAATTACTCCGGGAAGCCAAAGCTTGCGGTTGGCGGTGGTGACGCAAGAAGGTGATGGATGCCAACGTGGGCGCCGCATGAAGAGATGATCTGGCGTCGAGACAGGGAACAAAGAAAGTGTGTATCTGGTCGAACAAATGGTTGGCTGAAGATGACACGCGACAGGAACAGGAGGCAGTCGGTTGTGTCGGGGACAGAAAGGAAGTTGATAAAATTCAACGGCAGAACAGCGCAAGGGTGCGCAAGGGGTACCTTCGGGTGAGCAACGAACCTCACTACCTCAAGTTCACCAGAAATCACAGTTCAATTTAAAAATGTTGGTTGACCTTCCGCGTCGGCAGCACCGCGTTCGCGTTTCGAATGCCAGGGCAGAGAACGAAACAAGGGGGGGCAAGGAAAATGTCCACTACATGATAATACAAGGCCCGCTCTCCCTTTTAATGCCCTACAACGGATAGCTAGGGAGCTAGTTTAGGTACCTAGGTACCTATACGGACTATTCGTACGGAGTATGTACCTTAGGTACCCGAGTGGGTTTCGTATCCTAGTAGAGATGAGGACACTCGGACTCCACATAAATTCCACACCCTCTTGAGTGCGGTAAGGCGCCCTGCCAGGTCACGCATTGGTGATTATCTTAGATACGCCAATCATCAAGAAGCAGCATGAGATACCTGTTAAAGCGGTACTTTGACTTACAAGCTGAATACATCGCGGGCCAAAATAAAATGAAACTGATTATCTGATACCTTCTTGACACTACATTACTCCGTAAACTTCGCATAATGTCTTTCAAGGGATAGAAATAGGAGTAACCATCCTACCATCTCGATTTTACTAAGTTTGTGGTGCATCAGGTTCTGGTGCGACGAAGGCATGCAGCTTTCTTGTACCTTTCATGCCCAGAGACAGTGTCCCCACATCGCGGACTTACCAACAGGTACTCGGTACCTAAGAGCTCTATAGTAAGAGAATGATCACTGTAAGAAGGCCTTGTGACAGGGATAATAAATATGGTCGTTATTTCCAAATGCTCTATAAGAGCTTCGTAAGAGCCATTGTAAGGCTTATTTCTTGAGAATCTGTATTGGAAGCCCTTACGGAATACAAAGTGGTCAATTACCGGTGGGGTAGTGACCATAGAGCTCTGAAAACAGGTACCTAAGGTACCTGGTCTCTTAACCCCAAAAATCAGGGTTAGCGCGCGATAGTGAGAAAGGAGAAACTGATTCCCCGACTGCCGTCTAAGCTGTACCTTCGCCTTCATCCTTAATTCGTCAACTTTAACTTGTGAGCCAGGTGTAGCCTCAGCTTTCCCAATCAATCTGGATGTCGATTCGCATTAACCCCTATTAAGGACTTGTTCAATGGTACCGTGCGCATATTCCAAGGAACTTTGGTCGAGCACGTCAAAGCGCGCACATACTTCTTTGCTTCTGCAGGTCGCATGGTTGCAATCAAGTCATCTTCTGTCTTTGTCTCTGGGTACACAGCGAGAGGCCGAAAGCAACTTATCTCATGATATCCCTGATTGGGAAACGCGTTCCTGGAAGTAGCCGCTCCCATCAGTCTCATAATGTCCAGCGACCAAGTTTACGGCGTCACACCGCCTATATCTGTCGGATTGCCTACCGAAGCTGAAAAGCGCGCCAGCGATGCTCTGATTGAGGAGCTCCGGCGTCAGAAGACATTTGAAAGTCCTAGCGATACTCAGAAGAGGTGAGAGCTTACGCCACAAACACCGGCAGCTGCACCACGGCAGCACTGTTTTTTTTTTTTTTTCCGTCGCATCTACTGACTAGACCATCTGTCTGCCTATCGCAGGTACAAAGTTCTCGAATCGCTACAAAGCATATGCGATGAATTCGTCAAGCGCGTTGCCCGAGAAAAAGAACCCAAGAACGATGCTTTAATAAAAAACGCGCGGGGCAAAGTCTTCACATATGGCAGTTTTCGCCTGGGTGTATTTGGACCCGGCTCCGATATTGATACACTCATTGTCGCGCCGAAGTACGTGACTCGCGACGACTACTTCAAGTACTTCCCGGAGCTCCTAGAGGCCATGGCTCCAAAGGGAGCAATAACAGATGTAGCTGTAGTTACCGATGCATTTGTACCCATCATCAAGTTCGAATATTCGGGCATCAGTATCGATCTCATCTTTTCAAGAATTATACAAAAGCAACTTGCACCCGAATTCCAGGACCTGAAGGATTCTAGTCTTCTTCGAGGTCTCGATGAAGCTGAACTCCGCTCTTTGAACGGGACGCGAGTTACGGACGAAATCTTGACCTTGGTTCCCGAGAAAAGTACGTTCAAGCTGGCTTTGAGGGCAATCAAGCTTTGGGCCCAACGTAGGGCAGTTTACGGCAATATTATGGGATTTCCTGGAGGTGTTGCATGGGCCATGTTAGTTGCCAGGGTTTGCCAGTTATACCCGAAAGCTGCCACCTCTGTGATAGTGAACAAATTCTTCTTGGTGATGAGCCAGTGGCGTTGGCCTCAGCCGGTTTTGCTCAAGCCTATCGAGAGTGGTCCGCTCCCGGTTCGTGTCTGGAACCCTAAGGTGCGGTCATTCACTCTAGTATCTTGGTGTATGAGTCACTAACTGACTAGAACCAATAGATCTACAAAGGCGACTCTTTCCACCTAATGCCGATTATCACGCCAGCCTATCCTTCTATGTGTGCCACCTTCAATATCAGCCGCTCATCAATGTCCATCATTAACCGGGAGTTGCGAAGAGGGCTCGAAATATCTGAGAGCATCATGGTTGGCAAACAACCTTGGAGCGATCTTTTTGTGAAGCATACCTTCTTCACAGCCGACTACAAATATTACATTTCTGTTATATCCGCCAGCAAATCCAAGGAAGCACATAACATTTGGTCAGGCTACGTTGAATCTAAAGTCCGCATGTTGGTTCAGAAATTAGAACAGCATCCGTCTATCGCTCTCGCGCATGCTTTCAATAAAGGTTATGAGCGCCGTCATCATTGCAAGGATGATTCAGAGATAGCGCAGGTGCAAGATGGCAGTTTGGACTTTCTTGCCAAGGATATCTGTGATGATCAGTCATCGATGACAAAACAAAAACCTGCAGTCACCGGGGATACAGCCGTTACCTCTCCAACCGACGTACTTACGACTACCCATTATATTGGCCTGAAACTAGACGAAGGTATGTTTATTTTGATGCGTCCACTATAGAGTACGACTCCTCAAGTCATTGACCCCTTGCAGATGTTGATGCGTTCCTGAGTCTATTCTAATTTTGCATAGATGCCAGGTCTTTGGATTTGTCATACCAGGTCGACGAGTTTAAAGCCCTATGTACTCAGTGGCAAAAGTACCAAGACGAACTGAAACCATTAGTTTCGATCGGCGTTCAGCATGTCCGCAAGTGTGTTGTCCTATTGATCCATCCTTTTGGCATGAACATGTGTTGAATGACAGTTTTGCAGCTTTAATTTACCTAACGACGTATTTGACACGGGCGAAAAGAAACCTCAGAAGAAGAGCAACAAAGCTAAAAAGCGTGAGGCACCAGAGGTGAATGAGATGCTCTGTTTGCTCAAAATCCTCTTCATAAAACTGACTTTTTACAAGGACAATCCCCCACCCGCCAAAAGGCAACAGGCGTCTGTCGCCGCCGCAGGTTGAGCGGCACCGTCTCCACGGTGCTGCGAAAAGCATTACGTGAGAATCCTCGTGTCAAGATAACAGGTGACAAGCCATCAAGGCGAATGCTGAAATGTGTTCAACAAGATATGGCCCTGTTTGGACCTTGAAATGACTAACAATACCCCGCTGACATGCATAATAAAAAATGCAGTTTGTAGGTGGCTTTTGCGTCTCAGAGACCGGCTTGTCTTCATTCTACTCTCAGAGTTTTCATTCCCTCAATAGGTACCACATCGCAACAAAGGCGCCGCCCAACAGTATAAGCATGTGAATTTCAATGCAGGAAAGGAGGGCTGGGCCGGAAGCCTTTAATACCATCAAGGCCATTATCACGGTGAGCACTGGAAGCGACAATAAACACTGAGCTATGAAGTTGAAGTTTTCTCCAACAACGTAGGACTGGCCATGAAACTTAGTTCGGATTACAGCATTGCATTCAGCCATGCAACATGATAGATTCCTCAGTTGTTGTGCGTCAATGCATACAAGTAATACACTGGTTCGGCGGGCTTCCGTCACGTTCACATGCTTCGCTGGCTCTTGCTCGCTCGTGATTGAATGAGCTACCAACAACGTGATATAGGTCAAGACTCGCTGTGCAGGCCTGATATGACCTACCTGGCCAGATACGTTCCGGGAATGCCGTAAAGGTATTGATCGCGCAATATCAGAATACTTAGCCACTCTGACTCTCGGTTCTCTCTCCAGGAGAAATGAACAAGTTCATCGGGCGAGGAGAAAATTTTGTTACAAATCGTCGTCATCGTCGTCACTGCCACTTGACCAGTCGTCTTGGTATGCCTCAGCGATTTCGGCAATACCATTGCTGAGTCCTTCCCGCTCATCCAAACCAATCAACCGACTTGCATGCGTGCGCAGTGCTCTTATTTTCTTGGACATTGCTGTGTCTGTCCGCAGAAAGGTATGAACGGGCAAGGTGCTTCGACCAGTAGCAGAAGGATAGATTTGTGGGTAGCTGTCTAACAACGGAAATTCCAAGGTTGTGGCACACCTGTCATCGTCTCAGCTTAGTAAATCGGATGAATAGGTGTGGAAATTGGTGGTATAGATACCTTCTCGTGATTGGATTTCTGCCTATTTGACGTCGGCAGTCTGTGGGGTTGTCTTCGTCCTTTGCACCCTGGGGAATATGGCCACGGCAGCTTGTAATTTGTCCGAAGATGCGATTCTGTCGTTTCTTTGTTTGTGTATCCACATGACCAATATGAAGAAGGCTAATAGACTCTGTCTCCTCGGTCTTGTGAGCAGTCTCTGGGAATGGAGTCAAGCCTGCTGAGGCCAAAATCTGGCTGCCACTCGTATTGAGATTTTCCGCCAGGTCACTCAAAGAAACGTGATGAGAGAATTCCTTTAGGCGGGTTGGAAGCAGAGCACTCTCAACCATGGTTGCGAGCAAAGCTGAAGTGTGCCAGGCTGATGACCTGTCAAGCTCTACTGTGGGTAAGAGAGATGTCTCAGGCAAGGCTAGTGGAACGAAGACAGAGGCCTGGGAGTATCCTTGATACAGACTTTGGGCGACATTTGCTGTTCGGAGCTGACGCTTCTCTCTGTGAATTCCTGTCAGTGAACTTTGGGCTCCCCAGACCCATATGCAGGATTTGGGATATTCGTCTCGTAACTGTTCGATATATGAAGCGCCGAATCCACCCCATGCATCGTCGATCGTTGTAAAGACCTGTATCCCTTGCATGAGGTCACATTCTTCCACAAAAGGGCGCCAATCTCGACCGATGATATCGTCCTCCTTATCCAGAGAAGAGAACAACTCAGTGCCCATACTAAAGTCTTCAAATGGTCGAATTGACGAATGTAGCTCGAAGTCGTAAATTTGCACCGAGGACCTGGGATGGAAGTAGGCTCTAGCGTAATCCGACCAATATCTCACAGTTGACGTAGTTAAGGGTGCAGGCTGGGTGCCGGCATCTAAGCTTTGTTGATAAGCACTCGGCTTAACAGGCTCTTGCTTATGCACAGCTGGTTCGCCAGACCTGGAGACCCCAATGAAGCATTTGGTCAGTGAATCAACTTCCCCAAGGACCATGCGAAAAGTGTAAATAGCTGATTGTCCATATATGCTCATCGCTGACCAATTATGTCACTCACCATAATGATCCCAGAGTGTCTTTTGGGTCTATGGCTGCATCGTACAGAGAATTGATCTTTCTGAGAGAACCAAAACCGCCCTTGAGGTCGTAAATGGCGGTTCGTGGAAGGAAGGTCTCGCTACCATCGACGCCGATTCCTTGCCGCCAATGGACATCGTGATCAACAGCAGACTCTTCTCCGTCACTGTACGTGAAATAGGACTCTTGTGCGTTCCAAAAATGTGTGGCGGTATAGTTGCTGAGATTACCCAGCTGAAGCGTGATGATCTCACGCATGACCGACTCCCAAAAAAAAAAAAAAATGCCCTCGGAACTATATTTTGCGACCTCCGACTTGTTTTCTCGCTCAAAGCATATTATATCCATGCAGTAGTTAACTAATAGTTACCGTCTTAATTTTTTGAAAGCCGGTTTGATTACCTAATGCATGTCACAGCCATGGAACACTGTTGGTGGGCCCATTGGTCATCTACAGCTTGATCTCTTGTGTAAGTCGCATTCCACAGAAATTAACATCTTCCGCCGAAGGATTGAACTAACTACTCCCGAAAGTGACATTTTCGACAACACGAGCACTACTCTGTTACAGAAAGACCAATGGCAGAGGCGAATCCAAAATCTACCGAGGCCAAGTCTGGTATCTCGGCAGAGATAGAGTCTCCCAATCCACCAGAAGACAAGAATATCGCCGAGGAGCCAAGGGTAGGAACGAAGGCACCTTCGACTCCCAAGTTGCCTCTACCCGACGGACAGAAGACGATCGTACTGTTCCTTCGCCACTGCGGATGTCCCTGTAAGTCATTTCCCGCTGCTATTCCTACAGAATGTGCTATAATATCATTCAGACAGAGGCCCATCATTGTCATTACGAATGCTGCGCACTTCGCTTTGTTTTGCAACAAGAGAACCCGTAGCTGGGCTAACGACTGATGCAAAGTCGCGGAGAAAACCTTCAAAAGTTTGACGGCCATATCAGATCGACACAGATATATCCGCTGTGTTGCTGTTTCGCACTCCTCTGCCGGAGCCACTGAACGGTGGATTCCCCAGGTCGGAGGAGCATGGCAGACTGATGTCATCATTGACGAAGGACGCGATCTGTATGCAGCGTGGGGGCTAGGTCTTTCCAGTGCTTGGCACGCTTTCAACCCGTTTGCGTTATACTCTGCCTATCGACTTGGCGCCGACGAAGGGATATGGAATCGCGCATTTGAGAGTGGAAGCCGCTGGCAGAAGAGCGGCGCTTTCGCTGTTGATGACGACGGTACTGTCCGTTGGTTGCACATCTCTAAAACCGCGGATGATCTGCCTGATTTCAACGCTGCCCTTCAAGCCCTAGGTATCGATCCAGACCACAAAGCCGACAGAAGAAAAGCGGATCATGCATAATTACCAAATGTCTAGTAGGTTTGTCTCTTATAAGAGGAAAGGAAGAAGATCCGTTCAATAAATCAACGGCCCCCAGTCCCCGAGCTCTTCTTGATAATACACGATATTCTAGAGCGTATGGTTGTATATAGAACGGAGCTGACGCAAAGGACAGCGACTTCCCCTCCTGAGCGGGACAGTTCAAGTTGCTATTCAGAACAAGCTTGTCGATCTGGTCAGGTAATGGGGTTGTTAAATTAGGTTCTGTGAGGTTGCACATATGGAATGGCAGATTAGTATTCGTTCCTTCCTCAGCATTACGTATCAGAAAGTCCAGATTTAATGATATTGCACAGCATGAGCTTCTATGCGGTAAGACGATGTTTCGAAGTGCACAGCCTGTAATTTCTGCACTCTTACCGCTTCAAAACAAGGTGCAATTTGATGTAGGATCCATTCGACCTGTGACCAGTCCTTGAGCCGAAAAATGCATTTAATGTATCAAGATATTGTGACATTGTAGAATTGACAGTTAGATAGTGAAAACTGAGATTAACAGAACTAGCCTGGTTGAGGCTGGGTATTTTTCTTATTGTAAGTAACGTTCAATAGTGAGTTGTTGTCCATATAATGGAAGACCCGCACCATAGTAACACTCTGATGCTTTGGAAGATGACATTAGACCAAATCTCATCCCAAACGTGATTTCAAAAGCATCGAAAAGATCCCGAAAAAAAGAAAGTCCACTGACGCACTAGCCCCGGTTGAACGATCCACGCCACGGCCCAACCAAGAATACTAAGACTACTCAGTAGCTCAAGGGTTGTCTCAGCACCAGCTTGAACCCGACTCACTAGCTCAAGCAAACCGAGTGGATCTTGGTGACGGCTAAGCAGCATGTCAGTCGGATTCCGACGATGACGGGATCGCAAGCGTGGCGCAACAGACCCGGTCCTCGTGAGAGACATATGATTACCGACCGTATCCACAAGTGTGTGACCCTGAAGATGAGTAAAACGTTCCATAGACAGACTCTGCCGTAAAGCCTCAGCCCAACTCGAGATGTCCACCTTGTCCCAATGCTGGCGATTCAATGTTATCATTTTACTCATTCCTATTGAAATATAGGGGTAGATGCTGGACGATAACTGTCTATAAGCAAGTGTAGATTGCGGTGCGCTGCTCCGATATCGTTGTTGCCTCAGCCACCGAATGGCTTTACCGCTCGCTGAATAACGCAGCCAAGCGCTACCATCTACTGAGATCATTTCCGAAACGAGAGAGTGTAGGTCGGTGTAAACCAGTGGCGGTGAATATTCGGAAGCCATCAATATGCTTGCATCAACGGTATCGCGGTCTGATTGAGTTAGGCTAGACACGGCATATATATAAGGGTGATCTTGTATTGGTCCTGGTGGTGTGAAAGAGAAACAATCTATGCCTTCGGCTCTTAGATTCTGAGAGATCGTGACTTTGGCGATAGCTAGTTCGTCGTTCGAAAGTGTATCAGCACGCGCTAACAGGGGAATAACATTCGTTATTGCTTGAAGACTCCTCATGCATTTGATATCAGCAGAAGAAGGGCCTAGATTAATGTTAGGGTGCATGCGGTCGATGATGAGGATGAGAATGCAAACCTGTTGAAGAAAGCAAGTAAAGGACGACATCGACGTTTGGCTCGGAACCGCCACTCAAAAGCGTAGATAGGCTCAAATCATCAATCGAGCTTCCGAGAAGATGAACTAGTTGAGACTCAACATACTCGACGGCCGGGAACATTGTCTGTCGTTCGCTGTCAGATGAGGAGGTCATGAAACGGGAGTTTACCATGGCGTACTATATGATCACCGCTATGAGCTTTACAATCCACCAAACAGATATTCCTATCCAATACTTCGTCGGGTATCGAAGAGCGTCTCCTTTGGGCAACATTTTGTTGAGCGTCTGACCTCCACCATGGTCTTGGCCGCGTGCTAGCATACGTGCTTCTCGCTTTGCCCTTCGAGTTCAGATCCATGCTGTCCATGTGAACAATATGAGCAGAGGATAGTGCTATTGCGACCGTTAGAGACTTTTTGCCAATTCCTGGATCTACAATTAGCATGACTGTTCCTTGTTGGCATGATCTTGGCGAAGCTGACCGGGTTTTCCTGTAACCAGAATCTTTAATGTGCCCAAGGACCTCCCAGTTTCTGAAAAGGGACGGCGCTGAGGCACCATCAAGCTGGGCATCACTAATTGAGGCACTGGGCCTTCCACTGAGGTGGGATGGTGAAAAAGGCTAAGCGACTGATTGCGAGGTAGTTCTAAAAAGCTGGCTGAGGGGCTGTGAGGGTCCTCGGACCTTGTGATGCTTGAAGAATCATCTGGTGATGACGGGATGCTAGTGACTGACCCCGGACCGGAAGTATTCGACTGCATAAGATGGGCTGACGGCGAGCACTGCTCTTGCGAGTTTGGAGGAATCGACCATACGGACGGTCTGGAACGTGTTGGCTCCGCAGCGCACTGTGACAATTGTGCAGTGGGATTATTATGCTGCTTGTGTACGCGGTGCCGCGAGTACAACCTGTGTTGCTCATGAGAGCCCTGCTTATGGTCAAGAGCAGACTCGGTCGTGATAAAGCATTCTAGCGGAGCTGCCGGAGTGGAATGTGTCGTGGTGTCGAACGCATCGTGAAGTTGGCGACCACACGAGCCGTTGACCGAGGCAGACGTGGGTCTCATGCTGTGCCTCTACGCGAAGCCTCCTCGTGGCTCAGGCTCAAGTGAAAGCGATATGTACGGAAAGACAAAGACGGAAAAGATTAAGCAATTAGGGCAGACGGGAATAGTCGAGTCTTAGTATATTGGATTGTAGGTAGGTAGGTGCACGTCAATATGGCCGTTGTATGGCCGCGCTAAGCTGTCATATAAATGGTGTTGCTCTCTGAAATGGGATGTCCCCGCGTTGGGACGACAGTGGAACTGCAATGCCCAATAGTGTCGACGTTTGTTGGTCGTCTAGTACCGGCGAAATGGCTGAGATAGTACCACTGATCGAGAGTTCTGCGTGTGTACCATTTCATGTGCGCGTATGTGAGTCGTTATGCTAGCCTATGCTCCACGATCTTTCATTACCCCAGCATTCGCAGTATTGCACCGTGGATAAAGATAATACACAATCAATCAATCAATCAAATCAATTGACTGTTCGGGTTCTGCAGTGGGGCATTGAGGTAGCAGGAAAGGGAGACGTAAGTCAGCTTGACGCAGGCAGCCCCTCCAGGAGTAGTACAGTACCATGTACACATGCACGTCCCTCAGTTCAATCAAATTGCCCCTCTCTCGGCAAGGAGAGGATGAAAGAACGCCTGCCAATCTAGACAGATAGTATCATCCGGTCTTTACTCACCTTGCTTGTTGTTGTCATTTGAAGATATCCTACAAGACCGACATCGCCACGTTAAGACCACAAAGCACCTCAAAATGGATGGCAAGCGGCACCCGAGTTCGTTCCAACAGCTGGAGAAACTCGGCGAAGGCACATATGCAACTGTATGTCGATTACACTATGTCAAGCTTTATCACTGTTGCAAAATGTCCAAACTCATCACTGTCTCTAGGTATTCAAGGGAAGAAACAGGCAGACTGGAGAACTCGTCGCACTCAAAGAGATTCATCTGGACTCGGAAGAAGGGACTCCATCAACCGCGATTCGAGAGATCTCCCTGATGAAGGAGTTGAAACACGAGAATATTGTAGCATTGCACGACGTCATTCATACTGAAAACAAGCTGATGCTCGTTTTTGAATTCATGGATGGCGACTTGAAAAGATACATGGACACACACGGCGAGCGTGGCGCTCTGAAGCCAGCTACGATCAAGAGCTTCATGTATCAGCTGCTCAAAGGCATAGACTTTTGTCACCAGAATCGAGTTCTTCACCGCGACTTGAAGCCACAGAACCTTCTTATCAACAGCAAAGGTATACTCAAGTTGGGTGACTTTGGTCTTGCTCGAGCATTCGGTATCCCAGTCAATACCTTTTCTAACGAAGTCGTCACATTGTGGTACCGAGCTCCAGATGTACTTCTTGGTAGTCGAACATATAATACGAGTATCGATATATGGTCTGCAGGCTGCATTATGGCCGAAATGTACACAGGCAGGCCCTTGTTTCCTGGAACTACGAACGAGGATCAAATTGTGAGAATATTCCGCATTATGGGAACCCCCACAGAGCGCACCTGGCCAGGGATCACCCAGTTTCCGGAATACAAGCCTACGTTTCAGATGTACGCGACGCAGGATTTGCGGAGCATCCTTCATGCTATTGATCCTACTGGCATCGACCTCTTACAACGCATGCTGCAGCTGCGGCCAGAGCTACGAATCAGTGCACATGATGCTCTTCAGCACCCTTGGTTCAACGAGTTGGTGATGCATCAACATCAACATCAACACCAACATCAACACCAACATCACCAGCAGCATGCTGCTCTACATGCGCAAGCAAGAATGTACCCACAGAATGTTTCGACTCAAAATTATGACAATTACTAGCAGGATATGTCTGAGCTTTCGATGCATGTCGATAATGCACGAGTCCTGTCCAACTTATTTTCTGTAACTTTCAAGAGCGTTTTTTGCTTCGTTGCTTTCTTTGTCATGTTTCACCTTGTTCCTCTTTGGACTAAAAAATTGAGGTGGCCCGGGTTGGCCAGGGCACATTGTTATTTCTTCTTTGAGAGAGGTTCAAGAGTCAGGATTTAATGGAGTCAGGGAAAGGTTTCTTTTTTATCTACCTTGTTCTAGACTTTGTCGCGGATCGCGGAATCATTACATCAAAAATCCATGAGAAAAACTTTCTGCTATCAAACGACAGTCAAGGGGTGACAGGCATACATGGACGAAGACACTCCACGAACAGGTGTATTCCCACCGGGACTTAGCTATTTTACTGGCCTGGCAAACAAATATCCCGCTAATCAGAGCGATCACGCTCTTTTGATGAGACTTCCGTCGACAGGACTCTTGAATTTTCGTTTGTTGGGCTCCTTACACCAGGTATCAGCCAGCGCGGCTGTATCGTCGTCTTCAGGTGGCAGGCTAATGCTCTTACGGAGTTTGCCAACTTCGTCTCGCACTGACTTGGCGACCATAATCCTCAATTGAATTGCTTCTTGACCATGAACAAGGAGATCTGGGTCGCTGCGGCTGACTAGTTTTCTCCAAGCGGCTCGCTCTTGACCGAAAACCGTGTCCACATCCGTTGGTTCCCCTATCACGACCCGGAATTTTTTGCCGATTTTAGGCAAAAACTTCGGAAATCCACGATCCTCAGGCATTATATCCTGTGTGCCATGAATGAACATGGGGATAAACTCCGGGGCAGGATCGCTCTCTAGAATAAGTCGAGACACTCCCCACTTGAAATATCGGAGAGTACTTTGAGGGTTCTGGTGACAACAGGCTTCAGGGAAAACATGAACCCACGCACCACGATTGGCTGCATAAGCGGCTGGTGCATAGAACGAATCTTTGCCATCCGTTGAGAATGTTGGATTATTGGATGCCAGGGCTTGTCTGGGGCCGGACAAAAGGCCTACAGCTTGCGTCATTGTAGGCTGATACAGACCACCAAAGGGTGAATGCCACAGACGATGGGTAGGCAGTACCTGACCAAGACTAAAAAACGTGGACAAAAGTCTTGAATGTTTCAGACAAGGACTATGTTAACGCTCAATTATTACAGTATGATTCGGCTGCGACAAGTGAAAGGGTGCAGAGAAGGCTTGTCTGCAGACGACGAGCTTGCTTACTTATTCTTGAAGCATATGTCGTGAGCTCCTAAGCCCCAACGAAGATTTTCTGGGTTAAGAGTGTAGCGGAAAGGAAGAATACCCCACATGAGGGGATCATCAAGACTGCAAACAAAAAGTTAACAAACCCATACGTTTGATGGAGATGATGCAGTACCAGGCAGAGAGACGAGACATGTGGACAGCTACCATGTCTTCGTCTCTATGAACTCAGATTCGCAACACATAAGGAAGCTTGTACGTTTAAAGCAAGAACTTACACGGCTACATGGTTGCAGACCGTCAACAAGCCTCTTTCTCGACCTTGGGTGCGCCGACGGTCTAGCACACGAAGCAAATGGTCTAAGCCTGTAACCTCGACTTTGTTGAATCCGTACAAAAACCCACGGGAGAGCAGCCCAACAGTGCCCATGACCGCCATTGACCCAAGGCGCCATGATAAGCTTTTGCGCGAAGCTGGAGTAGGACTCACCATCATGATGTGATGTCACTATCGACAAAGTGTGTGGAAGAGGAGGGAGAGGGTGTGGAGATATGGTTAAAGATTCTCATGGCCGAGCACTACGATGGCTGTGTCTTCCATCAGCTGCGGTAGGCCATGAGGACTCAGTTATGCTTCAAAAAAAATTGTCTGCGGCCTCTGTTCAATTGAGATTCCAAAATGGTAGCTAGGGGCGTTGGTGTAATGTTGAGACGATCGACTCGTAATTTTGCAGTTCTGAGGTTGCAAATGAATTTTTTCCCTAGTCCCAGCCGCGAAACCGGAGACATGGGCGGGAACGTCAGCAGCTCAAGGGCGGCGTACCTGCCACGCGCGCCACGTGCAGATGCACCTTTAACAGCCTTCAACAGCGACGACTCTCTCACGGTCTGTAAAATCTGGCGAGATGCAAGAGAGAGCACATGAATCGGTACTGTCAAGTTACTTCAATAGTGTGCCATTAATATTGCCCAATCTGGGCTGCCACTGACACGCCTGCCTGCCAATCATGAAGTACTGATTGCTCAATCCACTAATTAGTACTGATGCGGCCGGTGCTCAGCACCTGTCGGCGGCCCCCAGCCTGTTAATTAATTGGCACTGGGGACGATGCCAATTCCGTCCGCCCCAGTTACATTGCTAACTATGAGCCAAAACAACATCGCTGCTCGACCACATTCACAGATACAGTCCTGATACCATCAAATCATTCTTGGCCCGACCGCTCGCCCATCCGGTGGCTTTTCTCAGCAGCTTTTATAGGACCCATCGTTTCCAGCAATCATAGTCCATACGCTACAGCATTCACTCTTAGCATATCATCATGTCACATAGTAAGCTCATCCTTTACGAATAGCATAGTATCCCACTTGCCAGCGCGTCGTTCCTCGCAGACATATCAGCTCTCGAAAAGTCTATCCTTCTTAGCTGGGCAAGCTCTAGGCGAACAAGCTAACCCAATTGCTATTACACATCCAGGCAAGAGAAATACCTCTCGCGCCGTCTTTACCTCTTACGAACGAGCTCTAGCCAAGGCACACTGGTCGTCGAATTCGGCCCGGCTGAACCGCGATTCCTTCCTGCCCTTCGGCTCATGTAGCTTATGCCTCGAGATTGCCCGAGATCCAGTCGCTTGTCCTCTGGGAGACATATTCTGTCGTGAATGTGCCCTGGCCAATCTCCTAGCGCAGAAGAAGGAACTGAAGAGGGCTGAAAAGGCCCGTCGTCAAGCGGACGAGGAAGAGGCAAGAGCCAAATTGGCAAAGGACAGCGAGGATCAACAACGGGCTATACGCGACTTCGAATTGATCCAAGCAGGACTACGTTCCTCTGCCAAGGCAGCGAGTTCAGACTCCGCGGTATCTGAGACGAAAGCGATCCCACAGGCCGGAACCAAGCGTAAATTCATACTCGATAACGAAGAGCTAGCTCACATAGCGGAAGAGGACAGAAAAAAAGCTCGAAAAGCTATAGATGATGAAAAGGTAGGCACATCTCCTTCAGTCATCTACTGGTCATTTTCTGCCTTGAAGCAAAACACTGAGCATCCTTTCATTTTCCTCTAGGCTGCTAAACCAAGCCTGCCATCCTTCTGGACGCCGTCTCTCACGCCGGATGTACGCGACAGCAATATACAGGCGACAACCCAGGAAATCAAGACAGTTCCTACCTGTCCTGCATCTTCCGAAGACTCCCCGCATGCTATATCAATGCAAAGACTAGTAAACATAAAGTTTCAAGAGGACACAGATAAGTCTAAAGATGGGAAGAGAAGATCTTGCCCTTCATGCCACAAAACTCTCACCAATTCTTCGAGCCCGGTCATGGCCCAGCAATGTGGTCATGTAATGTGTCTTGGTTGTGTAAAGCGATTCTTGATTCCTTCTAAATCCAAAGCGGTCTCCGATTCACATGACTCCGAGCCATCTATCACTTGCTATGTCTGTGATGCTCCTATCTCGGGAAAATATGTCACACAAGGGCCTTTAGCAATATCCTTACCCGTGGGCCTAGTCCTCCTCAAGTCGGAGGGCACTGGTTTCTCTGCCCGCGGATCCAATACCGTGGAGAAGTCTGACGTGGCATTTCAGTGCTAGGCCGTGAACATTGTGGTTTAGCCACACTGCTTCACATAGTGCTAAAGCTGATGCAAAGCCACAACTTTGGTTTCGTTATCTCACCCTCAACTTGGCGAGTTGCCTATGGAGAACTCGATATCACACGCAGATAACACAGTTCATGGATACACCACCACAACAACCTCAGTGTTTTCTCTGCAGTCTATTCCGTAAGTGTGGTCTTGAGAGAATCCACAACCGAACAACGAGACGATGAAGAAGTCCCTTCGTCAACATAGTCAATCCATGACTTAGAAATCCCTTGAGAAGTTCACCTTGGAGTCCGTCGTATAAGGCTTGCAGACCTTCTCGTTTGATAATTCGGATTATTGTACCGAAAACGGTCTTATCTAGTGCTTCAAACAGGCGGGCGATGAGGGATCTAGACTTCTTCCTGTCATGTTCAATGGAGTTCCCCTTGTCACCCTCTGCTGTGTTATGCGGCATTTGGAGTCGAGTTCGTCCGGTTTGAAAGGGATAGGTCAAAGCCGTGGCAGCTGCCTTGCTGGACGCCGCCAAGAGAAATGCTACCCATGCGACTGGGATATCTTCCTCTTCGAACGCTGGGATGATGTGCCGGGCTAAACGGCGGTTGACTAGGAAGGTGATGCTCGGGTTCATGGTCAGGATCAAGGTCGCTGAATATCCCGACCATAGACCAGCCAAGCCGCCTCCTCTTCGGATCTCTGTCAGTGCTTGGCCCAGAGATACAATATCAGGTTGCATCTGCATGCGGGCAACGACGTTTGAAATCGGAGTAGTAATGGCCCTAGAGCATGCACCAGCAAGGGCGCCCATGGCCAGTTCTTGCAGTACACTAGACTGCCGAGATTTCTTGCGTAAATAGGTGTAGAATCCAAAAAAAAGAAAGCTGTCAATAATTGACTTGGCGACATCGGGTCCAAGACCATTGTAAAGAGCCGTGACGCCACCTTCGTACAAGTAGATGGTCTTGAGACCATCAATCACCCCATCGTAACGTTTTGTGCGTTTCAGTTGGCATTGAACCTTCAGCCTCGTCGTCACAAGATCTAAAGGGAAAACAACGGCAGTTGAAACGCCTGTGCCAACACAGCCAGATACCGCATGGCTCAGAGCATCGAGGGCGGCGCTGGAAGGCATAGCGTCTGTCAGAGTTGCGGAATAAAAGATTGGAAGCGCAGCACGATAGATGATAAATGCTGATGCGAGTTGGGAGAGATTTGACTGTGAAGCTGCTCGGTTAGCCGGTAAGCTTCAGGCGCTCAGCTGAGTTGCCGACCACTACGTCATCGCAATGCGCCGACGGACGTTTCGACCGCAGCCACCAAAGTTTCCCAATTTGCGTGTTCAGAGCAAATTGTACATGAAGTTTCCAGCGCAGATTACGATAACTTCTACAGTTGGTATTTTTACGCTCACATGTTCTTTTTCCGACTGTACCGAGGAGGCTCTTGTCTTTTCGCAATAGCACATGTTTTTTTTCGCTTAGTTACTTTTAGACGCTATGCCACAATCCCATGGGTATATTCTATCCACGAATCCGAGAGCCCGTTCATAATTCATGAAGTCCTATGCACAAAACGCCTTGTGGGATAATCCCATGTCCCAATTACCCTGAACCACAAATTGGAGAAGGCCCAAGCGGTTTCAAAGAAGAAGAAAAAAGCAACCCCATTGCTCCAGAGGAACCGCCATCAGAAGACAACCATGTTTGATTTCATGGTCAGTCAAGCACAAGATGGAAGTGCTGATGAATCCCCGGGACAGAAGACGACAGAGGAAGCCTGTGATGCCTTTGTACAAAATGCAAAAAGAGACACTTTAGGCGCGACTAGCTACTGAGGAGCGTCTCTGCGCTGATCCCCCAAACGTGGACGATCGCGCCGATCCAGGGAAGCCTAAAGCTCCAATGTCCGATTCACCCGGGGCGTCTTCACCATCAACGAGCCCTGGATGGCCGCTAGGAAGTTTTTGAGCTCCGTAGCCCACAACCTGGAAGATGTTTGTTCGCCCGCCGTTTGTAGCTAACTGGAGTTGTTCGTGAAGTCTTGAAAATTGATATTGCCTCTTTATCGGTACAAAAATGGGTTGCGGAACGAGAGGTTGAGGGTGCCAGTGGGACAGAGCACTCATGACAGCGCCCGTCTCCTCGTCCGAGTCTACAGGGCCATTATTGGCTTCGTCGTCATCCTCGATGGGTGCATTTGCGTCAAGAGCAGCCTCTGTAAGGAAGCAAAAACAAAGACATACGTTAGCATTTTTGGCTGTCCTGGTATAGAACGACGTAAGCGACATAGGAAACACCTACTTTGCTGTTTGGCCTGGTTCTTCTTCTGATAGGCGGCCAGGAGCATATCGTATGGCAGTGACCGCCCGGCTACGGCACGTTTTGCTCCCATAGAATGGCTCTTGCAAGTTAGAGATCGGGCACATGGCTGGCCATTGGGGAGGATAACGCCACACTGGCGCTCAACATCAACGGGCCCTGCAATCTGCCGTTAACAAGATGATGTCTATAGCGACAAAGCACAAATATAGAGCAAGTAAATCACCTTTAGGCTTCGAAACTTTAGATTTCAGCTCGTCCTTCTTTTTCTTTGCTTTCGGTCCCTTATCTGGCTCACCCTCAGCCTTTCTCTTCTTGCTACCTTTTTTGTCGTCTTCGGGCTTCTTGCCTGCTTTCTTGCTCGCGGCACCACCCTTCTTATCGGCATCATCGCTATCGTCTTCGCCATTCTCTTCATCGGCCTTGCGGGCTTCTTGTTCTCTAGCGGCTTCCTTAGCGCGCTCACGAGCTTCTCGAGCCTCTTTCTTCCTTTGTGCCTTTTCCTTCTTCAGCTTTAAGCACTGTGCTATATGTGCTTTCGCAGCGGTCTTGAGGATACTCTTTTTACAATGCTTGCATTGTTGCAGGTCGGGGCTATCTTCCAACGGTCGACCAGTCGCAAAAGTTTCTCGAGCTGTCTCATCTAGCTGATTCACAACCGGTCCGGGGGAGCCTATCGAGGTCAACGGTGAACTGACTGCTTTCTTCTTTTCATCTTCGAAGCATGTTTTGTTAGCGCATCTATCAGAGTAGTCCGCGACGTGATACCAGCCATACCTTCAACAACGCTGCCGTCTCTCCAGTTACCAGGTTTGCTATGTTTTGGCGGTAACTTCTTCAGTTTGATGGTTCCTGACTTTTTTTCCTTTCCGGAAGTCATCTTGATGATTTTTTCGTTGCCTGATGCGAGTGTCAGCACGCGACTTGATGCTGCCGACTTAATTGCTTACCCTTCCGAGGTTCGACATCTGGCGCCATGTCCTGCGCTGTGTTCTTACAGTCACAGGTTTACCGTCGGATATCGCGTGACAATCAAAGTTCGAGCCTCAAGGAAAGTCTCAGGGGTTTGCGCTATGCGTGAGTTGGGATCGAGCATGGGATATGAGCGCATAGGTGTGACGATTCAATGGATAGGGATTGATGTTCCCAGTCGCATCCCCATTGACGTGCTTGACGTGCATCGGGCTGCATCCAACCAACTGGGATGCGTAACAATGATAATCCGACTCCACCCCCGGATTTGGTACCTGGTTAATCCAATGCTTAGGTAACTAGTTGGCTACCTAGGTACCTACCTAGGCCCTTTAACCGGAATTGTGGGGACGTACTGACGAAGCTTGATCCTTTCTCACCGGCCTTAATCAATAAAATATTAATGAAGGTTGCGACAAAGTAAAAGTGTTAGTCAACGAAATCTTATTACATAATGTATAACTAACAAGGTCCTTGATGATTAGTAGAGGTTGTTATCATCAGGGACCTTTGCCAGTAGGGCGTCTCAATGTTCAATACAAGAGGCTTCTAAGTACTTAAAATTATGTATTGCCTCATAGAGGACCCAGGCACGCCAAAAGGAAAATCGCGCCCCTGGAGATACCGGTGTGGGTTGCCGCGATGTTCCGGTTAATCTGTCACAACCTAAGCTTAATAAAGCAATCCTACCACAGCTTAGGGTCAATTGTGAACGTGTCTTATGGGAACTTATGAGTCCATAAATATCACCAGGAACCAGCTTAGCGCGCGAGGTCGGTAGTCAAGAACCAGAAGGTACAGAAAACATCACATTACCCAGGATGTCAAAATTTACGCGCGCTATTCAATGCTTCGCTAAGCCTTCCTGCAGCTAAATGCTGTCGTAAATCATGCATCACAAACCCCTGAGATTGCGGTCCATATCAGTGTGCTAAGCATGACCCGTGTATATTTCACCCCAGAATCTGTATATTCGGTCACGGATAGCCTGATGGCCCAAAGTACGCTGTGAAGAATAAATTGCCGTCAGTAACAGAATGCAGCCTACCGAAGCAGATAGATAGTATGGTAGAGTCGCTGCACAACGTACCGGATGAAATGTTTTGCCATAGTATGTGGGAACATACCACATGGAGTTTTGCGCCATGACCGAGTCTTGACTAGCTCGCAGAGTAGGATCGTCTTTTAGTGCTATGGCCATGAGGCAAATAGACAATTCACCCCAATCACCAGACATTTCTGCAGGCCCTAAACATGTATCTGGATCAGCTAAAGGCGAGTTTGAGGGCAACACATGGTCAGCCTTGGCTCTTTCAAGGCGAGCCTTCTGGTCCCCTGCATTATCTTTTCCACCAACGAGGAAAAACCACGTGCTGTTTCTCGCATAATCGGGCTCTGTAACGTTGGGCTCGCAGAAGCGATGACCCTCAAATGCATCATCATAATCTATGAAAAACACCCTTGGCTCTGAGAAGTCGCGGTTGATCCGGTCGACAGATTGTCGAATCTTGTCATTTACCGAAAGAACCATTTTATTCATTCTGTGCCGCAGTTCACGTTTTAGTTTTGGTCCGCGCCACCATACTCCAAAAGAGCGATTATCGCAATCTTCTGTTTCCGCATTAAAAAACTGCGCATAGCCAGTAACAGTCATGATAAACCAAGGACGCTTTTCCCACTGAACACGGTCGAGAATCTCCATGATGGCCAACCGCAGCCGATGCTCGAACCAAGGACTATTCAGCGCCGTTTCGGATTTTCGAAGAGCTTCTTCACATGTGCCAGAGTAGAAGCTGTAGAACCGAAAGATGCAGCTATTCATGATTTCGAAAAAGCCAAGGTCGTTCCCGCCGATGGAAAGAAGGGCGAAGTCTGCTGCCGACGATACGTTGAGATGATCTATCTGACTTTTTTCGGAACCCGATAGCATGTCTTCGATGGTAGAGCCCGTGCATGATAGAAACTGCACTTCTGCACGTGCATCATTTCGCACAAGCTGACGATTGAGATCTGCTTGAATAAGTCTTGGATATGCGTGCAAGCCTTGACGACAGTCGTTCTCGGTCCCATTGAACCCAGTGCCAATGCCAGCCGAGTACGAGTCTCCAAGTGCGATAAAGCCCGAAGGTGCATGGTATGGCCCATGTGGGAAGCTGATGTCGGGGTTGATCTCGTATTGCCCTGTGAAACAATCATCAGGAGGTCAGGTCGACTCATGGTAGGGGGTTTGTTCATATAATTCAGGTAGTAGCTGGCTTACCAGTGGAAGAACCAAGAACATGCTGACGAGACTTTGCTCGAGGCAATGGTGGCCGCTGTTTAGGCAACACCGGATCAAGCCATATGGCGCTCCCCAGGTTTGCCCAAGCGTAAATGTTCAATATGGATAAGACGGCGGCCAAGAAGCGCATACTCCAACAAGTGGACGCGCAGAGTATCGAGTTGGTAAAATTTGATGTAAACTGATATTATCGTGGTAAATTTATATTGCTGACGACCAGATCAGCATGGTTTGTGGAGTGAAGCAAGCTATGCCAGGCTTACCTGGACTAGGATTTGTCGGTCAGCTCGGTCTGGGGAAATATTCTAAAGACTCTCGCGAACACAAGAGTAAAAAATTCATCTCTGGCCCTACAATTGCATAATAAATCGCCATCGAGTTAGAGTGTTTGTCGACCGTCGTGCCAAGCGTAGAATGCATACTATGTGAAAAGGCCGTCGTCGTTAGAGGTGCGCATGTGTTAATTAGAACAACCAGTTGGATGCGAATGTGGGACCGCGTGGACATCAGCCCGCCAGCATAGGCTGGCTCATGTAGGGTAGGGTAGGGTAGCGGAGAGCATCAATGCCATCACGTACGGCTGAGAAAAGATACCTAAGCGCGCCAAATGGGTGTCTGGTGACAGTCATGGACTCATAGGCTCTCACATGATATATTCGATTTTACCACTAAGATTCAGTAGGAATGCTTTGATGGCCTTATGCTGTCTTGTGATTGATGATAGCATGACTGATTGAAACTGTCTCCAGGATCGAGGTTAGCGCGCGACGGGTGCTGGGCCCAGTGGGTGCACGTGTCTGGTACTTGCTGTGGTCAAAGGGACAGCAATGGTAGCCACAAGTCGACAAATGCGTATACATACCTACCTATACACAGCTACATACCAAGTTTAGTTGACACGAAGGCATGGATTGCATGAAAGAAGCCCCTTTGTGCCCCCTTGTGGCCCCTTGTGCCCCTTTGTGCCCCCTTGTGGCCCCTTGTGCCCCTTTGTGCCCCTCTCTGCTTCTCGTGCCCCGCCTCCACAGAAAGCACAGACACTAAGCCCGCGAGGAGGTGACAGATTAATTAATACATACGCTATTGTCACCCGGTCGCTGGACTACTATCCCCCCAAGCGCTGCCTTCTTTGACCATTGAGACGGCCGCCTAAATGCAATACCGAATTAGCCCAGATTATTGCAAGACACTGTGATGGTTACCAACAATGCATTCAATTCAGACTTCCCAATCTACCTAGGTAGATTAGTTAGTTACATATTCCGTGGTAGGGCGCTGTCCAACTATCTGATGTTTCCAACCCCCTATAACGAACAGCCGTATCCCAGCTGACCTCGTCAGGCTGCGTATTTTCTTCAACCGGCGCAACGCATGGTGACGTACTGCGGCTACTGCGGCTACTGCGGCTCGCATCGCAGGAAATCCGCTTCAAATAGAGGCAGAGTTTTGATGGAGCACACCAGTTGCCTACCATTCACTTGACTGGATGCAAGACTCGTCATGAACGCTTTGTTAATCCGGTGTATGCCAAGGCAGACGCAAGTTGCTAAGCCCGCCTTGGAGATGACTTGGAGCTAGACCTGTTTGCCCCATCTATTGTGGAACCGGCGTGAGCCAGAAGGAACTTCCGGAAGACGTCATACAACGCATCTCAGACCTGTGCACCATGGCATTGATTGACCACATCGTCATACCTTCTGCTGTCAAACCAACCATCCTCGTTTCAGCCGCAGTGTAATACTTGCAGTACCCTACAACAAAGACCATCACCTCTCGCGAGCCAGTATCATCGCTGCCGTACGTTCCAGAGCAAACCCCGCCCAAAAAAAAAAAGACCGTCTCGAGTCCTTGTTTGAGCCGAAGCCGATCAAGCAAGCCTTTGGTGCGACCTATCTTGCCATGACCAACATGGCGTAGAAGAGGACTGATTATTGCTCCCTCGGTTCACACCAAATGTGATTGATACGCCTTACGCCTTAATCTTACATGCCTCCTATTCTTATCGTAGACACGACGTCAGAGGACCCCGCCCTAGGATAGTCGCACCACAAATCAACGACAAACATACAAGAATAGCAAGTTATTTTCTCAGCATTAAATAGACTTAGTTGGCCGTCATTACGCGGCTACACACACTGTCCCTTTTAACCCCTCATCACCCTACCGCATCAAACTACATGGTTAAATTCCACAAGCACTGCAAACTTTCAGTCGGAAATATCGCAACTCGCATTAGATTCTCAGCCTGAAGAAAAACAGTACAAACGGTAACATGGAAAGCATCGCCAGTATAGCTCAAACAGCAGCCAAGGCTGTCTGGGGAGATGGCACAGAGCACGAAGAACCGGTATCTGGCGTACAGGGTGATGTTACCAAGGGCGAACCATTCGATGGAGGCAACATCGGTAAGATCGCAGGCACCCGTAGACGAAGGCCTAGAAGACTAAACGAGTAAAGCTAACAAATCTTCGCTTCCAGAGAATACGGATCCAGATAAAAAATTTTCCAAGCTAGATACCGAGACGCATGAAGAATTGAATGATAATGATAACAGCAAGAAGCAAACTACGGGAACCTACGAGCCTGCGTCAGCTAGAGAAGCCTCACGAGACATGAGCAAAGGCAAAGATGGTACCCCAGAAGGAGAAAGCACGCAAGGCGTCATGGGCGATGGTCCCAAACCCCTGGCAACAATCGCCAAGGAGAATGGCGGCGACGCCGGCAACCTTAAAAGCGGCTCCGCGTCCAAGTCCTCAGCATCATCAGATGACGCCAAAGCTGAAGACAGCAAGGAAGGACACATAAAAGAAGGAAAGGGCACTGGAGAAATGTACGTCAAGACCTCGGGCCTTGCAGCGGATGGCGGTGACTTTGATGCCACAAAGCCTGGAGCCGGGAGAGAAGCCGATCGTGAGTATACCCTGAGTTCAGGTTAATGATGGTAGTAGACACTGGTCGGGTGACATTTTGGCTGTCAGACACGCAAGGTGTATCAGTTGCTAACATGCCATCTTCTCGCAGGCCTCATGGAGGAAAAGGGAATCGAGAAACAAAGCAGTGACCACCCAAAACCAGATTTGTCCTCATCCGGAAGCGGTAGCAAGAATGTTAAGGACAAGCCAAGTATGAGGGAGCGAATCAAGGATAAACTACATCTCCACAAGTCCTGAGCGGCCGGCTGCAAATGGGAAAATGGCATGGGCCAGGCGGTGATCGAAAGATAAATCTAATTTCGAGAATTATCCTTCTTTTTTCTGTTAACCGCTACTCCTCCAAAGACATGGTAACAATCAGATTAGTTGGTATTGATAGACCAAGAATGGAAACCGATCCAGTTCAAATGGGCCACTTCGTGCCATGTCGTAGCCTTTGTCCAGCTCGTTTGCCATGTGAGATCGACCGCCAAGGCACATGGAAAAAGTTGTCAATCTCACAAGTTTGCGTCCACCACCCAATATCCAGCTTCTAGGTTCGTAGTTGTATGCAAAACACACTACTGTGTCTTATTCAATTCGTCAAAAGATAGCCTATGTACGTGTTACACATTTGTATGATAGCATCAACTCATCAACCCATCCTTTGCATCTCCATCGACAGTATTAAACCACACGGTGTGACCGATAGATGATTCCTCCACCTCGACGTGACATTGGAACAATTCCCATCAATATTTTCGCACAGATCCACATCACTGTCCACTAACTGGCAGTCGGGCAAGCTTTACGCGAGGGTTGCCGATCAAATGTTGGCAAGGCTACATCTTCCCCCATAGGCTAGCCAGTATGTTTGATGCCGCACGTGGGAAGCCTCGTTGAGCGTTGTCTGTCTCGACGATGAAACAACATAGCGAGCACTTTGTCAGATATTATTGAGCACGCATCTCCCAGGGAGACGGGAGGAACTCGGTCCACCTGGCAGACTGGCTTGGAATGCTAGGGCACGTGCATTTACTGGGAGGTCCAAGGAAATTATCAACTCGCGCCTCACATCCCGGTTCGCTCGCCTTCGAGACCACGAGCTCAGAGATATTGGGGCCTCATCTAAGCCATAGTGGGAATCTGTACAGATGGGTGAAAAAAAAAAAAAAATTAAGGAATCTTGCACCAAAGTAAAGTATCGTTGGCAGCTAGCTTTGATGGGTTTAAATCTGGTCGTCCGGCTTGCAGAATGGTTTCTAGACATCTGAGTGGCTCACAAGAACCCAGACTCGGCCAACACTCTGCATTACGGACAAACAAGAAGGATTAGTAAATGCACGTTGGAATTTGACCAGAGGCAGGAACAGGGGCAGAGCTCAAATGCAACTATATGGAATGCCCCTTCAGTAGATCCAGTCGAGCTGGAGCAGAGAAGATATCCTTGGACGGAGCACCGTGCAGCATCTCGGAGTCGACATACCTGACAATCTTTTCATCTTCTCGTTCCCTTGGTTCTAATTGCAAGCTCTTGTCGTACATCTCATGCACGTCACCCGCGGCATGCATGTTACTCAAAATATAATCTTGTAGTTCTGGAACGGGCTGCAGAGAGTATCCCACATTCTGGTATTGCTGGATGTCACGAATCACCTCCGCCGTTTTTGCTCGTTTTGCAAAGTTAATCAGATTGGTCTTTTTGATAATTGAGGGAATACCATCCTCGATAAAAGTGAGATCGGTGAGATAGACGCCTTTCATGAAAGGGTTAGTATTCAGTCCGATAGCCTTAGGATTGACATCAGATGCTTTGTGATTCATTGAATCCTTACCGAAAAAAGGAATACACGGCGGGTTGGCTGCGTGTAGGGCTTCACGGTACTCGCCGAAATTCTTGGTGCTGGCCATCACCCTCCGCATGCCTTCCAAAACTCCGTGCGTTCGCTGAGGCACCAGATCCCAGGTACGCTTCAAACGCGCAATGGGAGCAGTGGCCAGGGCTGAAATAATTGAGGTGAGCGTGGAATAGTTATTCAGACTCCGACATTTCTAAAACAGAATTAGCCGATTGTATAATCCAGTGAAGAGGGAATATGCGAACATCTGCAACAGCAACAAAATGCTTGATCACCACAACTCTTTTCTTGAGGTCCATCTGTGCCAAAATCATCTCCGCTACCCAATTTGTCATCTGGTTAGAGTGTAGAATAAGGGCCTTGACGTTGGGAGCGAGATCAGGCTCGCCCTCTGCAATCTTCTTCTGCCAAGTCTTATTGAGGCACTCTGCGGCCTTGATTTTGCCGTAGAGCCTGGATTCAATTATGGTCAGTTGACGGGCGAATTCTGTCACGTCAATATCCAAGAATTTCAATTTCTTCATATTCTTGGGGACAATAGGTGTGGGTGTGCTTTGATTCAGCGTCTGAATCATCCGCCGTGTTCCAGCTTCTTTCCCGCCCAATCGTTGATCCAAAATAGACATCAGAGGACCGGAGCCTGGTGTTTCGGTGGACTTTACACTATCCTTCGTGAATGTGTATACATCACGAATCAGTTGCTTCGACTCTTCATTGTTCTCTTCCATCCAGAAGCTGTCAAACCAACTCTTCAAAATGTTTACAACACGAAAGCGAATCAACTTTTGCTTGCGATCACGCCATATCTCAAAATCTGACTGACTCAGGCCTTCTGGTGGCTGTATGCTAAAGCGCTTGACCAATAGTTCGAACAATTCCCGCGCAGTAGTAAATGACCGGTACGTGAGAAGGAAAGTATTGTTGAAGTTCGAGTCCAATTTATCATGTCGTGTGAGTTGCTCGACCAAGGCGAATAAAGAACCTCCTTTTACTGTAGGCGGTGATGTCTTGGTATCCCATGAAACTTCATTTTCCACGTCCAAACAAAGATAATCAGGGGTATCATCGTTACTCTGCAGACTAGTTTGAGGTGATGGGTCTTCTCCGAATATCTTTTTCACCTTCGAATAGTCGCCTTTCCTGAACGCTGCATCACCATCGTTGAAGGACTGGGTAGTGACTAAGGGGGGTCGTCGGCTTGGCGCGGACCTTGAATCCACTCGCTGGTAAGGTCGCTCAAACAGCATTGTTTCGCCTCGCTGGACTGTCCGTGAGACCAAATCCTCGCGAGGTCGCGATCCAGCATTTTGCGGTTGTTGTTGTTGTTGTTGTAGTACGTTGATTTGCATTTTTTCCGACAGCAATTGCAGAGAAAATCCAATGTGAGTTGAGTTAGACTCCAATGCGCGAGCGCATTGTCTGACGTACTCTAAACGATTCTCCATAGACTCTCCACGCACCTCACTCCACTCATCAGCTAATGGCCCGGCAACTGCCTGGCACCCAAGTATGAGGTCGGAAATGTTGTCGTATAAACTTTGTTTGTTGGTTCCAAAGTCAGCCAGCTGAGGTGTCTGTAAGCTATTCCCAAGTGTCGAGAAGTCGATGGATTCGATCATGGCAATCCAAGTCTTGAAAGTCTCAACCACCTTGCCTCCTGCTAAGCACACATTATTGCCGATCACTTCGTGGCGGAATGACGTTATGATCTTTTCTGGTGCGATCAAACTCTTGTCCAGTTCTCGGATGCTCGACACGAGCATACGTTTTTGTTCATCCAGTCTCTCTAGAAGTCTACCATCTAGTATAGCGGTTGGCTCTACAGAACCCTCTTCGTCTTCCAGGAAGTTCGATGCAATAGGATTCCGGGGGCCAAGGCCATTGCTTTGCCAGCTGCCCCCTACGGTGCTACCGATGACAAAGCCGGGAAATAAGCGAGGGATCTCTTCTCCTCTTTGCTGCCGAGCAACTTCAACATAACTAAAAACTCCAAGAAGAACGCCGTCTGCTTCTTGGAGACACTTTTGGACTGATTCAGCATTCGGCCAATCAGCAGCAGCAATGTGTGACGATATCACCAGTTTGGAGAATTTCGACATCATGTCCCGAAAATGAGGATATAATGCCTTATTTGTCGAGATGATGGAAGGTTGGCCGGAATGGTTATCCGTCGTTCCGGAGCCTGCAGCGAGCAGAAGCCGTAGGTGATCAGATATGTCTTCAGCTCTTGCAACATACTCGGACCGATTGTTATTCGTAATGGCGTCACGATATCGATCGATGGCGCCTTTCATGTTCGACACAAGTAGACTCCACGTCAAGGGAGGCGTTGAACCATCGTCAAAGAATGATCGAGGCACCGTAGCCGTGGTGGGAAGGTTATATGTAGTGCTAGTAAATGATGTTGCGGAGGCCATAATCGGAGGTTGTCCGCCAACTTGCTTGCCATTTGATAACGCTTCCGACCTCTTCCTGCGATTGGGGGATGCGCCGTTAATCGAGTCCATGGACGTGGAGGGAGACAACAAGCCACTGCTTGAGGCTCGACCTCTGCTCTAGGAGATTATTAGCCGAAAATTCCAAAACGAGCAAAGGGTCGATATCATTGAGGCAGAATGGAAACTTACCATGTAGCTACGGGAAGCAAGCATTAGAAATTCGCCTTCAGCTTCGGAGGCAGATGTTGCAGAATCGTCGTCCTCGTCCTGTGTAAGACCCCGAGCCATCATTTCTGGGGGAGGTCTGGTTTTATCTGGGATATTAACATTTGCTCGGTCTCGAGGTCCCGTCTCCGTGGAAGAAATAGGCGATTCAAGAGGAAGCTCCATACTTCTATCACCGGTCATCATGTTATAATAGAAAAGCCGTCCATCTGCGGTGGCCTGGGGTATCCAAAAATCGGCTCTTGATTGATTGGTATTAGTGCACTCCCAGGGTAGACTACTCGAGCCATCGGCCTCAGAGTCGTCGTCTTGACCAAAGCTTTCGTTGAAGGCGTCCACATCGTCGACTTCGTCATCTATGTGGTCCATATGTCCATTTTGTCCGTGGGGGAGCAGATCGTCGTGGTTGGAAATAAGTTGACAATAGTTACTTGGGAACCAGCCTCGAACACCGTTGATCACACCGTCCCACCAGCCGCTCTCCAATTGTGTAATGACTTGTATGATGTCGCCTTCGTGAAAACTAAGGCTAGTCCTGTCATCGGCTTCGTAGTCGTAAAGAGCCCGTACATACATGGTGCCGGGCGGCGCCAAGCCCACGACGCTGTCCATGGCGAGTGCGGGGAATGAGAGGGGGTTTGCGTCGAAAACGCCAGTCTTGCCGTACAAGTTGATGGGCCAGATCGGCGGGTGACAAGAAGGCGCAGGTCGCAATGCAGTCGAAGTGTCTGAAATTGACGTAAAGGGGGATGGCAGTCTAGGAGCGGCGGCGGCGCACATCCACGGTCCGAAAACACTGTGATTTGGGCTGTCGTTAAGCGGCGTCAAAAGTCCTCTCAGGACATGGCCAATCCACGAGTCAGCGCTCGTCCCGAGCTGGAGACGGCAGGTTAGGGTTCGGGGACAGCAACGATCATGCCGTCTGGAGCGTCAACTGTGAGTTTGTGCTTGCCGTTGTAGAAGGTTCAAATGGTCGATTGGCGTGCCAGCGGAGGACTGAAGATGCGAGTTGCCAGGTTGGCGCGAAGACGGCAGCAGAAGGGTTGCACATTGCACATGCCTATGCCTATGCCAATCTGGCCGGAGGTCGGTTCGTTCAATGCCATGCCTGGTCTGGT
Organism: Atkinsonella hypoxylon; assembly: GCA_000729835.1. NCBI lineage: Eukaryota > Fungi > Ascomycota > Sordariomycetes > Hypocreales > Clavicipitaceae > Atkinsonella > Atkinsonella hypoxylon. The sequence goes on along the minus strand of JFHB01000011.1, from coordinate 27,944 downwards.
TCTGCTACTGGGTTGCTTTAGTACAGGCTACCTAGGTACCTACTACTAGCCTAGAGGCTAGGTACAGTACGTGCCCAGGTCTAGGTCAAGGCTGGGTACTAGGCACTTATCACCCCATGTCCTGTGCGGAGAGCGTCCTGCACTTGCCTAGGATGGACTAGCGGCTAACTAAGGTCCTAGCGCAAAGGTCAAGCACAGAAAAGCATGGGACCGCAGGGAGGGGCGGACTTGGGACTGGAAGGGAATGGTACGTGACAAAACAAGCTATCACGACGTTCACTAATGATTGGATATCTCTTTCAATGCTTTTCAACCTAAACACATTATTCATCGGAGCTGTGTCTGCAGCAGGCTGAACTTGCCGGACTCTGCGCCACGCTCGGCATTTGGGGCAACACAGAAGGGAGCACCACTTGAACAGTCGACTCATCGACTGGACGTCCCAACGACACCAACTCTCCAAGTTACCGTTATTGCAATGCATCTTGGCGTAGTACTCCGTGCGTAGTACTCCGTGCGCAGTACGTCTTTGTTGGGCAAGTAGTTGCATGGCCGGCGTTAACTTCACGCACCCTTTCCCTCTGTTGATGCAGTCCGGCTCGATGCTCAGGGTGAGTGAGCAGTCGCAAATTAGCAGCCGTTTTACCGTGACTTGTTGAGTGAACAAGGATACAACTCTAGCAAGGAATGTTCGTACAATAAGCACATACTTGACTGTGATATTACAAACATGGGTCTCTATGGCGCAATGGTGTAAAGGTGACAGTCGACTGATACATTCGAATGGGTCATACCCGGTTGGGTAGTAATGTCTCTCAGCCAGGTCTCATCATTAATCATTACACGGAGTACTGATCTTTGATTTCAGCTTCCAAGGCTTCCGTAATATCGTGAGCGTGTCAACATGCTTGGTCTCAAACAGCAGCTTGCCTTGCCCAATGAGATGAATATGGTTGATCAATCGTAACGGACAGCTACAAAAAAAAAAAAGGAAAAAAAAAAAAGCTAGGAGAACTGCCAGTTCTGGCTGCTGACATTTATTTCGCCATAAGACATCCTGATTATGGTGGGGAATGATTCAAATTACATGATATCTCCATCTTCGAAGCAGTCGATTTTGTCTTGGTTTGTATGTTGGCACCGATAATACTTCCGCCCACGGGAGTGCATGCTGTTCTGCATCTCGTGTAGTGGCGGTCTTAGGCGTGCAGTGCAGCACAACAGAAATGTTATGTTCCTTGTGGGTCTGATCGATGATAATGAGGAAACAGCTTGCATGAGAACATGAATATCTGCACGGAGTCGAGTGCGTCGTGTAACTCGACCAGTACCGTCTATTGGGTGGGGATGCACGACGTAATTCCCTTACTCTTGTCTTCCATCCTTTATGGTTTATAGCCATGATGGACTTGGCTAGAATATGCCCCGAGGCTGAAGTTACGGTGACCTCACTCGAAGATGAAGTCGTCCAGTAAAAGGAGTGAAAAGAATGCGGTACATCGACTGTTCGACTGTGTCTAAGACTTTGTTTGTGCTTCATAGCCCATAGTCCTTGTGAGTCCTCGCAGCTTGTCAAAAGTCCTCAACTATGTCAGGATGTATGTAGATGAAGTAATCTTACTGCTCGGCGTGGCAGGAGGCAAATGGAGACACTAGTCACCAGCTTGTTGGTACGGATTTATGTGAACGTATTGTGCAGACATGATATGAAGAGTCAACAATGTGTCGATACTGTCTGTGGTGGTGATATTGCCAGAGCCGATAAAGTCCTGTACCCCGCCCTGTCTCGATGCACACGAAAGCACTTTTTGCCCGTCAATGTCTCCAAGATGGAAGCAGGTCGAAAGACCGTTCGTTGTTTCTGAATGGTAGTGACGAACGAGAAGAATTGTTGTTGTTCTTGTTTATTTAACGCCAGAGACGTCCCGCGAGGGCAAATGGCGTGCCGAGCTAGAAATAGAAGAATTACATGATAAGGGTCTCACACGCCCTTACGAACCCTTACAATTGGATGGCCGAATATCCTACGAATGACTTCTTGGCAGCGATCATGAGCTTGTTTTCCTCGAGTATCGACAGAACCATCTCTAAGTGGGCAATGTGGTCCTCGGGAGAGTCGGAAAACACAATGATATCGTCGATGTAGACTCGTACGAAATGCCGATGTTTTCGGAAAAGACGATCTATATATCGTTGTGCGAAGGCTGGTGCATTCTTAAAGCCTATAAGCGCCAATACCAACGACAGACTACAAGCCTTCTAGAAACTAGAGTTCCCAATAGATCCAGCCAGCCTAGAAGCCTTTATCGGTATAGCAGGTTTCCTACGGAATAGAATCCCCTTGTTTAATGTGCGGATTCGCTCCTTACAGGCCCGGAAGACCGCATTGCTACGAGAACTCCGAGACAGAAATTCGGTCCGTAATAACAGTTGGTTAGAAGAGGCTTCTAATACCTCTAATGCCTTGGTTCTGGAGGCATTGCAAGGTCCTGAGTGTCAGGGATTATTGTTTGTAAGGAAGTTGAACGCTCCAAAAGGTCTTCTAAGCTGCTGTTAGGGCAAAGATGCCGCTCGTAGTTGAATGTGTGGTCGGGTGGCTTGTAATTCCCCCTTCCCCTATCGCGGCGCTAACAGCTGCAGGGAAGTGAAAATTTTCACAACAGAGAGTTGACGAATAAGAAGGCTTGAGGATGATCCGGCACTTTAGGGTAATTACGTGGTATGCACTCCGTATATGCATGCATATGTCTACTACCTTCCTTAGGTAGGTACCTACTCAGGTGCCATACCCTGGTAGGTCGGTAGGTACCCATTACCGTGGTAAGCTCCAACACCTCTTCCTTCCCTTGGCTAGTTAGCGGTGATGGCAAGGCACGTGGGCCCACCCAGAAGTGCTGGTGGGCTCTAATGCCGGAAGTATATCGGACCCGCCTACTAGCCCCTACAGCCTGGTACTAATAAAACGACGACGAGAGAGCATGGGACTGCTCCGAGGTCCACGAATGTACATGTGCATGTACATGTGTACATGTGTACAGTCGCACCCTTGAATTATCTTGCAAATCTACTTGCAGGGGTAATTTGGGCCAATTAAATATTAGCTTAGAAATTAGCAAGACATAGAGTGGAGAAAATAGATACTTTAACCTAGGGGTAAGTTATGTGTAAAAAATAAGTCTCTGCGGGGTAGCGCTTGATCCTTATGTATTGTATTCTTCCTGTACCTACCTAGGTATCTAACAGCGGTAGTCTACGCAGTGCCTATACACTAATTGTAGCTGTTAGCGAGTACCTAAAAGTGGGACTAGTAGATTTGCAAAATAATTCAAGGGTGCGACTGTACAACACACACACGCACTGGTAGATGCAATTGCCCGCTTTGACAGCTCGATTCAAGATGAACTGAAAAATGCGACTTGACACACCTCGCGCAAATTCGCGAAACAAGCGAGCACAATCCGTCCAATCAATTAACTTAATCTAAGCATTCGCAAAAAAGCAAGAAGAACGTCGAGCATGTGTTGAATTGCTCTATTTCAAACCCCTAGCACTTGTCTTCTTCAGGACAACTTTTCCCGCATCTCTTCATCCATGCCGACATGGACTTATTGAAAGGCAAAAAGTACATCAAGCATGCTGTGACCGCTTTTTATATATTTTACTCATTTTGAGATTGACCGCAACTTACGGAGCATATCAAACATGATCGATAGCGTCGTGGGACTGCCCATGTCATGGCATAGGTACCATCGACCATCGGATCAAAACTATTCTTATGGACCAGACCGACAGTTGCGATTGAGAGAGAAACAAGGAGCTTGACAGAAAAGGACCAGACAGCAGAGAGAGATGCAGAGAGGCTGCCACCACGGGCTGAGAAAACAAGGCTGGCTGTCGAACGGGCAGCGCGCATATCCGGGGGGGGGGGAAGGGGTTCGCAGCCACAAAATCTGGCCTGAAGGGCAAAAGGATGTTCACGCGTCCAGCAGTTGCTTTTTGTAGAGATTAACACCCAATTGAGCAGTCGACTGTATACTGCTACTGTTATCAATTATAATATCATGCTAGAGTTGTATTGATTATCTATGTACAGAAATGAGAAAAAAAAACTGTGCTCAGCAAGGACTTGAGTCTTTCCACACGGTTTTCATGCTGAACATGAACTCGGTAACATTACAAAATGGACAAGGGGGCAGCGCTTGCCAATATCCCTTATTATTATTAAAATACTCTAGTTGGCTAGTACCTCTTGTACCTAATCCACCGAGGAAAAACCCTGTACTAGGGAGCAAAACCCCGGTGCTTCCTTCATTGAATTCGGGTTGGATCCTTAGCCAATATCCCTTATCAGCACAATAACCAAGACCAATCTTACGTACGTATGATGTATGACGGAATACTCCGTGCAGCAGTATCAGCCGGAAGGCACAGAGCATCTGCACCCGCATCCGAGACGTCGGGATGCAATGCAATCTCATCCAATGTCTCGGTCAAAACTTCGGAATGCAAAGCGCTCGCCGATCCAGGCAACGAAGAAAGTAATGAAAAAAATGAAAAAAAAAAAAAATAGTCGCGCATTCGCCCTCCCTTTTTTCTCTCGCGGCCTCGGACCAATGCCTGTTTCACATGGAAGGTCTCTGAGCAAAAAAAAAAAAACTAAGCCGTAGCGCACGTCAATGGCGTTTCTCCTCCACCCCCTTACTCTCTCTCCCTTATTAACAAGGAGCAGCTGGCCATTCTCGTTACTTCACATATACTGGCCATTGACTCGCGCGCGGCACGGATCGGGGTGCGGGAGGCGCCTTGTTCATGCAACCAGCCGATGGGATGCACGGCCGGTTGTGAAATTGGTTCGGGGGAAGATGTTGATTTCCCAGGGGTAGAGAGCAGGGAGCCAGCCAGCTATACGAAAAAGCCACGAGACGGTATTGGGGCCTGGATAGCAGAGGACCGGACACTGATCTCGTGCACCAAAGGTACAAATGGACAGGCAGTGAGGGTAGACACATGACATTGGAGGCTAAAGGTGCCGCCACCTCCTGACTCGGGAGAAATTACTGTCTCCAAAAGTGGATGGGCTGGCCGTCGTGGCCGTCGGTGTCCGCGTTGGTGATGGAGCTACACCATTTGTACCTGGTAAGTACCTAGGTGCTAGGTATGTAGGTACTATCGCGTGCCAACCGGATCCCTGGAGACACTTACCAGCCTGTCGTCAATTGTATCATTGATGTTAGTTCGTAATCCTTGCATGAGGTGTAGTTCTATTACTGTCTGGTGTCTGTGCTGTTATACAAGAGTCTTTCGCCCAACGAGATGTCATCAGGAGCCGGGTTGGCGTGCGATGGTGCCTGCTAGGTACCTACCTGGTAAAGCCATGTGCTTGCTTTGCTTACCTGCAGGGCGGAGCCGGAGCCTAGCGGGTTGGTCTTGGGAAGCCGTGACTTAGTGGGTCCAGTAAATGCATCCCGCCACGATCCCCGTACATGCATGCCGACTCTACAGACTCCCCACTAGATTGGCCCTGGATGTTGCGATTGACCTCTATTCCGTACATAATATCACTGTTAGGAGTGTGATGGTGAGCGTTTGTATGAGACTGTTGATTAGTCAATGGTCAGTTGGCTTGAATTTGTCCGTCGCGAAAACCTCCGCTCACAGATAATCTCTTTGCGCCGATAAGACTAGAATTGCGTACCGGCAGGCATCATCATCACTTATTACCATTGGCAGTGCTTGCTGTGCCTATGAGATGATCATATTAGCGGGAATACATGCCTACTTTGCAGTACATTGCAGTTACATCAACTTACGGCTGTGGCTGCACATATTGGACGTACCGTTCAGCGCACTTGAAACAACTGCAGGGACTTCTAATATAGTGACGTTTCTATACAAAATGAAGTACTACTAATTCAGACTTGTCCTAATTAGCCCACATCCCCGTCTCTGAGGCCTTAGGACTGCCAAAGGGATAATGAGAAAGGATCAACGGGCTAACTACCTCTGTATCCATGTGTTGGCATTTCCAAATAAATAGCGGAGGCAATGGCGCAAGTGCCTACCTAAGGTTAGACAAGTAGGCATTTATTAAAGCTTTGTACATGTACTTCCTTAAGGGCCTGCGGAGGAGACATGGTACCGCTTGAGGTTGAAGTCCGTGGCCATTGACACTCGAATGGCATGTGTGCCTGACCTTGTGTAAATGGGGCAATGTGGCTCACAAGTTTCTAGGTACATAGTACACCCACAGTGTCCACTGGCGTTCACGACTTAATTACTCCGTACGTGCTCTGCTACGAGACCTGTGAGAGAAGCACCTCGTCTACCCCTAGGTACCTAAATTATCTCCTTGAGGTCCGTAAGAGTACACCTCCGCACCAATCCACTATTTTAACCAATTAAAATGGCTACATTTGAGATACAAGATGCACCCACTAATTTATACTACAGTAGAAGTTCCTATAATCTTTTAACTTACAAAGAGCTAGCTACCTACCTACCTACCTACTAGGTACCTAGTAGGTAGGTAGGTACTTTATATATCTTGCCTTTACTACTAGGTACCTAGGCAGGTAGCTTAGGGGGGATACATTTCAGTGAATAAAGGCATTATTGATTAAGCTATCTAGCAGCCTTTAAGACCTTGATAAATACTGCTTATAAGATACCTAGCCACTAATAAAGGTCATTCGAAGTCGCTCCATAGAGCAAGAGAGAAGAAGTGGATCGATACGGTGTTACGGTCCTCAAAGAGATATGAAGACCGGCACGCCAACACTCGCGTTACGTGTACTCTCTGCACCTTTCATATTTTACCACGTGCACGATTTCACACCGGCAGCCTTTATCTCAAACCACAAAAATTAACACAAAGATAATCTATGTTCTGCACTTCCGCATCAGTCCGTCTCTCCTCTGAGGTGCTCAAGGTAAAAATGAGGAGCGTCTATTTCATTCCGATAAGGTTGTGCTTGTTGCTTTCCTTATACCGCAGAATCCGAAAAAGCCACCTAATTCCATTGCACACGTGACCCTGGTACCAAAGTAACGCCATGCGAAGTCCTTGGAAGAAATCACAATATCCCAATCGAGCGTCGCGTTTCCACAATTCGAGACAGCGGAAATGACGGATTACAGTACCGGATGTGACTGTGTAGGTAATGTCTTGATACTGGCGCTCGTGGAAATAATCTAGCTCTGAATCTGTTGTTCGATCAATAACAATCATCCTTCATGTGACATTGCAGAGAAGTTCAGCTTCCAGAATGAATTTCCCCTCTTTGTATTTTTCAGAGTTCTCAAAAGCCTTGTCATACTTCCAGCCTACTGTCTCCTTGCATTGACGGCAAGCAATGTCGCGAACGATGTGCCTTCCGGTCGTCATATTCCTTTCACTGGGATCACCAGCGTCGACATTGACAACACTGTGGAATAAGTAAGCCTTCCCATGTTGGCCGCGAAAGTTCTGCAACGAGAGTATGTTAGCTATGTCGTTAATGCAATTTGAAAAATGGACGAGTAAAGACATGGACTCGAGCAACGAGGTGGTTAATGATCGACCATGGAACCAGATATTGGAGTGTTGTGAAAAGGGCTTGTCCAAAGTCCATGAGTGGTCGAAGGAAAAGCACAGTTCTTAGGTGATGGGAATTTGGAAAAAGATGTTCGAAAATTACACCACTACATACCCTGCTAATGATGTCCTCGTGGTTTGCCAAGTGAGCCTTGCAGGACTTGCAGCCATAGATCTTGCTGCTGTTGAGATAGGTGTTGTATGAGAGCCCCATGACGCTGTCTCGCCCGCCTAACTGTCGCTAGCGTTCGAAACGAGACAGAATAGGACAGGAGTGAAAGTCAAGATGTATTATACCTATTGCAAGCCACTGGAGATGAATGCGCCGGATATGCTCGATGCGGTTTACGTGATGGTAGTAGATTGGGTTTGAGCACTTAATCTGAAGCTACGTCAGCCGCGCCCTCTCGGTACTCGGTGTTAACGTGGGGTTTAGCTAATGTCGATGGGGCTTTGGGAATGTCACCTGACGACAGCTGATTTGTACATAATTGTATTCACCCTAGCTAACTTCATCCGGCCGAGGATAGGCCAGTGATGAAAACTCGACAATGTATCAAACGAGTAAGCAGACCATAGAAACAAGAAAGAAGGACTTTGGCGTCGTAACATGGAAACTGCATTGTTTTATGCAGAAAAGAAGTTTTGCGCAGAGAAGGCTGCAGGTTTGATCTCTGCCAACGGGGTTAATGCCTGCTCCCTCGGATTGAGACGAACCACAAGTGATAATAGTGGGGGCTCAGTATAGTCAGTCTGGTACAAAAATCACGCGCATGCCCCACGTTGAATCTATAGATTTGGTAACCCATCTAACATATGGTCCCTGTTCGAAGACCAGCAGATATGCAGAAAAGAATTTTGTCGGACATACAGATGTGGCGAGTTGGTTGTAAAAGCGTCATTTCCCGAGCTGTCTTCTTATCTGTCTACGTAGGATAGTGGCTTTAGTCAACAACTAGAGGAGGCTGAGCTTGGATGCCTAGGTGCCTAAGGCAAATACCGCAGGTACCCAAGACATGCACTGTACATAGGTCCCTATCTACCTGTGAACGGCTAGCATTTCAGATGCAAAACCCCGCCTGCTTCCGACGCTTCCATGATACCGTGCTTGGTATCACCCACCCGAATGAATGCCTGGGCTGATTTCCTTAACTCTTCCCTTCAACGGCGCCCTCGCTGCTTCAGAACCGGAATTTTGCAGACTGAAGAATTCCGCGATTGAATCAACCAGATTCTCATACCGGTGGGTTTTTGGCCGACAACTGAGAACGCAGAGCCGGTGATGAAACAGGTAGTGCTAATACCAACCAAAACTAGGGGCACCGGGCAGTCAAGGACATTAGACGCTTGAATTCCGACTCTACTATTCCGTAGCGCACACAATTCACTGATGAGGGTTTTTATGGACAGCACAAAGCCTCAAAGCTAAATCCAAAGCGATGTGTTGGAAGCACCTTGGCATGGAATGGCGGAATACATAATATGCGATTCGCCAGTCTAGGCTCGCTTCGTGAAGACGGTATGTGGTCCACCTTTCGAAAAAATGGTCAGCTTCAGGATGCCGAGCACCGGAGCCTGTCATGATGGGCATGACCACCGCGAGCACTGTTTCTCCTTTCATGCAGGACGCCTACAAGTTAAGGACCAGACCGTTCTCCCGGCTGCTTACTCCTGCCCCATGCGTCCAGCTAGGATTGCCTATAGTTGTAGGTGTTTTCTTTGAATGGCATATTGGTGGTGCATACAGTAATTGCTCTATACCCGCACGGGCACATATTATATCAGGTACCTAGGTATCCATCCGAGTGCGAGCAACTGGTAATTAGCATTTTGGCATGTCTCGCGCTCGCTACGGGACAGAGACAGAAGAGGTTGGGATTGGGGGCCAAGGCAAAAGCTCACCCAGCGCGCTCCCCCCACCAAGACAAGCCGCCTGGAGGGGCTTAGCTGATAGCTGGCGAGAATGGCACTTGGCCCCTACTGTGCAGCACCTGGAAAGAGGGGGGAAGCCCCGCTGCTTTGGCCACAACCTCCCACTATTGCACGGCCCCGCCTGATGCTTTAGTTCTCAATGTCTAAGGAGCCGGACAACACCTGCGAGGTACTTCGTATTACCACCACAAGCTCGCCAACTCCAAACAGTCGTTTTGGACTAATGCGCACACCCCTGTCGTCGTGGACACACCCTCGTCGGTCCTTGTCTGCGTGTCTGCGGTGCTCCACTCACGCGTCTCTGCATTGTCCGTCGCTGTGTTGGCACGAGCCACGCTGCGCAGGCCACAACGACCAGACAACACGCTCCATCAGGTACGTCCTCGATCAACTTTGGTGCCTGGTCTGTTACTGGCTGCTCTCTGAAGTGTCACAGTCTGCCATGCCAGCATCTTCCTAGACTCTGTCTGGGCTTCCGTGACCCATCAGCAGCCTAGCCCCTCCATCGGGGCCCCCTCCTTTCCTTCCTCCCTCCCTCTTCCCTCTTTGCGCGCCCCCCTTTCCCTTTAATTCGACACCCAGAATCTTACAGCTGTGCCCCCCCCGAGTCTTCCTCCCCCCTCTCCTCCCCTCTGTCTTTTCAACTAATAGAACTACTAGGACTTCTCCTCTCGTCTCTGCACCCTCCTCATCCATTCTATTTCCACTAGCATTTGCTCGTTGCTTCATCGTCACTGCACAACCATCTATCATCGGCATCCATTTCTTTGGAGTCGATCATTGAGGCATCGGATAGCCTGACTTCCTTCCCTATAGACCCCTTTACAGACTTTCTATGACCAGAATACAGACATATCCAATGACCAACTTCGCGATCGAAACTACCGCCCTCACACTTTAATTCCCACGGGAGCGCGTGCGTGCGAGGAGTAAGGAGGTGTGAGCGCAATTGAGAGATTCTCTCTCAGTCTAGTCGATATTCAAGTATCGTGCTGTCAGATACTAGCATTTTGACACGATTCCTGAATCGAGAGATTCACATTGCCAAATATCCTCGTCCTTAGTTGTCCGTTGAGAACACACTTGTTCAGTCAATAGAATGCCTGGCGCCAGCGTCGCAGTCCTTCCGCCCCCAGCGGCTTCCACTCCTTCATCGAGAAAGGCATCACTCGCACCAGAACGCAAGTACAAATGTCAGTTCTGCAACAGAGCCTTCAGTAGGAGCGAACATCGAAGTAGACACGAGCGTTCACGTACGTACTTACTATCTTTCATTAATCCTGAGTTTTGGAGTCAACGGCTTTGCATCCAAAAGAATTTCTTTTTGGGAACATCGTTCTAAATTTCCCTCCACGTCACCTGCCCTGACTCTCATGCTATCCTGCGAATGTGTTTTTCTTCTTCCACTTGGCCACGGCCCTTTCGTAATGTTGAATCACAACCTGCTAACCATATACAGATACCAAGGAACGCCCTTTCAAATGCATGAAATGTAGGAGTACTTTCGTCCGACGTGACTTGCTTCTCAGACATGATCGAACTGTGCACGCCAAGGATGGCGGCGTGCCTTTACACAGTGATAGCAAACGCCGTGCGGGTGGCCCCAAGACCCGTGCTGTGGCAACTCCATCCAAGGCCGCCCTGGCCCTTGATACGTCGACTCTAGAGCAAATGGAAGCTGGAAATGATGGTCTTTTCGATGTGGAAGCTGCTGCAATGCTTGTTGCCGATCTCCATCATAAGGCCACTGCTGCCATGCGAGAGGAAAGCACTTACGAAGAAAACGCTTCAATGGCATACTCGCCTCGTAGATCGACCCTCATGGAGACAACTGTCACATATCCCTCTGGAGCTATTGCCTTGCCTCAGATGCAGTGGGATGGTTTCGTGTCCCCTTCTGCTCATGAAGCCAAATCTCACTCCATGACTTCGAGTGCTTCTGAGTCGTTCGAATCACAGCAATCGTTCGCTTCGGGAACAACGATCCAACCCCGTGTCAGCCAGCTGCCGCCGATTGCAGGGCAAAATGGTACTCCCGCTGTGCCTGCTTTGCAACCCATAATTCAGGCTCTTCCGGATTCCGGCGTTGGCACATTGACCCCCCCAAGCCCCTCTCTGGTCGACCCAGGCTATACTGGCTTTCAAACACCTCAAGTTATGGGAGATGAAGAGCGCAACGCCATACTCGACAATATTCGCAGTTATGATCGTGAACACGCCATTCCTGAAGGATTCCGTTTGCCTGGTCTAGGGTCTCTGAATCGATACTTGTCCACCTATTTCGGCTTGTTCCATCACCATCTGCCATTCCTTCACCCTGCATCCTTTAACCCTTCGCAAGCGTCGCCGCCGCTGCTGCTTGCCGCGCTGAGTATAGGCGCTCTCTATGCCTTCGACCAGGACCAAGCGTACATGCTGCATATTGGCTCTAAGGTACTCGTCAACCAATTCTTGCAGAACAAAGAAAACTTCAGTTCTCGCAAATGCCCTCTTTGGACTATGCAAAGCTCTCTTCTCAACATGATCTTCGCAAGCTGGAGTGGAGATCCCAAGGGCTTGGAGTGGGCCTGCTCTATCAAGAGCCTTTTGGCAAATATGGTTGCTGGTAATAGGTATGAACTTAAGCTGCGACAAGAAGCTCGAGGCACTGCTACACCTAGCCGATCGGAATGGGTCGAGGATGAAGGCTGTCGCCGTACCTACTATGCAGTCTACATTTTCTTTGGTCTTTTGACTTTAACTTACAACCACACGCCGGCAATCAGTTTCAACGAATTTGAAGACGTCCAGCTTCCCTCAACTGAGGCCTTGTGGAATCTCCAAGTCACAGACGACTCTTCGTGGGCCGAATATCTGAGCAGATCGCCAGCTGTCACGTTCATGGAAGCACATGATAACCTTTTCCAAGGCGAAAATCTGCGTTATAGCGCCTTCGCCGCTCGGGTCATGATCAATGCTCTATTCCTTGAGGTGTGGTACCACAAGCGAAGTCCTGAAGCCCTCCAAGATGTTGTTACCGAGTACAAATTGCGCCTTGCTCTTGAAACTTGGGACAAGTCTCTAGACCAATGTGAACCTGAATCGTTCGCGGTTCCACTGAGTGCTCCCCATAAAGGCCATCCTCTTCTGTTCAACGCCAAGGCCTTGTACCGCAATGCCCGCGCACGTTTAGAGGTCGATTTGAAGAGCGTTCAAGAAGCCATGCGCTACCATGATTCATATGAGGTTGCTGCGGCTATGTCTCATGCCCGTGATCGTGTAAAGCGGTCCAGCGAGATGATCAAAGTTATACAAGAATGCTACAATTGCATTGAAACTGCTGTCGTTCAGGGTGTTCGATGGGTCGCGCGTACCTCCCCGACTAATTGGAGCGTTGAACACCCTCTCTGTGGCATGGACTTGATGATCACTCTGTCTTTGTGGCTCTATCGCCTGGAACATGACGAGGAACCCGCTACACAGGAAGAGCTTGCTATGTATAACAAAGTTCGGCAGCTTTTTGCAAAAGACCTGGACGAAAGTTACATGTCTCAGATGAGTTCTATCGTCGCTCGATTGTGGGGCTCCATACTTGACGAGGTTGTAGTTTGGGGGTAAGTTCTATTTCTTTTCTCTGATTAACCACATACACTTCCACGACGTATACTAATTTGCAACCTTTCAGGATCACCCGCCTTATGGGTGAGTCCTTCAAGCTGCACTCGCAAGCTCTTGTCGGCTACGTGGACGACCTCGAGGCTTCCTCCAACGTATCTACTCCCTCCATGACTTCGCAGGGAGCTGATGAGGATAGCGTGTACTGAATCTTTTCTTCGTCACGATTGAACGAATTTCTTCTCGCGCTCCGTCGAAAACTCTTTTCCTACTGGCTCTATGGTCGTCTTTGATTGAGTTATCTGGTTAATATGGCCCTGTTTCATTTTGCTTGGGATATTGGCCTTTGTGGTGTGACTATCTGGCCAGGAGTTCCGTGTTTTCTTGCTTTACTGTAGCATTTCCTCTTGTTGATGCTTTGCCACTGTTCGATGTATTGCCTACGGCGCTTGGGACAGAGCAGGTAGCCGTAGAGCCGCTCCGGCTATTATGGAGGTGTGCCCTTAATTTTTCTTCAGGAACAGAGTTCACAGGGTGCGGTTCTTAGGGAGAAGATGAAAGCACATTACGGGACATGGATGGGATATAATTAGGTGCATCACTTTTCGGCCTTGACAGAAGAGATGGACCTCCACAGCGGCAACGCAAGCTGATGACTGCAGATGGCAGGTCGATTGGCTGGTCCATGATGACATTGCTGTTCTTTCTTTACCGGCCTGCGTTTTCTTTAATCAGCTGTGACAGCCAATGGCTATTTTAATTCTTATGTTTGTTTTCTTCTCTTCTGTTCTTTCTTTTCTTTTCTTTTCCTTTTCCTTTTCCTTATTTTTATTTTTTCAATAGCCCAGGCTTGTGTGTTTCTTCTCTCTTCTATGGCTGATTAAGAATGCGTTTCATTCCGTCATTTCTCAACTAAGCTGTTAGCTCTATTTTGTGTCGCGAGCAATGTCTTTGTCTATTTTCCTTTGTTGATTTCCTTATCTTCTCGAATTCTTTTATTCTCTCATCTACATAGTGCGTCTTTGCTCATGTCTCTATTATATTCGTTGGTTACCTGATTTATCGACTTGTAGTTTCTGCTTGATTCTTAGATACCTTGTCCGATACACAGATTGTTGTTTCTTTCTTTTCTGTCTTCCTTCATATCTTTTTCTTTTGGTTGCTGTTGCATTAAGTTTTATCTCCTTGGACGCATTCCATCTCGTGGTTCCTTTCAGCTCGCAGGCCAACCAACTACAGAACAAGACGCACGCTACAGGCAGTGCGAATATGAGCCTTCCCTGCCTGTAGCGTGCGTCTTGTTCTGTAGTTGGTTGGCCTGCGAGCACGATTGTGTGTGTGCGTGCACCGTCATGGGAGAAGGCTGGCCCGCTCGCTTAGTGTATAGTTACTTCGTATAACATTCAATCAATAATCGCTTCTCTGTCAACGCACAACTATGTATTGCGATCCGATGTCGTGAATAAATTATGTGCTTCCTCGCTATCGAATGAACAGCACATCCGAGACTGGACATTTGCGTAGCTGCTGGGTATTTCGTCTGACAAGTACCTCGCTTGGAGAGAGGGAATGGACTTGACTCGACTGCACTTACCCGTGATTCGCTTGAACGTAAGCTGAGGAAGGCAGAAATGGCTTCAGCTGGTTTCAGAGGAATTTGCCAAGACAGGAACTATACACTCGTTTGTACCGCTTACGACTCTCAATCTTATGTGCATTTCGATCTCTTTACCAGGTGCAGTTTGGTCTGGATTTGACAATGATACAAGTTGTACCACTTGTTTACCTAGGGAGTAAGCCTGCAACGGTTTAACGTCATCTTCTTTTAAAGCTTCCAAAGACAACCGCAACTGACACTCCCTGGCCTGATTCGCTATGCGTTGGATGAGGGCGTTGATCTTTGTATCGCTTTTGTCTCATGGCGCTCCCGAGACGTGCACTTGCGGCTATGCTGTTACCAACCACGACGACAAAAGCAACCACGTCACGTACACGAATGCACTCGTTACCGATTTTACATCTCTGGAAAATACAAGTCATGACAGAGACTGGGTCAAACAGCAATTCAATGTTTCTGCTGAGGCTGGCAGGGGAAAGTTCGGAAAGGCATTCTTGGTTGAGAATATATTTCCGTTTTCAGAGGCAGGTACTCCTGGGGAAGGAGATTCGAAGCAGCAGTTGAGTGGTCAGGGAGCCATGGCTCTCCAAGTTGGAAGTCGTCTCACAGAAATTGGCGCGATAACTGGTGCCGAGGTTGATACAAGCCGAATGGACATGTTTTGGGGCTCTTACCGGGCGTTGATGAAGCTCTCCCGAGTAAGCGGCACTTGTGCAGCCTTTTTCTGGGTACGTCAGTCCTAGAGGCGATCAGGACTCTACATGAATACTGATGGCGAAGTTGGTGCAGTACCGAAACGATACTCAAGAAATCGACATGGAGTTCCTTTCCAAGGAGTTTAATCTAGCCACCCAGATGTTCCCGGTCAACTTGGTGGTCCATTCGAGATTGTCTATGGAAGCTGGATACGACGCCAGCAAAAGCAACACACTACGAAAGATCGACTTGCCGTTCGATCCCACAAGCAGCTTCCACGAGTACCGCTTTGATTACTTGCCCAGTCGTGTTATTTTTTATGCTGATGGCCAGTTTCTCGCAGAAATAGACGGTGATAGCGTTCCATCTAGTGGCGGTCACCTTATTCTGCAGCACTGGAGCAACGGCAATCCATTATGGTCAGGTGGACCGCCGTCCTCGGACGCCGTCATGCTGGTGAAGTCTGTGAAAGCTTATTTCAACTCTTCTACTGGCAAGGAAGATGAAGAGTGGATCGAGACTTGTGACAGCGCGAACAAGGTCGAATCTTTATGTGTCATACCCCATCAGTCGTCGGATAACAGTGGCCACGGCGGTCATCCTGATGGTAGCACCAGCAATGGAGGGTCAACAAAAGAGAAGGATAATCAAGGTTCTCACAATGCTATGCCAGTGACATGGAGGCGGGCATACTTGGCCATGATGTTTGCGCTGCTCCTGCCAAGACTCGTGTTCAGAATGATGTGAATTTGAAATGGAATACTCCAATTTCAGCCATTCAAAGGGTCAGGGATAAGGGACGAGATTGGCGGCTTGTGCACGGGATGATGGTAATACAAGGCTCTCAAGCGGTGCGCGACATTAATAATCGTGTCTGTGCTTGGACGGTTGGACTGTCATAGGATGTAGATGTAGTGACTTCTCATGACAATGATGACAGCGTGAAGACGAGTCATTAAGTGATGTAGCTGTGGCGTAGGATGTCATCTGATTACACTTGGGCGGGTGCAGATGGAACGTGCCATGCGGGAGGTTGAGCGATGTAGAAAAGATAATCGAATCAAATGCTTTCATGTTGCGAAATATTCCGTACCCCACAGATTGGTTAAAGTTTTTGAGACATGATCCCGTGCCACACGTTTTAAGGAAGAGGGTGGAGCCTGGACAACTGTGATTGACGGCGGCCCCATGTTTAAGCAGATGATTAATCTATGATGTTAAGTATGATTTGGCCTGAGGCCGGAGAGCCAGCTTGAACCCAACCCAAACCAACCGGGCGTCGTAGTCTCCATGCACAGTGGGTTTACAGAGTACGGAGTAATAGCACAGCATTAGTTCATCAAATGAATACCCAGCCCAGCAGACAGAGAAGAGGCTGAAACAGGGAGGAAGACGAAGGAGGCGAAGGGAGGCGAGGGAGCCATGAGGGCGAGTCAGCCAGCAGCCACTTCTCTCCATCTTCAATGCCCACTAGGTCGCGCAAGCAGGCCACGATCTCGAGGCCACGATCTCGAGGCCATGACGCATCAATCGTCTTGACACCTTCGATTTCACCTGAGACGACGCAAGGGGCGAGAGACAAAGTGGTCAACTGGCCACTGCTCACCAGGGATCTGCCTCGATATGGAGCTACCTACCTACCTACCTACCTAGGCAGGTAGCCTCGCCTACCATGGCGTCGTATGGCACCTAGTATTAGCAACGTGGACGGGGGCATTCGCTGATGGTCACCACGCGGACGACCTTGAAGATGGCCAACGGTTCTTACTACTGGTCGGGAGACGTGAGAATGCGGCTGTGACGGGGGAAGATCTATAAATGTGTAGGCGCATCCGGAAAAGCTTCCATGTTCTATTCCTCATTCCTTACGTGCTTGTACTCGTTACACCAGACACTTGTCAAAATTGCTTCGATACTTTACAAGTCACGACGAGATACCACGCACACGTATACACACACACACACACACACACACACATATATATATATATATATATATATATATATACCTTCTGCCCCCCCCTTTGTCTTCAGCTTCTCAGCGACAGCCAAGGACAACATGGCTTCCACACTCAACCAACTCAACGTTGTCCTGCGCAACGAGACCCCGTCGGCGCAGCTCTATGCCCACATCACTGGACGAGACGATCAAGGCCTCTTGATTCTCGGGTCCGATGGCAAGACCCCTTACCGTCCGTCAAGCCCCAGCGGCACTCTCCAACCTCTCGACGCTGACTGCGCAATCGCCATCGGCTCATCTGGCACTTCCCGAACAATCTCTATTCCACGCATGTTTGGTGCCCGTATCTGGTTCTGTCGAGACAAGCCCCTTAGTTTTTTCATCAACCCAGGTCCCGCCCTCGTCGAGCCTTCTGCCACCAACACATCCGATCCCAACTACAACCTCGACTGGGCATTCTGCGAGTTCACCTGGAACAAGCAAGAGCTGTACGCTAATATATCTTTCGTCGACTTCGTCAGTCTTCCCGTGTCTCTGCAACTGAAGACTGGAGATGGCACGATCAAGGCCGTGCCTGGTATGCCCTCCGATGGACTGGACAAGGTTTGCGCTGCTCTGACGGCCCAAAGCCAGGCCGACGGAAAGGGCTGGGATAAGCTTGTGATACGATCACCTTCGGGTGCTCCTATGCGAGCGTTGAGTCCTAATTCCGGCGGCGTTCTCGTCAATAACCTATTCTATGGTTATTATCAATCATATGTCGATTCTGTCTGGACCAAGTACACATCAGAAGATCTCAGGGTCAACACCCAATTCCAATGGGGAGATGCCATCGGCAGGGTCAAGGATGGCAAGCTCACTTTTGACGGAGTGGGCTCTTTTGAGAAACCCTCCGCCGCGGACATATTTACTTGCAGCACTGGTCCATTCGCTGGTGGTCCGGAGGTTTCGCAAGAAATGCTCAACATCGGAGCTCGCATCGCGGCTGCTTTCAACCGATCCACTCTGCTCATCAACAACAAGCAGCCCGATGGAGAGGAGATCGATTCATACTATCGGGATGCGGTGACTAACCACTATTCGCGCATTTGTCACGAAGTTAGTGTCCAGGGCCGTGGTTACGCTTTCCCATATGATGACGTCGGTCCTTCTTCTGGCAAAGACCAGTCTGGTTTCGTGAATGACCCAAATCCGCAAGAGTTGACTATTTGCGTCGGCAAGCCGCTATCTGAGTAAATTTCCTGACTCGTTGCGCTGTCACCGCCTCTTTGTCTTTCATGCTTTTTTTCATTCCTTCTTGATAGAGAAAGAATTACAACCTCCAGTTCTTGGGGGCTTGCCCTCGGATGAACCTTTGGTGTCTGTACATATGTTGGGCTGAATTGCCGTGTATATTGGCGGAAGTGTGCAGCTGATGCGGGGCTGCTTTGTAATGGTTTTGTATATTCTGGCTGTCGATACTCCGTACACTGCTGTAACTACATACCTAGTCTAGTTACTGTCTTGGCCCAGTCTTGAACACCAGATAAGCTTTGCATAATCTGATTGTGTTCACATCTGCATCGGTAACACGCCTTGCCATACTTACAGTCCGCTGGTAGACCATTGGGCCAGGAAATTGTCGGAGTGCATGCTTAATGCCAGGAATTGCCTCCTACAGAATGCATATATCATTGGTTGAGCACATCACCTTTTCGAGATGCACGCATCCAAAGTTGGAGTCGGCTGGTCAGACCCGTTTCCCCCTCCAGATAGCAAGATCCTTTGCTTGTATCTGGTCCTTGGAGGACGGGAGACATGAATCTACCACAAGCACGAACGGTACGGGAAGCGATAAAGGTGGGGTAGACTATTGGAGTCTTGCTCCGTTTGTTGGCGGCCAACGTGGTTGGCTTGCTGATGTTGGTGCGTGTCACGATGCTGCGGCCTAACTCAAAGCCGATTATGGACTTAGAATTAGTTACATAGGAGCTAGTCTGGATTAAGGGTCACCCGACTACCCAGGTAGGCGGCAACAACGAGGTCACGAATCCAGTAGTTGACTAATCACAACGATGTGGGTATCAACGGTACTTCAATTTACGTGTGAACCTCACTGTAATAGGAGTACTAGCAATTTCCAGTTGTACAAAGAGGCACATCGCACACATCAGCTATATCACACCTTCTGTACGGAATAGTGCAGGTACATTGCCTGCATCACAAGCCTTGCTAAAAGGCCTCTTTCGCGTCTAGCTTTACAACCTAATTTCCTCAGCTTTCAAAGCCCTTGTAAGTAAAACAAGCCTCTAAAGGTATCGCAAAAACCGTTATATAAGGAATGCCACTAAAGGGGCTAGGGGTTAGCTAGGTATTGTGGGCGCTCAGAGGTACCTGTACGTGAGAAGTATCGAAAATGGGGTGGATCCGTGACCTCGTTGCCTTCGGACGACTAAGGGGATAGCGCACTCTTGGCGTCACCCGCAAATTGGTGGCACCAGGGCACGAGTGCCGGCGCTAGTTGCATGTTTGCTGGAGTACTTTGCATGTTTGCTGCCGTTTGAGTCGCAGCGCATGTGCACCTTCTTCATGTTGTTCGAGTGGTGACATATCAGTTTGATGTCAATTCAAGGTTGTCAATTATTCAAGGAAAGAGGCAGCAACAACCAGGGGGGCGCATCCTACCTTCTGGCCCGACAGTGGCCGGCTTCTTACTTGTCAGCACATGCACATGCCCCATCTAATAATTACGCCACTTCCCCAGGACCGGGAGACCAGACGCCTTCCCTCGACGACGTATGGAGGGAGACGGACGGAGTGATGGGCTTCAGACCGTGCCTGTTTCTCGCGTGGTGGTTATCTTGCTGCATGTCCTTATGCATGTCCTGCTGGACCAACCCTGTATGATTTTCACTGACCCGGGCGGCACTCATTTTCATCTATATTACCCGTTCCGCAACCGCCAGAACCATTTTCTTCCCGCTCGTGCTTTTCTGATGCCCTTCCGTCAGTCATCCCATCGACGTCTCCGTGATACTTTGGCCCCTGAACCACTGCCACTTGCTGCTCATCACTCATTCATGCACGCACGGCACGGGATAGTGGACATTAAACATGCTGCATTTCTTTCACTCCAGCACGGCCTCATAACAGTTCGCCAGCGCCTGTGTGTCTGATGATAGCGACGCCTCCGATAGATAGCCTTGCTTCAGCTCCGTTTAGCCCAGTCCATACGTGAGACGCGCAATCGCCTCGACTCACCACTACCTCTTGCCCGACCCTGTCTGGGTGCAGTCTTCAAGCTCCATTACTTTCTTTCTAAAAGAACACACTACCACTCGGACGTCTCTGCCATGGTCTATTGTGGTAAGCCCTCTAAAGGCTGCTCAAATTGTCGTGACCGTAAGGTACGGGTGAGTTTCCCCCCCAATGAGCGGCAGCATCTCGCATCTCTATGTATGTCGACGTCAGTCCATGTAATTGCTAAAACTTTGGTATGATAAAACTCAGTGTGATCAAAGGATTCCGACTTGTGGTCAGTGTGAGAGAAGGCAGCAAAAATGTCCTGGATATCGTAATATGGTCGATCTCATGTTTCGAGATGAGAGTCACCATGTCGTCAAAAAGGCCACTGCCACGAGGAAACGGACCAAGAATCTTCAGGCCAGACTAGCTAATGCTACTCAAAATTCACCTCCAAGCTCGGACCGGCCGTCGAGGTCCTCGCAGGTCTCGCCATCATCACTAGTCATTCGTCAACCTAGACCATTTCTGAGCGACAGCTCGCCATCCAGTGAAGAAGTTCCGCCTGGAGAAGCGGCGGGACGAAGCGTTGCAAGAAGTAGTGCATCTGGTAACAGTGACCTTGATGAGGAGCAGCGTCGAAAATCCGACAGCGATGGCTGGACGGCTCTCACAACTGCCAACACCGCCGGAATTTCTTGTAACCCGACAGATTCCTTACAGGAACGTGGAATCGCCTTCTTCTTCGCTCGATATGTCGCCACCGATCATGGCTGCTACCAGAACTACGATTTCATTTACGACGTATGGAAACCGCCGCCTACTTTCCACAGTGACTCGACTGATTGTATTACCGCTAGCATGACTGCAGTTGGCCTCACCAGTTTATCGAAACTCACACGCTGTCCCGAGTCTTTTCGCCGAGCACGGCAGAGCTACACTCTTGCTCTGGGACTTGCCAATGCAGCTCTTAGCAACCCAACGGAGGCCCTCAAAGACAGCACCATGCTTTCTGTGCTCATCCTGGGCACCTATGAGTTTGTTTCCGGCCGCACCCCGCAAACAATAAGTGCATGGCAGGACCATGTGAATGGTGCTGCCACGCTGGCAAGTATGAGGGGTGCTGCTCAATTTCGGACCAAGGCTGGGGCCAGAATGTTCATCATGCTGTGTCATACTGTGCTCATCAGTTGCATTCGCAGTGGCCTCCCAATGCCACAGTCTATGGTTGACTTGCGAAACGAGCTGTGGCACCTGACTGACACGAGCGGCCCGATATGGCGAGTGGTAGACACACTTTACAACGCGCTACAGGTCCGGCATGACATCAAATCTGGAAAGGTGATTGGCGTCGACGCCATTGTCAAGAGACTGTGTGATGTTGAGGATCAGTTTTCGGCACTCATCTCTAGTCTGCCTCCTGGCTGGTATTACCGACAAGCGAAGCTGACGCGGCCTCATCCAGCCGTCTTGGGCGACACCTGCCACATCTATCGTGGGCTAACACAAGCTACAACCTGGAATGGCATTCGTACCATGAGAATGCTCGTTCAGGAGACCATTGTTGAGGTACTTTGTGGCAGCGTGGAGGACCCTACCACTTTGTCATACCAGCACCAGCTACATCTCGTCAAAGCTATGAAGCTGATAGAAGTGCTCGGTAAAGCATTTGTATCTAGTGTGCCCCAACATTTCGGTATTATTAGCGGCAGGGACATTATCCGCGACAGGCAGGGCCGCCATGCCGTCTCGCCCGTGCCGACTGCTCAGCTCCCACACCGAATTCTTTCCCCATCCGATAGAAAAGCATTACCTGACGCCGGTGCCAGTACAGCTTCTTCCTCTACCGCCAGCGCGTCCCGCAAGCCGACTCTACTTGATCCGACGCAATCAAGCGGGCATGAACGAGGCGCCGAGCGATTCCTGACATTAGCGACGGCTAGTCACACCATCATCTGGCCTCTTTACACGCTCGGCATGTCATCTTCAACCACACCAGAGACCCTCGCTTATGTCCTGGATAGGCTAGAAGCTATCTATCAAGAAACTGGTTTTGAACAGGCTCGGGTGGTTTCTAATACAGTCAAGGAGCAAGTTCACACCCTATTGTGGGACCAAATTCCTACATCCAAGCTCCCCATCCTATCAGATACTGCATTGCCCATGATAGTGTAGTGAAGGTAAGGAGTCGGAGTTGATGGCCCCAATTTGAAGCACGTAAGCAGACAAAACTGTTTTTATGTGAGAAAGCTTTCACCAAGGCTTCCTGAACGCAGAATTTATATTATCTTCTCAGCTTTTCAGAGCGATTTCATGTATACGTCTTCCTCTAGGGCCAATTAGCCACGTTCAGCAGCGAATGTATATGCATTTTGTCAAATTCACCCGCCAGATCACAGAAAGTGCTGCGGCTGAAATGTGTGTGGCGAGGATCTTATTTCTTATCTCTGGAGCACAAGTATAGCATTTATGCTGTTCATGCTGTAAGTCGAGGTCAGATATTGCGGATTAAGTAGTTAATGTCCATTTAATATGGCTAGCTTTCCCTATATACCGTCTTGTTGTGTAGGCGGGTGGCACTCATTGGGATATGGTCTCCGCCAGTTTGGTAGTTCAGTGCGACTATGCATTTTTTGTCATGCGTTGTACTCGTTCACTCGCAAAATTACTTAGCTGTTGATCCCGTTTATACTCCAGCTAGACGTCGTCACCAGCAATCAAAATTGCCAAAGCCGCCCGACCCTTTCACCTTCTTCCGCACTGGTTCCTCCCACGTATTTTCAACGACTTCGTCCCCCGTACCCGCGGGGCCTTTGGTGAGATATTTGCCCACACCCTCCTTTCCTTCCGCTAACACAATTGTACCGCCCTCCCGTATCCTCTTGCCCGTCCAGGTAGTTTTGTCGTCATCTGTGCCGCCCTTGCGCTCAATCTCTTCCCGCTCCTTTTCCCGCCGTTCCTGCGCCTTCTGTTGTGCCTGGAACTCCGCAAAAGGATCTACAAACACAACTATGTCCTTGATGGAAATCTCATGAAGGGGTCTGTTGGATCCGTCAGTTGGGGTTGCCTCCATCTTGGTGAGAACGTTGTGCCCGTCGACGACGAGGCCGAATATTGTGTGTTTGCGGTCCAGGTGGGGCGTGGCCTTGTATGTGATGAAGAACTGGCTGGAATTGGTATTCTTGCCCTTGTTTGCCATGGACACTATGTGGGAGAGATGAGCGAGTTAGTTTGTGCCACGGTCTATGTGCTGGGACGTATGCTTTGCGAAAGGAAACAAAATCGGACTTACGGATACCCCTGCTGTTATGTGTCAGAGGCCCATCGAGCTCATCGTTGAAGTATTTGCCCCATATGCTGGAGCCGCCCTTTCCTGTTCCCGAGGGATCGCCTCCCTGGATCATGAAATTGGATATATTTCGGTGAAACGCGACGTCCTTGTAATAGCCCGTTTGGGCCAGTTTGATGAAATTCCATACTGCCCTAGGCGCGGTGTCTGTGTGTAGCTCTATGGTCAAGTCGCCGAGGTTGGTCTCCATACGGGCGTAACCCTTGGTCTTCACTCGCTTGGGCTTGAGCATGAATTCCTCTTCTGTTAACAAAGCTCGCTCGCCGCTTGTCTCGGGCGTTAGACCTGTGCTTGTGAAACTGGCCGCCGCTTTGCCAGTGGTGTAAGCAGCAGCATTCGCGGCAGGCTTATCCCGCTTCAGTACTGGCTGCGTCATGGATCCCATCGTCGATGACCGGTTTGTGAGTGCGTTTGCCGAAGTAGCCATCGCACCGGAGCTACGATTGACGTCGCCGCTTGCCTCTCTGGCCTTGCGTGCTCTTTCAACAGCGGCCTTGGCCTTGATGACCTTGTCGCCCATGCTTCCCAGCGCACCAGTATTGACGTTGCTCGCGTTGCGCTCCTCCTCTTGGTCCCTCGTCCACTGTGCTCCTTCTCCATCCTTCAAGTATTTGAAATGCTCGAGGTTACGACTAGCTGCGTTCTGCGGGTCCTGCAAGGTGATGATGTCGGCGCGAGAGAACGGCTCATCGTCCACCAGATCCTGCCACACCTTGGCCTTGACATTCAGTCGCTCAACCGTCTCCCATGCAAATACATTGGCGTACGTACCATGGCGGATGGCCACGATGTGTGTGTTATCGGTGAAGATCTTGTGCGTGACCGGATCGATCAAGTCGCCCTGGCCGTCGCCGAGTCCAGCGCCAAGAGAATTTGAGCTTGCATTGCGCGCAAAGTTGAGCTTTATCAGGTCCTTTGTATGTAGTTCTTTGCCATTGACCGGGTTCTGGTTCGGGTGCTTGTCCAGCCATGCGCTGATGACTTCTACGTCGAATATGGTGCCGTCGGGCGTGCACACGGGGTTCTTGAACGGTTGGAGGCTTGCGGCGCAGAAGTTGAAGGGGAGCCGGCGGAAGGGTGTCTGGACGGACGTATTGCGCGACGACGCGCTGGCGCCTATGCTTGCCGAGTATGCATCTGCGGATGACCACTCTGAATGGGTGATCTGGTATAGCGGGCGGGTTAGCTGGGATGCATGTGCAGGAGTGCTGGAATGATCTTACGTAGAGTTTGTCGGTTCCTTTGCCCATGGTGATTCGCAAGTTGTCGGCCGACGATACCACTACCTGGACGGGATCAATAGTTAAGCCAGGCTCTGTTAGGTACCTCTGTTAGGTACCTTTGTTAGGTACCTTTGTTTCTTATCTTATCTTATCGGCCCGGAGCTGTGTTCTGGTCCTTCCCTTAACTATGACGTTCTTGCCGCTAGCCACCTCTGCTTAGGGAGCATGGTAACTACAGTGTAGCTCCTGGTTTCTCCTCCTATCCAGCTACAGGTAGAGAGGTAGCTGCAGGACTGCACTGTATATCAATAAATATTGATTGATTGTGAAGTACAGAGTACTTGCCAGATTCGGCCAGATTGGGCTCCATGCATGTGCACTTCTCTCCGTGGCCAGAAGTAGCAGAACCTCCAGGTCTACAGCTTGATTATTCCCTCCCTCGTCTTCGCCGCAACAGCAGTACGCTTACTGCATCGCGACCCCTTCTGGTGGCATCGTGCAGTGCACTTGGGCTCTTTCTCTGCACATATTCCCGCCCATTAAAATAGCTGCATCCGCCATCGTCCAAGGACAGACAACTCGTGCGACTCAATCTTACTTGCGCCGCCACGCCCTGCTTTCCGACATAGCAGTGCTCGCCCGAAGCTTTGCACTTCAGAGATTCTATCGCTAGATTCGAGAAAAAAGTAGAGGGGCCAGCGCTACAGCTGTCGCTTGCCCGTCATGAGGCGCTTCTTGGGGGTCCTTGGCCTCGCCCTGTCCTTCTGGACAGTGGCAGCACTCGAGGTCACGATTGTGAGTTCGCACAGTTGATGCCATTCTCAGCTCAGTCTTGACAAGGCGATCTATTTTATAGGATGAGACAAACGAGAAACGCCAATATTGCACTGGTTAGCCGCCCCCATTCCGTCACGAGTGATTCTCTGCTAGTTGCTTGATACTGACTTGGTCTTAGGCATGTACAGCCGAACCGCTTGGGGTGGCCCTGTCGACCCATTCATCCTCGTTAAATTCCTCAATGATACCATAGCAGAAGGCACCGATCCCATCGTTAGTCTGATTATCTTCAAGTGGCAGGACAAGGATTTGGTTGGAATCCCGGATGACGTCCCTGGAAGTCGGGTAAGCGGATTCCGTAGCAATCTCGCCCTCAAGAAGATGATCAACAGGTTAGACTGACTCATTGCTCCAATATTCAAGCAATTACCAATCTGCACTGACGATTTTGTCAAGTCGGGAATGTGCAATTCTACTGATATCGGCGAGTTCGTCGTAGCTCAGAATGCGACCGAGAAGTCAGATGCCCTTATTCTGACAAAGGCCATCCATATAAAAGACTCGAGCCCCTTGCATTATTCTGTGAAGAAAACAGGATATTATTGTGTTGTCACAGAAGGCTTCACGATTGACAAGTATAAAGCTGTAGTCGAATTCCGAAACGCCTACGGCGAATTGCCTGCCACGCAGATCCCAAAACTACCGTTCTATGGCGCCATGTCCATCATATATGCTCTGATGGCATCGTACTGGGGATTCTTATACTACCAACATCGTCATGATATTCGTACGTCTCAGAGCACCATCTCGTCCCGTAAGCATGTGACGATTTCAATGCTAATATCGGACAGTGGCGGTTCAAAACTATATCACAGCTATCCTCGTCTTTCTTGTGGTCGAAATGCTCATCACTTGGGGTTACTATGGTTCGTATCATTTCTTCCATAACTGGAATTCCCAGAGACATTTTTACTAATGTGAGACAGACTATCAAAATCATGGTGGCTCGGCTGTGGGATCCAAGGTCTTTCTCATAATAGTGGGAATATTAAATGCTGCCAGAAACTCGTTTTCATTCTTTCTATTACTTATTGTTTGCATGGGCTACGGAGTTGTCAAGCCGACTCTTGGCCGCACCATGATTTACGTTCGATGGCTCGCAGCAGCTCACTTTATCTTCGGTTTGGTGTACTCCATCACCAGTCTTATGGTGTCCCCCGAAAGTGCAGGTATGGAAATCATATCGGATAGTGCAGTGTAGAAGTGCTGCATGCCTCAGACAGTTCGACTAACTATTCCACAAGGCCCATTTGTTCTGCTCATCGTACTTCCATTGGCAAGCACACTTACAGCGTTCTACGTGTGGACCCTCAATTCTCTTAATTTCACACTCAAGGACTTGCGGGAGCGAAAACAGCACGCAAAGGAGGCGATGTACAAAAAACTTTGGTGGTCCATCCTCACCAGCATCATTGTCATCTTCGCTTTCTTCTTCTTTTCCAGCTTCACTTTCGCTTCTGTAAACGATCCCGATTTCGTCCCCTCCCACTGGAAGACGAGATGGTTCATCTTGGACGGTTGGCTGAATATTGTATATTTCGCGGACGTTGCCTTCATAGCATACGTCTGGCGACCAACCGCCAACAATCGCCGGTTTGCAATGAGTGACGAAATTGGCCAAGACGATGACGGCAACTTCGAGATTGGTGATATCGGTGTTCCAGACGATTGGGATGATGACGAGGAAGATGACATTGGTAAGACGCAGAGTCACCCTCCGCCAGTCACCGGCATCGCAAGCGCTTCATCTGCTCAGGTCAATGGATCGCACCAGGCACCTGTCAGAAACATCCCGCGGGAGTCGATTGAGGGAGAGACCGTCTTTGCAGTTGGCGAGGAGGGAGATAAGTTCTCTGATGACGACAGCGATGAGGAGAATGCCAAACTTGTACGAAAATAAAACTGGTGTAATAGAATTAAGCGTAAATTTTTTTTTAATT